>KK116228.1:128930-188611 GCA_000611955.2 Stegodyphus mimosarum | reverse complement strand
GCTGAAACATTGCATTAGGCAGACCCTGAAGGTAAGGGAGATTGCCACTACATTATCCAAGTATCGTTCGACGTCATAGTGCCCTGAATATGAACTAGAGGTGACCTGGAATCGTAGGCAATAGCGCCCCAAACTATTATGCCACGTTGTGGCGCGGTGGGGCGTTCCACAGTTATTCCCGGATTAGATCTGTCTCCACGTCGACGCCACACACGTATGCGGAGACTGTTACTGGATAAACAGAAGCGTGACTCATCTGAGAACACGACGTTTCGCCATTCTGTCATCCACGTCGCTCCAGTCCGGCACATTCTAAACGTTGGCTGTGGGGTCAATGGCAGTCTTCTTAACGGACGCCGTGAGTGCAGGCCACGTTCAACTAATCGACGGGAAATGGTTCTCGTCGACACGGGGATATCCAGGGTATCTTGCACATGCTGCAGAATAGCGGTACAAGTGACTTCCGGGACCGCCACAGCTTGTCGGCGGATGCGTCAATCCTCGCGTGCTGACGTCACTCTGGCTGCACCTGCACCCCTCCTTCTTCCCACATTTCCTTGTTCTAACCTTGTTCGCCATAGCCGATGTACCGTGCTCGCATGCATGTGGGTATCAGCTGCGATTTGACGTAAGGACCAACCCGCCCTTCTCAATCCGATCACCATACCCCTCCTAAAATTGTCTATCTGCTGAAAGTGCCTTCGTTGACAGCAGCCTATCATTCTCTCCTATTACACGTATCCTCTGGGACAAAAACTAACTCTCTTCGACAATTCGTCTGGCAGAAATAACGACACGAATACTGCCCATTCTGCACGTTCCTTCCCTTATATCTTACTTCACGTGCGTCGGAGAGCTGCGTATTTCACATCATTCGCATAACTCAGTGACGTGCGTCTACTCTAAAATTTGCATAAATTTCTGACCACTCCTTCTTCGTGTTGCATTTTCAATGTCGAGCAGTGTATTTTTAGAGCGTTTTCCCAAATGCTGTCGAAACGTGTATGTGTGTGTGAACGGGAAAACATCCCTTCGGACATAATGTAAAATCTGAAAACCTCTCAACTTTTTTAAAAACATTTTATATCTATCTTTGTGAACTCTTGGAAGTCGCCAAGTTGTTGGAATCATGGAGGAGAAATTAAAAGTAAGAAATAAGAAGATAAAATGCGAAACACAAATTTTTTCAGTAACTTAAATGAAAGTAATTAAATGAAGTAGCTTAAAAACTAGACAGATTGGCAGAAATTTAACTCTTGGTAATGTAGACATTACGAGAAAATTTTTCATATTCTTTTAAAAGCTCGGAAATCAGATTTTGCAGTTTAATATAGTCTTGCATAAAGAATTTAATTTCAAATTTCTGGCTGTATAATTCTAAATAACATTCGTTCCACATTACATATATTTATGTCTTCAAATAAAAGCAAAGTTTAGAGTTAAAATTCTAATCTAATGTCTGTTTAATTGTTAGTCTTTGAGAGTCAATTTCGCAAGCTAAAATAAAATTATTTGCAGCTTGCGAAAATAGAAGTATTTACAAAAATGTGACAGCAGTTGATATGTAGACGAATTTATATAAAGTTATATAAACGATGAGGAAAGAATTTCACGTTCTTCCTATTTTTCTTTAGAAAGGAGGTTCTGTTTTAAAAGAGGATTAAAGTTTAAGAATACTGTCTGACTATAAATCGATTTTTGCAGCAAAAGAATGGAACGTAACTTGAGTTTTGAAAGATGTGCTGTTTCCTTTTTTAATTAAAGGGCGAATTAAAGAAGTACTTCTGAATTTTCTTTCATTTTGAAACTTTCTTTTCTTTAGTATCATCCAGAGAGAACCTTTTCTCCTGCGCAACTTTCTTTCGACATTGTTTCTAACTGCTTTTATATCTTTTTGCATAGAGAAAATGGATACTAGCATTTGCATATGTTTGCATGTTCCTTTTTTAATCCCACCGTAACTGTATTTCTTCATGGTTAAAAGTCTTAACTTTGGCGATTCATCAAGTTTAAACTTTTTTACCCTGTGACGATTTATTTATTTTGACTTATAGTTAACTTTTAGATAAAGCAACTTTCCTTTCAATATTCTTTTCACCCACTATTTTCTGCCAGAATATTAATTAGATTGCACGGTAGAAAGAAATACTATTTAAGGGAAGATTTTTAGAAGGTAATTTTATTGCTATGCCGATGACATCGCGTTACCTGTGAAATTTGCAAATGTAAATCACACAATCAAAAAACTTCAAGATCTTATTCCTTCGATTGTACGCAATGGAAAATCCAAATTAATGCCTCAAAATCACAGCTCTTGATCATTCGGAAACGCAAAAAGGAACTCTGTGATCAAACCACAACTTACTTTATTCGACTAAACTGTTTCGGTGGGTTTTCCAGGCCAATTATCGTGGTGTTTTATTTAATGACCACTTTACTTGTACACATAATGTTTATAACGTGCGTGGCAGGGTACTTAAAATCATCAAATGCTTATACCCAATCATTGGGAAATACTCTTCACTGGACGTGAACAACAACAGACTTATTTACCTCTCCGTTATCAGACGAGCCATCACTTAAGCTTCTCCGGCTTGAACAACTATCTCCGATAAGCAACTTAGGAAGCTTCAAGTGGTGCAAAGCAGATTATCTTCGCATTATTACAAATGTCCATTTCTATGTCCGTAACAAATGTCTTCACGACGACCTAAGATCAAACCGTTGGCGAAGTTTCTCAGAAAATCAATGAACGCTTCTATCAGGAAGCACAAGAATGTAATATAATGGACCACTTTGAACTTTTCAGCTACGAGTTTCTTCAAGAGGACCACCATCTTCACCCTTTTGGGGCTTTCATGCTCAGCGATAACTAAAATTTTCTTACGTAAAGCTTAAATGTATTTTCGTATCTGCTCTGTACAAACTCTCAACTGAATTTGTGCATATAACATGATTTTGACTTCATCCTCATCACTCATTTAATGCAAAGCAAATGGTTGCAAATATTGTGTATATAGTCTTCCAGTTTATAAGAAAAATTTTTATTTTTGTGTATTATATCTTGTCTCCAAGACTCACTGAGGCATATCTCTCCCTGCATCGCTACATGAAGCAACGAAATCAAGACAGCCGGTATACAGCGTGCAGCTTTGCAAGCTAGATGCGACGACAACGGCAGGTGTACCAGAGAACAGAGGCTTCATTTCCTGGCTGACTAAATCGCCTCGACAACGGCAACGGCAAACGGAACGGAATGGAGGTCATCTCAGAGTATGTTATGTCTGTTTTGAAGGTTTATGTTGTTACTTTACTGGCGTTTTGATTCTGTGGCGGTGAGTTCTTCCAGCTATTAGGTTTGTTTCTACCGGCTTCTACGTGTCAGAGCCTAAATTATCCTGTGAGACGTTAGGCTAGTTTAATTTCATTTTATTCTAAGTTCAACATTACTTGTTTGTGTAAAGCCAGAAGTATAGGCTTATGTAAGCCAAAGTGGGTTAGTATGTTCTACTATATGTGATTGAATAAAGGGTTTTTCATCATCCTTCTTCTGACTTTCCTGTCGCCTCAGGACTTCGGGATAGCTCCTCATCATCTCTTAGCTTCTAGAGCTCGTTAGTTTATAATACCTAAGAATACGAGACTCTATAACCTTACCAAACTAAACATATTAATTTTAGAATGTTTAGTTGCTATACTTTTGAAGATAGGTAAGCATTAGTTTCGAGATAGCACTGTAATGGAGTTAGCTCATATCCCAAAACGAGCTGGTGCTAAGAATGAATTAATGCTTTTACCGTCTCCTTTATATGGAAATGATTGAATTGCGCTATCGATCAATTAAAACTGTAATTGAATGGTTTGAAATACTGAATAAACGTAGTACTTTCATTCATGAAAAGGACAATTATATTTAAAGTTCTTGTCACTATACTCCGGGCAAAATTACTCTGAAACCTCAGAAAAACGGTTTGAACAAAGGTTAAGTAAGATTATTTTTTATACAAAAGCTGGGAATATATAACCCGATTATTAAAATTTAAGATGACATTTAAAAAAAATGTTTGTGAAATTAAATAGAATTTCTCCGGTGTCCGCCGAAAACATCGCGGATGGAAACGTCACGCAGAAAACAACGCAAGGCAAAAACGTCGTGGAACAAAACATCATCCAAGAAAATAAAGCAAAGAGAAAATATCGCAGTTCTAAAACATCGCGCTACAAAATATCGTCATCGAAAATGAAGTGATTCAAAAACTTCCCAGGTTCAAAACATCGTAATAAAAAATAAAGTACCTACAAATCATCGCATGCCAATAGCATCGCAGACCACGCGTTTTTCAGGCTTTAATATTGTAAAAGGATGCTCGCATTAGGATTTGTGAGCGCAAGATGGAAAGAAGCATGATTTTTGCTTTAATATTTTTATTAACTAATAAATATTTGTTTAAAATGTAAAATGGAAACTTAAGCGTGGAAAATTAATGCAACTTATAGCACTTCAAAGAATTTTAAATTGACATAGTTAACTAATAAAGATCAAAAATAAATTATTTTTTATAAAGTTTTATTGATAATTTTTCATGAAAAGTATAATCTAAAAAAGAATAGAAAAAGGAAGGTAAGTAACCGCATGACTTTATCTACAAAAAATTGCTAATTGTGAGATTATTTCCTTCACTTTTCTTAATCTGATACTCTTATAATGCAAATTATTTCTTGTTTTGTTTAAATTTGTTATATGTTTTTCAAAAAATTACTAGTTAATAAAAATATGAAAGTAAAAATTATCCTTTTTTCCATTTGCTCTCACAAGCGAATATCCATTTATAATTATTAAAGCCTGAAACACGCATGTCTGCGATGTTATGCGATGATTTGTAGGTACTTTATTTTTTACCACAATATTTGCGACGACGATGTTTTTAAAGTGCGAAGTTTTTGAACCGCTTTATTTTCGACGACGATATTTTGTACCACGACGTTTTAGAACTGTGATGTTTTCTCTTTGCTTTATTTTATCACGCGCTATTTTGTACCACGACATTTTTGCCTTGCGTTGTTTTCTGTGCGACGTTTTCTTCCGCGATGTTTTCGGATGCAACCAATTTCTCTCTCCTTTAGCAGCTTTTTATGCAGAGCAGAGTATGTAAAGTTTATTTTAATCAACACATTATCTTTTATGTTAAATCTTTTCCACATTTCTACTTTTCATTTACGCAACAGTCATATGTAAATGAGGTGCCTTTTAAAGAACGAAAATCTAAATTTAAAAAAGACGATTATCAATGTCAGCCGGCTATGGTGAAACCTGTATTACTGTCCGCTTTAACGTTGCTACAGCTGAGAAGCTTGTCTCTGACTGAAATGTAAATGAATCGTGAATAGCAGATTCAAGATATTAGGCCATAAATTTAAACTTAGATTTACAAATGCTTCAAATTTATTTGTTTTTCCAGCTGTATGTAACAAAAGTTAATTTTGCGAATTGTTTTAATTCTATAATTTCGAGTTTAAGTTGAAATAAACCCTTTAGTTGCTTTACATTGTTCTATTGACATTAATGTGTCACGAAGTCTGTGTCTCAAAATTTAAGTGTTTTTAATCATTTAAGTAATCAATTATTTAAGTATTTTATTTGTATTTTTTATTTGAATTTCGGCAGAGCGTAATGAATATATATATATATATATATTTGTAAAGAGTGTATTTAAAAGCTTTAATCAATTATTTTTCTTCAACTGTTCAATTTTCTAACGAAGAAAGGGGAGCGTCTTTTAACGGAAGTAACATCTGTGGAAATAGCCTTTGAAGATGACAGTTGCAACTATGGGCAGTATATCGTTGTTTCCCTTGTCTTTTGTTACGAAGCAGTAAAATGGATATCGTAATTGGCTCCCTGCAATTTCACTTGCACTATCACTTTGTGAATTTTGCCTTGCTTATAACTTCGGAAGAAAGGGAGGTAGACTATGCAGTTTAGAAACCCCGCAAAGTTCTAAAAACCCAACAACATAGTATTTTAATATTGGAAGTGAGCTGATAATTTGTCATCAACCTGGAATGATTCTAGGCTGATGACGAATGGATTAAATAAACTAAATGTATATACTAAGCTAAATATGGTTCAAACTTAGAAGTTCATCAAAGAAATCATTTTCCGTTGCGTGCTATTTCCCGTGTGTAATGTGTATACGAGCTAGTTTCTCTTAGAAAGTCCTCCACGAAGGTATCCCCTTGTTAGGCAGATAGCCCCAGTGTGCTTTCTCCTAATCGACTAAACCAAAGCTTTGAGGGCTTATTTGCTACAGCAACCGCTAAAAAAAATTCTCTATATCTATATACTGCATTTTCTCCTACATCTGATATAACCCTATTTCGTTAAAATACGTGTTTCCCGTGGTATATCCTCAGCATTAACGGTGAAGTCATTTATGAAGAAATGCAACTGCTAATAACTGTGAGATACATGATCTTGAAAAATAGTCACTATTTGATTTATAAAAGGTGTTTGAAATTTTAAAGCGAACTAAAAAATACAGTTTTTATATTGTTTAAAGATCCCTCTTCCATGTTTCAGACTGGTGGAAAAACTTTGGACATAAATTATGTATTCAAGCATTCAAAGAATCGAAATCAAATTAGTTGAACAGGTTATTACTCTTCACTTTACAGTTTTATTTCAGACAGCAAAACTGAATCTATAGTGAAAACAGATGTCATGCCCACGGTATTTGTAATAAAATCCTACATTTCGTTGCGAAATGGACGTATATTGTTTAGATGATGTTATATTTTATAGCATTCGGAAGTTTCATTGCAGAGGGGTTTAGTCATGCCATGCATTTACAATCAACTTTGCAATATTCAATCCACTGTGCAATACTCAATCAACTTTGCAATGCAGGCAACGTTGCAATATCTATTTCGGGAAAGAGCTGAAATTTATAAATCCTAAGAATTACTGCATTGCGCTTCAAAATAAATTGTACGTTAAACATTTTAAATTCAAATTTTAGTGAATTTCTGAAGTAACTGCAGTAAAGATTTTTTTTTTAAATAAGTAAATTGTTACTCTTAATGTTATAAAATGAATAGCGTCAGATGAGCTTTAAAAAGTTTTAAGAGAATTTAGTAAATTAAACATGTGTTTAGATAACCACGAAGTAATTATAATTCTAACCTTATTCAGGCAGTAGTATGGATTAATGGCAGACTCCTTATGTTGCTAAGCAGCCCTCGGAGCGACGCGGCATTTTGAATCTGCTCAAGAAGGACTATATTTAAGGGTGTGCGGAAAAAATGTCACCCGGAAAAAAGGGAAACGGAAAGAAAGCCCGCGGAAAATAAGGAACGGAAAAAATGTCACCCGGAAAATAAGGAACGGAAAAACGGAACTCTAAAATCTCGCCAAATAATGTCGCCAATCGGAGTTGGGGAAACCTGCCAAATTCTAATTTAACCGGCAGGGTTATAGCGGCAGGGTCTCTTGAGGGAGATTTTGAGGGTAAGACGTTGAGCTAGCTGTAGCCGAGCAAGGTCATTTCGATAGCAGGTTTTAGTATTCGTATCGCAAACTGTGACTAAATTTCATCTACAACGGTTTGTTATAATACTGCTTTTAACGCTCAGTTATGCGACAATGTTTCCCCCCTGAACCACAGCTTAAGGCTATAACTATATGGGGTACGAGGGGAACAATCACTAATGACCATGACCCGCTGGTCAACCCTCTATTTTTACCATCGGACAGGCCAGCAGCTCGCTAATCTTCTTTCAATCATCGTCAGAAGATTTCCCTATTCCGCAGGTATGGTTGTTATGATAAAACTTTTATATCCCATCTTGGCGATACTTCTAAATATCCCTTATTTTTCCCATTGCAAAATGTTGGTGACTTATTTTCCGTTTCCTAATTTTCCGGTGCCTATCTTTCCGTTCCTTTTTTTCCGGGTGACATTTTTTTCCTACAACCATATTTAAATAGCACTAATTGAAAAATTTATGTAACTTTAATATAGGTAAATTCGTTTAAGTTAATTATTTTAGTCCTTGTTTTTCTAAACATTCATTCATTAAAATTATATTTAGATAATTAAAGAAAATAAAAACTAAAATATTTCAAATAGTAATGTAAATATTTAAAATGACAACAAAAATTAAGGAATCTAAGAATAAAGGCGGTCATGTGACTTAGCGAGGTATTTTAGATTGAGTTAGATTTCCCGCAGATGGATTGGCTGCTTGAGGATTTCATTGTTTTCCCTATTTGTAATCTGAATACGAGACTATTTTCGTTAAAGGTCCACTACGAAAGACATTTGTGTCCGGTAGAAAATATTTGTTTTCTTTACCTTTGTTAAATATCAACCAAAACCAAAAGTAAATCCTCAATGTATACTTCTACAGCACCATTCAAAATTTATTCTAATTCTAGAAAATAAGGAGCCAATTCACTATTTCAAGAAGGCATTTTAGCAACTAGAAATAAATTTTACATGACAAGTCTATCACACAGATTTAAGTAGATAATTTCTAGATTATTTTTAACAACACTGAAAATTAAAATTTGATTTAATAATATTCTTATCCTATTTTTGGTATTTCTTCATCATGGTTAACAAACAATGTGATAATTAAAAACTGGTGATAAATAAAAAACAAAAAGCCAAAATAAAACAGCATTAAATATTGACACAAAAATTTTCTTTATAATTAAAATGAAAAACAAAAACGTATTTAAGTGTTAAAGGAAATCATATCAGGGAATGAAGATATGCAATAATTATATTGATTTTCACTAAACAATAGGAGAAAAATTTGGTAAAAATTATATATGGTAAATGATATATAATATTTTGTCAAGAAATAATTTTGAAATAGCAAAACTGAACCATCGAGCTACACCAAAATACTCAAAGTCTATCAAAAGATCATAAGTAACCATACTGAAATTAGAATGTTCATGACAAAAAGGAAGAAATTGTACCAGAATCAGCAAATTCGAGTAGAATATGAGAGAACTTTTATTAAAGGGATTTTTAACTACATGATTAATTAAAACCCTATTCACTAGCTCTTTCTTTCGGGTTGTCAGGAAGTAAATTAATGGATTAAAAACCAAGTAGGATGAGACAATGGGAAAGGTGTAACCAGCGCACCATAGAAAAACGTTTTTCAAAAATATATTTAGATTTATGAGGAATAAGTATAAAAGGGTAGCGACGTATTTTCTAGAATAGAATAATTAATCAAAGAAGATAATGTATTCATTTCGTTACAATAAAATTCCCTCCCCCGTTTTGGAGAGGAAACGCAGCTACAAGGTGCTCAGTGTAGCCATGCCATCAGCACACCGTTTCATTGTAATGTTAAACTGATCAACCTTCTGCGGTTCTCAAGATTTCTTTCTCGTATGAAAAAATTTCCCTCTAAATTTTTCTTGGAATTTTTTTATTTCAGTATATATCTGAATATATTTCTGTGTTCTTGAGCTACGCAGTGCTTTCTAGAAACATAAGAATGTTAACTGATAATGGAATGCAAATTACTATTCCGTATTTTTTGCCATTTTTATCTGCCTAGGGATAGAATTTAAAATGATGCTTCAGACTTTATCGGTAGTACTCTAGGCAATTAACAGTGTAGTTCTGAGGAATTGTTTGGCATAATACCAAATTATAATATCAAATTCTTGCCATACGTCACCATCAGCATTTCTTTTAGATATCAGAAATTTCGACAGAGATTTGTATAGTCTGGGAGCCCATAAGTTCTTCCTTTAATTGACATGTTATTTCAATGAAGATTCTGGTACACTAGACAAAACAAATGACAGTCCTATATCTCCCATCCTACTGGGACAATTGATGAAATTCAACTTGCGTTTTACATGCCTCGAAGGCGCGACTTGGAATATGTATTAGGTTCATATATAGCATTGTTCTAATAGCGGTATTTTGACATAAAATAGGACATTTTTTTAAATGACATGCCACTGTTTTTCCATATTTAGATTCAACGACTCATATTACGCCAAAATGTAAAGTTTTATAAAAATCGCACGAGCAATTTTTAAAAAATTAGCTCTCAAAATTTTAGCTCCTCAATGTTACTTGAATTTGGTATAGATTTATTAAAATTCCTTTTTTTAATAAATTTATTTGATTCTTCCTTTCATATTTAGAAATTTATGTTCATTCCAAATAAAATTCGCCGATTTCTTATGATTTATTTTTAAAATTTGTATTTTTAAATAATTTTTATAAATTTTTCGAAAAACATTTTTAATTCTAACCTATAAACTTTTTGCCATCATCTTAAAGTAGATGTATTTCTAAGCATACCTGCAAAAAATTGGAGTTTTTTGTTCAAAATTTCCTAAGATATACGCGAATTTACATTTTGGCGCTTTTTGAAATTTGGAGTATTTATTGTAAGCGATAATAACAAAAATGAGGTTTACGCACTCTGTTAAAATTTGAAAATATGAACGATGACTTTTTTTTCCCCTCGTGGAGAATGAAAAAACCGAAAAGAAAATAAGTAGCTGTAACTTAAAAAATTCGGCAAGTGAATTATTCTTGGCGCAAACTGAAAAAATCCGCCGAGATAATTTTTTGAATTTCTTATCAAAAACTACAAAATTTAATATCTGGGCATAATTTGAGTCGTAGAATCGAAATATAGAAAAACCATTATATGTTAATTCAGAAAACGTTCGATTTTATGCCAAAATACCTATGTTAGAACAATGCTATATGTAAATCTAATACATATCCTAAGTCGCGCTTTCGGAACATGAAAAACGCAGTTTGAATTTCGCCAATCGGCTCAGTATAACGAAGATATAGAACTGTTCCCCCTTTCTCCCCCTCAGTGTACATTGTTACCAACATTTGCAACCCTGTTATGTTGCTCTCAAAGAAAGTGCTACATTCTCTGTTTTGACATTTTAAATATTCACTTATGAAGGGGTAACAGTGCCAGTAACCGAAAGCGTTGCCAAATGTGAACAATGAGTTAACCAAACATTTCTGGCAAAACTGGTTTGTCGTATTCCTGATCTCTAAAGTTACTTTTCATGCTATTCATTGCCAATCTACTCTGCTTGCACCGGTTTCTAAGTTAATTTTAAATGGGATATTCACTCCATGCCGATACCACTGTGCAGCAGTATTCGTTCTATCCTCACTTTAGAATAGTGCTGCCATCCGGAAGGCTCTTATTCCATACGTCAATTATATGAATAACAGCAAAATCTTCACAACTAAGCAGGGCTTCTTCTACGCACCATAATAATTATGAATTATGCAAACCATTATTCAATTATAAATTAAATCCATTTTACAAGGGATTTCTTTGCTTAAGAACAATTTCTTTTTGCAAATTCATTTTAAACTTTCATGCGCCTCGCCCTTCACATCTATGGATGTGTAGAATAGCAATGCTTGAGCTTGCTCATAAGCAAATAGAGAAGTTATATAATTGCAGTGTTTCTAACCCATTCTTTCTAGTCGAGAATCTGTAATTCACAGTATTAGGTTTTAATTTAAATACTTTTAACGGAAGTCGAAACTTCGAAAGGACAAAAGTCTGATAGCAGATCCCTGGAATACCATGAACTCTTCTTTGAGCATCCCTTTAAAGTATGCAAATATGTTCATAGAGAACACGAAACATTGTTTCAGGGATAGCAGATACTTTAAAAATGAAATCAAGAATGCATATTTTTAGTCCATCCAGAAAATTAGCACTCGATGGAACTATTCATGTAGTAGGAGGTTAATCTTCAATGATGCGTTTCCCTGAGTTGATCCAATTTTACGCTTTATTTATAGATAACGCTGTTGCTCTATGTAACGGCATTTCATTTGATCGATGATACACAAGGCGTTACATACGGTATCACGCTATTAGAAACTAAATATTAATAAACTTTTTTTCATAAAAGTTCAGCAGTTAGGAATTATTTCACACCGCGATGGGAAATGAATAGTTTCTCTTCAGTGAGCAAGCATTGAAGCTTGTGATTAAAACATTCAAGCCTGTTTAAAGCTCTAAATGTAGGAGCCATTTTAATTATGCAAAGTTCCAAATCCTCAAATTTTAATGAGCTAATTTAAAGTTCTAAAAGTAGATTTAAAATTGTTCCTGTTCATATGACTATTCGAAAAAAAATCATAATGAATTGAAATATATAGCTCCGTTCCCACGAGGCTTTTCGATCATGAGAGGTACGTGCCGAACTTGGGGGGCAAATAGACCTTGCTATGTCACAAACACTGATAACTAATATACTCATATAATTCAACATGAGAGCTTTCATCTCTGTCTTATAGAATATGTAGAAAAATTAGGTTATTTTGAAAGCAGAAATGATGAAAAATGAGCAAACCCTCGCCCAGACTCGAACCTCGGACCTCTCGAATACGCGCCGAGTGTGCTGACCTTTATACCACGAAAGCATGCTAAGAAGATGGGAGAAATACTTTATACACTCGCTCTTTTAAAGGACGACTGGGAATTAGGGGAACCAATTTCCAAATCCTGGTGGTGGAGAATCGACTGGGAATTAGGGGACCATTCCGAAAGACCGCACAGGCAGCGTTTCCTGAGAAGACACGTGCCAGACGGAAAATGTTCGAGCAATTGCATCGATGCCTGTGTGAAACGGAAACCTTTGTCACCGGCGTGCATGATACAGGGTGTGCCAGCAGTGAGAAGACGTCACAAGTTGTAGAGGACATTCTGCAAAGAATGGAGATCGTACGGATATTAGTACGCGAGAGGTTTGGCAAGTATTACGGATTGAAGGATGACACCCTTGCCATGTGCAGAAAGTGCAAGCCTTGATACCTGCAGATTATGCGCCACGTGTCGAGTTTGCACTTTGGTTTTTAGCAACAGCCTGATTTCAGTGCACATGACTTATTCACGGATGAATGCACCTTTACTCGTGAAGGCACATCTAATACTCATCTCTATCACCCCTTAAATTTTTATCCACCCTGTATGTACAACAGAATATAAATAATAAATAATACGAAATTTTAACATCAATTAAATTTTAAAGCAGAAAGCAAATAGACTGGAAGAAATTTTCCGAAATAGCTATTACTGTTAATTATAGTTATTAACTATGGTTTTTTTTGCTAATATGATGTTAATTTGCACACCGTTAGCCACAGAGAGATGTCGGTCGTTTTCTCCTGCGATCAACTAAGTGTTAATTTGATGAAGCATTATTTGTTTCATTGTTTCATTAGTTTAAATTAACCCTCTAAGCGTTACGAGTTTAGCCCTGAAATTTCAAATTTCCTCAAAAAGCCAAGAATAAATGGTATTTTCTTGATTATGATTAAAAAACGAATCTCTCACTTTATACCTTGATTCCTTTTCTTCCAAAATACGTCCAACTAGCAGTCGGACATATTAAAAGCTGGCAGAAATTTTACGTGTAATGAATAAGAAGGATAACCTTCTATACGAAATTTTACCTCCATAAGGATGAAAGGTTAAGTTTTATTCATAAAAATTAAGTATAAATTCGAATTATTTTTTTCATTAAATAAATTCTAAATTCCTTGAGCAGACATCAAGTAAATATCTGTTGAATCAAAATTCGCCGATTTTGTAAAGGTGATGTAGAAGGCTCAATAAGCAAGTATTTCCAAAATTTAAATAATCATTTTACAACTTTTGGTGTAGAAACAACAAAAGTTTTTCCGAAGTCTCTTAGATAAATATGAATATTTTATTGCGATAACGATAAATGAAATGTATAAAGATAACAGAAAGCATCTGAAGTAATGTTTCAATATCGCAGTATGTTAATGTCTACACTATGAATGTTTTTTTTATAAAGATTGAGAATTGAAGTTGGTTTCATGCTTGAGGGCTATTACATGTTCATAAAAATTATACTCTTCATTATTAAATAAAAATAAAATTTTGAAATATCTAATATCCAAAATCAATAAGATATACTGAAACGCAAATTATAGAAGCCTTAGGAGTTTTATTTGAGAACAGCTTTTGTTCTTTCAAAGCAATGCTAATCAAAAGAGCATACTGATGTCTCAGAGCAAAACAAAGCATTTATTTAAAATAAATATAAGTATTTAATTTTTTCTCTAAAGAAATGCATCGTTTTAAAGAGTTACGATTAACAGAAACGTTTCAATTTTTACGTTTAAAAGATATCTAAACGAGCAAGAATTTTTGAATTCTTTAAGAAGCTAGGAATAAAAACTAATAGACCCTTAATTATCGTTTTAACTCTCAAGCGGTTAGTTTCTAACTTAGCAACTCATTTGACTGGGATATTCTTCCTATAGGAATGGTATGTAGGTAAAACTATAAATTGAAGTAAAGAAATTCCCCCATCAGAAAAATCTAGCATTTCTTACAGCAATATACATTTTAAAAATTTTAATGATAGACAATATAACCGGTTAATTTATACCCTAAGATTAATATTATGTTTTTACACTGGTATTATAAGAGATATTCACGTTTAAATAACTTTTCCAACATTTTTTTTCCTAATGAAAATCAGAGACAAGCTATAATATTAGTACAAGAGTTGCATGAAAAAAAGCTAATATTAAAAAATTATTTTTAATTAAAAGTTTTAAAGAAATTTAATAAAATATTTTTGTAATATGATTCAAAATCATATGCATCTCTTTCTCTATTTCTCTCACTCACGTTTTCCATCTCGCTCTCAATCTAATTCTTTCTTTTCTCAATTTCTCTCACTCTGAATCTTTCTTCTGTCACTTTCTCTCACTCTTCCCCCAAATTCTGTTTTCTCGCTCTCTCATTCTTTTTCTCTCTCGCTGTCTTTCCCTTTCACACTCTCTCTCCCTCTCGCTCTTCTTTTTCCCATTCGTTCTCTCTCTTCTATCACTCTCTTTCTCTCGCACTCGCTCTTCTCTCACGCGATCTCTCTCTTCTATCACTCTCTTTCGCTCTTTCGTACACATATTCTCTCTCACGCTCTTCTCTCTCTCACGCGTTCTCTCTCTTCCATCACTATCTCTTCGCTCAGTCTCTTAACTTTCTCATTCTCTTTCACTCTCATTCTTTTGTCTTACAGTCTCTGTTCTCAATCTTACGCTCACTCTCTCTCAGTCCGTCTCTTCCGCTTTGTCTTGTCACTCTCTCTCACTCTCCCAGTCAGTAAGTTTCTCTCTTCAGTGTCTTTAATTCTGTCTTCTGTCATTCTCTATTTTGCTTGCTCTCATTCATTCATTCTCTCTCTCTTCTCCCTTTCTCTTCGGTCTTCTCTCTCTCTTCCCTCTCTCCCAAACTTGCTCTTTTCTCACTCGCTTACTCAGTCTCTTTTCCCTCTTCTCTCTCACTCTATCTATGCAAAATATAATTCCTTGATATTTATGAACTATTTAAGAAAAATATAGACCAAACAAACTGCGTTACGGTTTTATAAATTTCGTCTCCACAGTCAAAAGTTTCATAAATAGTGGCATCAAATCTTCTAACGCAATCAATACAGGAAATCCTATGAAATACGAATGGAATTCCTTAATGAGAACTTCTTTCTGCATCATTTAATAATTTTCTTTGAACGCATTGTAAAATAATAAAATTTATTTGACTCAGAATTATAAGTGTTCAACTATTGCTTGAAATAATTCATTAGTTTGAAAAGTTACTTATTTCTAACCAAATAATAAACATAAGAATGAGCGATCCTGTATTATAAGGTATTTTCTCCCTCTTTTCTGCTTGGCTTCGTGGTGTAATAGTGCGCACACTTGGCGAGTATTCGAGAGGTCCGTGATGAGAAAATCCCGGCGAGGGCACTACAAATTTTTCAAGCTTCCAGCTTCAAAATAACATGATGTCTCTACAGTGGCTCCTAAACTAAAAAAGGTGGTGATTGATGATTCTTCATCACCAGAATTTGGAGTCCCCTAATCCCCAGTCACCCTTTAAAAGGGGGAGTATATTAAGTATTTAGTACACTCGGAGCGTATTCGAGAGGTCCAAGTTCGAGTCCCGACAAGGGTATTGCACATTTTTCCCATCTTCTGCTTCAAAAAATTCTAATAACTACACTATAATCTGCATTAGTGTTTGTGTTCTAATGAGTTTTCAGAAATAAATAAATATATAATAATAGTAATAATAAGTAAATATTAAAACATCTACATCCAATTACCCAGTATGAGCCTTGATCAATTACCTGGTTGAACTGCTCAACATTTTGTAGATATGTCATCTTTATTTCTCTGATAGTAGAATAATGCCCGAAATGCTAATTCAACTCATGGCTGCCTGGTAATCAGTGTAAAAGTTTAAAAAATGTGATTTTGAAATGAAATGAATTTCTTATAAAGAACAATGACGAAAATTTTTCATGCAAGCACGTAAACTCTGCATTCCACTTTCAAAATACCGATTATTTTGAATGTAAACAGTAGCTAAACTCAGCTTTTTACCCTTACTTGGTGATGCATTTTAAGGTTTTACTGTCCAAGTCTAAATAACACTGACTTTCTCTAACCCATTTTCGTTAACATTTTTACTCAAGCATTCTCATTTAGCAAATATTTTTCCCGGAATTAAATGCAGTTAGCAGATCCTTTTTTCTAACTTAAATGCAGTTTTATTAAGACCCAAGAGATAATTTCAACAAGGTTAAATAGAAACTCCACATTTTAATCAGATGAACTGACAAAAAAATGAAAAGGTTGACTCGTACTTATATATGTTTATTTGCATCTTCAGATGATTCGGTTTGCGTGCACCAAAGAGTATAAATTTTGAAATATCTCAAAAGGAAAATCTTCCTTCTCTTAATTACAAAAACGCTAATAATGTTTTATTTCTCTTTTCCTTTTAATTTTAAATTCCAAGATCTAATGCAAATTCTACACGCCTGACTACTTCGCATAACAACATTTAATCTTGCAAAATAATTTAATAGATCGGTAACAAATAGCATATTTTTTTATATAAAAAACGTTCTGTTAAAAAAAAATCTTATCTTGAAATTTCGGTAAATATTTTTCTCCCTTTCTCCTTCACTCAAAGAAGAGTTAAAACGTATGCTTCATGCCTTATAAAAAACGACTTTTAAGTATTTAATGGTGTGTTGAACACAGTAAATAATTACATCTTGGAAATTTTTTCCCAAATATTTATCGATGCATTATATGACAGGAGTTTGGTTCTTTGCTCTGACTTTTTCCACGAATTATTTATTGAAGTGTAGGTATTATAGATTTCGAACATATTCGATCTCGTTTCTTTCTTTATGTGAGCAATTAGAAAAAGTGTAAGTGAATATTTTGTCGAGAAAAAGAGAAGAAGGAATGTCTTCCTGAGATGTGCAAGGTTTATGAAAACACATAAAAGACTTCATAAAATTTATTGAAAAATTGATGGTAAGCAAAAGTGTTTCATGAATAATATTATGCGCTTTAGTTTTCATTTCAGAAGTACTTCTAAAGTACTATACAGAATTACAACTACTTTTAATAACAAAAAGCATACTGTTCAGAACTAACTCTAAAGTAGTATTCAGATGTACTACTACTTTTAATGCACTTCTGAAACAAACATGGTATAGGAGTAGAAGGAGTAGAAGAAGAAGAATGACAGCGTAAGTACTACAGGAAGATAAATAATAAAATGTTCAGAACTACGCTTTGTGAGATCACATAATTAGTAAACCTATACAGATATAAAGAGGAAAATCTGTGCGTTGCCTGGTGTCCTCTAATAACTCAGTCACTGCTATAGCTATCGTCAGCAAACTTTCTACAATGCTATTTTGGGTCCTTGAAAAGGTCGACGTCCACTTTTTTTTTTAAAAAAGTAGCTAAAATCAGAGATATTAATTACAAACTCAGAAAAACAAGAATTTTCGCCCTCGTTTTTTAGAGTGGCAACAGTCTCTCAAGCTATAGATGAAAATCTGCCTTATTTCGAAAGTCGTTGCCACTGCTCGCTTTCAAATCCTACAGTTTGTTAACAAAAAATTTCTAAGTTTTACGATGAAATAAAAATAGCATTGCCAAACATTAAATGCATTATTTCCAATTCCAAAAATTCGTGAAAAGGCATTTCGGCTATTCCCAGCTTCGTACTACTTTAATCAACCGAAATATTAATTAAAACTCTGAAAGTGCTAATTTTCGAAATTAATTTTTCCGAGTGGTAACAGTATCGCTCTTCATTGATCATTGGTCATCAGGATACATTAGGTATTTAGCATTTAAAATATGCTTTTACCAATATCTGAAGTTTTTGCCCGAGGTCTCTTGCTTTAGTTAAATGTTAAAGAGCACAGGAGTGCTCACGCCGATAAGGCGAATCCATGGACGAGTGTCGACACTAGCGGCTAAAAGAGTCTTTTGAGCTGTTGTATGAGGAATTTAAAGATTTAAGCTTGAGAAGCAATGAAAAATTTACCATTTTGGTTTATGATGAATAGTTCTTGGCCTTCTGACAGTATGTTCAATAGTTGGATCGTAGTTTACAAGTTCTCTTATAATGGTGGTATTCTTAATTTTGCATTTTCTGGAAAACGTTATTGCAAGTAGAAAGTATTTTGTCATGTATGGAATCAATTTTCATTTCTTTGAGTATTTGCTTGCTCCGAAGGGTTTTTAGGCGTTTAAAATCCTCGTTAGTAATTTATTTTGAAAAACTTCTAATTTTTTACGATAGGTTTTAGCAACGGTGCTCCAGGCAGGAATACCGTATAGTAAAATGGATAGTATACGCTTTGTTCTTATATGCAGTTTCGAGTTTCTTCGTAGAAAAGGATAAAGGGCAATAATCCCTTAGTTCGTTTTTAGTAATGCATTCATAGTTTGTTCTTTAAACAATAGTTGTTCGTCAAAGAGCACACCTAGGTATTTAATGGAGCTGTTAATTGGTATTTGCACATTATTAATTTGAATATCAATTTCGATAGGTATATTCTTTTTATATTTTCTAAAAATAGCGACGTTACATTTGTTTGGGTTTAATTTAATTCTCCAGATCTTGAACCAATGATCAGTGATGTTAACTTCGAACTTTAGATTGTCAATAGCGAGTTGCGGTTTTCAAGACTTGGTAAGAACGATAGTATCATAATCATATTTAGTGATTTTTGCATTAATGTCTTTGGCATGTCATTTACAATGATGTTAAATAGGATCGGCGTTAAAATGCTTCCTTGAGGAACGCCACTTTTAATTATCTTTCTATTGGAGAGCGATTTTCCAATTCGAACAATAGGAGTATATTAATTTGATGAGATTGATAGGGATAAGTGCTTTTTGCATTTTGAAGAGAAGCCCGACGTGCCATACTCTGTCTTATGCCTTTTCTATGTCTAAAAAGCATTCAGCAATAGCATTTTTCTTAATAAAAGTGTCAGCAATAAATTCAGTCACATTAATGAGCTGGTGTGTGGTACTATGTCCTCGGCGAATTCCATATTGTTCGGAGTCGATGATATTATTCTTTTCGAGGTGATTAGTAAGTCGAATTTGAATAACCTTTTCAAAAATTTTACCTATGCAGGGAAGCAAGCTCATTGGGCGGTAACTGGTGGTTTCTTTTAGATTTTTTCCTGGTTTAAGGAAGTTGATGACTATAGTGTGCTTCCACTGATAAGGGAAATAATTTAAACGAAAACAGGCATTAAAGAGGTTTGTTAATAATACGATGTAACTCCAGGGAAGTTCTCTTATAGATTCATTGGAGATTGAATCGTATCCTTGTGCTTTTCTGATCGTGAGATTCTTAATGACGTTCTGTACTTCTCTTGGGGAGGTAAGTAATAAATAATTTACGTCAGTGCGATGAATTAAATTCTCGTTGAATTCATGGACTTCTTTTTCAGTTTCAGAATCGAAGTGGGATTAGGAATAAAGGTGTTTTCAAGCTGTTGAGATAAAACTTCTGCCATTTCCTGCTCAGAATAAACCAGTGCATTAGGGGTATTGAGTGGGCCGATGCGATCTGCAAATGGCTTTTTAAGAGTTCTGGAAATTTTCCAAATAAGGGTAGGTTCATATTCCATGTTATCTAGGAGTTCTTCCAACTTACGTAATCTATAATCGCTGAGCAATGTAGAGATTTCTCCAACGTTTTGATTTAGGATTTTTTTTAATCTGGGGTCTCCATTATTTTGCCAATCTATTCTTATCTTTGATTTTTTCTCTAATATAATCTGGAAGTGAAGTTTGTGAGCGATCTACTTTAATGGTAGTAGCTTCTCGTAGAGCACTTTGAATTCTGGATTTGATTTCATGAATTTCATTTTCGATATCAGAAATGTTACCAAGATTAGGGTGATCATTTGCGATTTTAATAATAGTATTAAATTTCTCCCAGTGAAATTTTGTTTGAAATTTTGTTCAAAGCCATTAAAATGAATTTAACGGGTAAGTGACCAGATGACATTTTCTGTAGGACTTCAAGGTAATGAGTTTGAATAGTACTTTTAGTGATAACAATGTCGAGAACTTCTAAAGAGCATGTGTAGTGAAATCTTGTAGATGTTTCCGGTCCGAGTACTTTAAGATTATTGTGAACAGCATAATTATCAAGGACGGGCTATTATTGTTCGTTCTACGGGAATTCCAAGATGGATGTTTAGAATTTAGATCTCCAGCAATAAGTAATGGAAGAGCTGTGTTAGTTAATCAGTCCAGGTCTCTGTCGGTAATTTGCCTTCCTGGAGGATTATATGCGGATATAAATAAATAAGTATCATCAGTTTTGTTATAAATGATAACCGAGGTGTGCTCAATGCATGTATTTCTAGACGTCTCATATAAAGTTGATCTGATATAATTTTAAGCATAATGAGGATACCTCCTCCTCTGTTATGTAGACGGTATATATTCTACATTATTTTATTGCGATATATTTTATAGTCAGATTTTAAAATGATCAGAGCGGCGTAAATGAGTTTCATTAATAAGCATTGTATCAATAATATGCTTATTTAAAAAATGCTGCAATTCAGTCCCTTGACGTTTAGACGTTATTTGCATTAAAATAGGCGATATTTAAACTACATATAGTACAGTCAAGTACCGAAAATCCGCCGACCTGAAATCCGCCAACTCCTGAAATCCGCATTGCCTCTCAAGATATAAACATTGAATTTATAGGTTCCAGAAACCGCAGAATGGAGAATGAAATACCGAAGAAAAAATATTTATCCAATAATGACGTTATAATTACCGAATAATAATGATTCTGTGATAGTGGCAGAAAAAACGTCTTAGCCCAGAAGAGGTTTCTAGTATGGATGATGTTTTCAGATGAACCAACACTGGCATATCATATAACCGATGATGAAATCATTGGCTCTGTTTTGAACTCACCACAGCAAGAAAACGATTCTGAAAACGACACGGATAATGAATTTGATAGGAGTGAGAAAATATCTTTTAATGAGGGTTTGGAACATGGGGAAAAATGCCTAAAATATTAGCTGTGTCATAGACCATGAGATTATGAACCTGTAAAATTTACAAAAAAAAAGCTTACTCTGGAGTACCCAAAGTTTTAAAACAAACCTCTATCAGAAAAATGTTTGAAACAACTAAAAAAAATTATGCTGTATTAGTATCCCTAATTTTTACACGTCTCCTTGCAATATGTCCTTAATGCTTTAAAATATTCATGTAATCACTAATATAAATGAAATATATATAATAATTTAATGCATATAATAAAATAATCTAATAATGTATATTATTGTACATAATAATTTAAGTAAATGTGCCTAATATGCCTTATTTGTTTTGCACTTTTAGTCTAATATTATGATATTGGCTTTTCTGTCCTGAAATCCGCACAACCTCTGGTCCCAAGAATTGCGGATTTCTGGACTTCTACTATAGTAACTGTTACATGTAAAGTTCTTTGCAGAATTTTATATGCCATATTCCGTGTTCATCAATAGGTCTAATGCTTCCACCCCATTTTGGATTTTGTACAAAATAGACTTTCATTTTTTAAATCTTTCAAAAAGAGTTTTAGCCGTTTGAAATTATTTTTACACCAAGAAATGAATGACAGTAAGTCATCTTTGATAGAACCACTTTCTGACTTTTGAGTAGTCGTTGAAGATTTTTCAGTTCCTTTCGAGGTAGTGACGGAACGTTTTCTTCATTATTCGGCGATGGTTCTGAGTTTCTCTGAGTGTTGGTGTTTTTGCGTATATTTTGGGGGTATTTCTCACAACCACGATAGGACGCAACGTGGGCTTTATATACACTCATGTCCATAAATTAAGGATAATGCAAAATCAGGCAAAGGAAGAGTTAGAAGCAAAACAAATTTGACTTATTTGCAAAGCTTATTTATTAAACAAAAGGTAAAAGCAAAAAAAGATGCTATATGTTTGATATCCACTGTCACATATGGCTAAGAAATTACTATCCTTTCTGGGAATGTGTTCCTATTATAGAGTATTCATTAAAGATTTTGCAAAGATAGTTCAAAGATAGTTGAACCCTTGTTGGTACTTAAACAAAAAAAAGACTAGGTTCTCATGGACTGCGGAGGCGAAGACGGTGTTTGAAGAATTGAAACACGCCTTAATTAAGTCCCCTGTTCTTAAATTCTCGGAAAGGGATCAAAATTTGGAAATTTCAGGAGACGCGTCAGACTACGCAGTTGGCGCAGTTCTTTCCCAAAATGGGCAGCCAATAGCTTTTTTAGCAAGACGCTTAATCAAACTCAAAGAAATTATACCGCAACTGAGCGGGAAACCCCCGCGGTCCTATTAATGGTGCAAAAATTTCGTGTGTACTTTGGAAGTGCCCTGATAACTGTGTATTCAGATCATGCGGCAGCTGGTCGCCTATACTCCGGTTTCGCCCCGGCTTATACGTTGGACACTAAAACTGCAAGAGTTTAATTTAGTTATAAAACACACGCCGGGAAAAGAAAATGTAGTTGCAGACGCACTATCAAGAATAAAGATCGATGAAGACGGAAATACAATTAATGTACGATGCTAACTGCGAAAACAATTGAATCCCGGGGAACAATAATTTCCGAATTAAAAACGGACCCAGAATTTAAAGACATTTACACTTATCTGGAAGATCCCGAAGATTTTGAACATGTAAATTAACGGCTATTCACGATAGGTCGGCCCATTATGAAATTATCGATAAATTGCTCTTTTACGCGAAAACAACTAACCATAATCCAGAATTGCGGACGGTAGTCCCAATGAGTCTACGCTTAAGTATTCTAGAGGAGTTCCATGACTCAAAATTAGGAGCCCATCTTGGTGTTAGGAAAACCCTGAAAAGGGTCCGCGAAGCGATATATTTTCCGCAGTTATACAAAGTTGCGCGGCGTATGTCAAGTCATGTCACTTGGGTCAATTAATTAACGACGTTAATTACAATCCGGCCGAGTACTTAAATAGCATAAAAACCACTTTCCCAAATGAATTGATTGACATTAATTTGCTTGATCCCTAACCTAGAACAAAAATTAATAAAAATAGATACTTGTTAAACCTTTTGGATCATTTCTCAAAATGGGTGGAAAAAGTTCCTCTTGCACGGGCTTCAGCAAAAATAGTAGCTGATTCATTTCTAAATAAATATATTTTTATACAGGGTCCCACTAAAAATAATGTCAAATAATGGTGGGTAATTCGTAAGCAATTTATTTGAAAATCTGTGCACAGGTCTTGGCATATGCCATCTAAAAACGGTACCTTACAGACCGCAATCAAATATTGCGAAACGCGTAAATAAGCATATAGTTTAAATCATTCGGGGATATGTTAAGTATTATTATGACCGTTGGAAAGCTGTGTCAATGAATTAGGCTTTTCCTTGAGAACAGCAAAACATGATACCACACAAAAAAAACCGCAGAATTATTCCTAGGAAAAATTATAACGCCACAGGATAAGCTATTTTTCTTTCAACAAAGACAGGAAGAGTTTAAATTGAAAGATATACAGAAAATTATTAATGAGGCCATCAAAAATTCTAATGCGGCAAAGTCGAAACAAAAAGTATATTACGATAGAAAGAGACGCGACGTAGAATATACAATAGGGCAACGAGCGATCAACGAGCGATCTCCACGACTGTTGAATCACTTGGTAAGGCAGTAACTGCCAGCACTGTACATGCTGAAGACTGCACATGAAAGGACTATACCCACGATTACTATGCCTTCCATTAATCGCCCAGTTCATTGGGGCAATATAATGTGGTGTCTTCAACATCTCATTTCGACTGCTTCAGTTTGGCCCAACATCCTGTTCACAGACAAGTACAAATTTGCCCTAGAATCACAGCATGTAAGGTGAAAGGACAAGCCGCACATAATCAGGCCCAGAATGTTCTTGAACATTATGCATTTAGGAATGGCAATATCATACTATAAGCTGTAATTTCATTGGAACATAACACTATGCAGTGAACATCTGCTGCCCATTTCAATTCTTTGATTAATGTGTAGTATCTAGATGCACTTCTATACTACTTTGTGAAAGTTTATGCTTCAAAGCAACTGGTTCTAATTTTCTCCTTAAGGATTATAATGCCCGTTCCCATCGAACTAGTGCCATTAACGAGTATCTGAATAGTAAGAGCATTTATCGTATGGAATAGCAGCCATATTCCACAGACCTTAATCTGTTAAAAATCTTTGTGATGACTGTCACAAATTCTGCGGGTAGGAGAATACCCGCAGAAATGTTTTCACTGCATGTTTAATATTTTCAATGAAACATGCTTAGCTTTAGCCTTTCAGTTTGTATAGCCGCTGACACTGTAAATCAACTAGTAATTTTAGTAACAGTAGTCCTACTGTATGTATACATTACACAATCCACATTGTTCTACTTCTTTCATATTGTATCAACTATATTTTATCTTCTGCATAGTATCTTTGACATTATATTTTTATAGTGTACCTTTTATATTGTATCTATTATCTTCATTTAATACTGTGTTATGCTATGCATGTAAAACTATTTTCGCATTTTTTGTACACAAATTCAACATTTGTGTCTCATTATGAAGTGTGTCATCCTTAAGATGCATACATAGTAGAATAGCGGCGGTGTTATTGTCACTTACTTATTTCGTTATTTCTCTCCTGGCTTTGACTTTCCCCTCACTTTATTTCCCTCAACGCTGTACCAACATACAACTCCCTCTTAACTCCGTAACTATTCCACCTCGCTTTGCCCCCTGTACGGTGTACCACCTCACCTTCCATTCTGCGCTTCTACCTCATTTTGTTCCTCTTCCCTTTGTTTCCCTCATTTTGTTTCCCTCTACGACGTACCGCCAAAAACTCCAATTCACTTCATTCCCCTCATTTTCCTGCTCACTTTGTTCCTCTTTACGCTATACCACTACACAATTTCCTCTTAGCTTAGCAGCTGCTCACTGCTAAAATTGACAATTTAGCCATACGGCAGCAATGAACGCAGTAAACTTGTAGAGATATTAGGAATTTTTCGAAGCAGGAAAAATGAAAAATGAGCAATGCCTTGCCGGGACTCGATCCACGGACCTCTCGAATGCGCGCCGAGTCTGCTGACGACTACACCACGAAGGCATGCTAAGCAGCCGGAGAAGTATCATATATACTCCCCCTTTTAAAAGGCGACTGGGAATTAGGGGACCCAATCCTGGTGAAGGATCATCATCCACCACCGTTCTTAGTTCGGGTGCCACTGTAGAGACATAAGGTATTTGAATGAGCAGAGATGAAGAATGAGCAATGCCCTCGCCGAGACTCAAACCCGCATGGAGGTAAGAAAGGAAGGAGGGGCCAAGTCTGCACTGAGAGTGAAGTACTGTTTCAAGGCTTCGGTCTCCAGATGGGGTGTTTTTGTTTACATTTAGAAGCAGCTCCCTTGGCAGCGCTCTGATAGTATTTCGACACACCACAGTTTCATACAAATCGAAAAACGGGACATTTCCACATAAAAGAAACATTCATTGTGTGGTGGCTAATAGCAATTTGTATAATTTAGTGATATTTACGCAAAAATCACATCTTGGCTATTTTTTGATAACTAACAACAGCGATTTTGATTATGAATTTGTTTTATAAAATTCTGAGCTGTTGAACTACAAAAATATAGATTTTATCAAAACCGTTATGCTTAAAAAATGAAAAATACTTTACTGTACCTTTAAAATTGTATATGTCTTTCGATACCCTTGATAGAGTATTCGCAACTTTTATTTTATGTTCCAATTGCAAAAATTTTTTAAATAAAATAAATTTTTTGTCATCCATATATTATTGCAACATGTATTAAAAAAATTTAATTTTTAGAGTTCCTCATTTTAAACTCATCATTTTATTTTTATATAACTGAAAAATTATCGCTTTGGGTTTACACTTTTTACTTATTTGGGTTAATTAAAAAATAAAATTACCACCAAATGCTGCAATCCTCGTCAAAATAAATAAATATGCCTCCAGATATGCCAATAAGTTAACTTTTCCTTGATCTGTAGCCACACATTTGTGTAAAATTATGTACAGTTTTACACAAATGTGTGGAAAAGAAGACGGATACATTTGCGAATTCGGCGGAAGTGCCACGTGCAGTCCAGATGATGTGACCAGGTGAACGTGCCACATCCTCAAGACAGCTTATTAAGAATTTGAAAATGGGATAATCGACCGTGGTTAAAATTATTTGTGTATGCTGGCAAAGGAGGTTCTATCATGAATGGACCTTTTAATGATTCCAGATTGTTAAATGTTTGCCACGCGTCTTTTTTCCTCGGAAATTAGAGGTTCATGCTCGCTTCTTAATGTAAGCAGGTCTCATTCATAGGCAAACTGGAGCATGGCTAACTGGAACATGTTACAATATTTGCTTTCAGTATCGTAATTAAGAAGTGGGAAAATTTCGATTCTCAGTTAACTCTCTCCTGAATTAAAGATTCCTCTGAGAAATTGAGAACTAGTAACAGCAAAGGAATTGAACACTGACACCGTGTATTGAAAAGTATTCAGCATAGGAGCTTGCGGTGCTTAAGGGTGCACAAACAGAACTTCAAAACTGACTTCAGAAGTAGAGAATACCAGAATATGTATTCTTGAAATTAAGGGTAAAAAAACTAATAAGTATAATTAAAAGAATTATTCCCTTAGGTTTTATACTAATTCAGTTACAAGTTTTAAATAATATTAAGAAAATTCTTTTTTTTATCTCGTTTCAGAAATATATATAAGTTAAGTACCATTTAATATATTTCACTATTAAAATAAAAAGTGCCGTAATTTGAAATGGACCGAATAGAGCATTAATTATAAATTGACTTAGATTTTTTGATTTAAAAGATGCCTCAGAAGCTAAAAAATAGTGTCATATTTGAAAAAGTATTTTAGAAAGAAGCTCTATAAACAGAAAAGAAATAATGCATAATTTTAATATTAATAATACAATAAACTTTGACCTTAATTTTTGTAATCCTTAACCGAATAAAATCGAATTACCTTAAAATTTTTTTCTAATGTGATTAGCAAAAACTTGTGAAAATATTTCAAATTAAACTGCTCTGAGCAAACTATTTTGTGAAAAGTAAAGCATTTAATTCCTTTCAGAATGAAATATTGTTTAAAAATGTATTATTTTCTGCTACTTAAGACACTGAAATATTGTAGAAAAAGAAAATATATACATTTATATGTATATTTACGACGTAATTACAAAATATTTACAACCGATCGTGTCAAAACCCATTGATCTTAATGGTAAATAACTGAATGTTTTGGTCACCACGCAGGGATCGCCAGTGCTTCAAAGCAACGTGTGGGGAAAGCCGGTTAGGGGCCTCTCCTTCTTACTTCCTACCTCCATGCAAATTAGGGACCTCTGGAATACGCGCTGAGCGTATTGACCGCTACACCACGAAGAAGCTAAGAAAAGCGGTAAAATACCTTATATACTCCCCCTTTTAAGGGGCGACTGAGGATTAAGGGACCTAATCGCCAAATCCTGGTGGTTCAGAATCATCATCCAATACTTTTTAGTTCGAACGCCAGTGTAAATTTATCAGAATATTTTGTAGCAGGAATCATGAAAAATGTGCAATGTCCTCGCCGGGATTCGAACGACGGACCTCTCGTATAAGAGCCAAGCGTACTGACCACTACACCACAAAGGCATGCTAAGAAGGCGAGAGAAATGCGTTATAAACTTTGACGGTCCCTGTAGGCATGTACTATTTAATACAATAAGCTTGATAGCCCCGGGAGGCATACTCAGTAAGGACAAGGACGCAGTAACGACATGACGCAGAAATGGCAAAGACTCTCCCAGGAGATATGACGCAGTGAACTTTGACAGCCGGAGGCATGTTCTTGAGGAGAAAAGTAAATTCGAAGCGTCAACTTGCATGACTAGCTGATAAGCTAATTTTCCATACGGACCAGTCGTCTCACTGGCAAAAAAAAGAAAACTCTCAGACAGTTGGAAAATGCCCTAATGGAGGAATGGCCATTGCTGCAGCATTTGATTTCCTCATTGAAAACATGGACAATCGCTGTAAAGTTAGTGTGAAAGTCTGGGATGCTCACATGCCTTTTTAATGTAATTTTTATTTCTGCTTTGAGCATTAAACATGAATTTGTTAATGACCCAAATTCGACATCATCGTGTAATTTGACGAAAATTAAATATTGTTTTCCTCTTTGTGTATAATGTTTGATTTCTTTCATGCATAAATATCTTTATCACCTTCACGTGCCACTTGGGTATTTATCAAATCTTTTTTCTATTTTTGTTGGTTTTATCATAGCTTGCTTTAATTGCTGAATCCAACGTATCTATGTTTTAGCAATATAAAAGCTACAGTTACGTATTTTAATTATAATTGTTATCAAAATGATTTACAGAAAAGATTTAAGGTAATTAAACGATATGGTTCTCGTCAGTTAAACCTTCTGCGCCCACTTTCTGGATATTGAATTGGGAATTTTGCTGAAAATTCTGTGCGTAAAATAATACATAAAATAATAAATATTTTTGAATGATTAAGGCAATCATGATAGTGGTTTTTAATAAATAAAAAAACTGAGAAAACAGTACGTATTATTGATGTGTTTTAGTTCGTATTGGATGTTAATCCTTGTTGCCCCCAAGAAATTTTAATTTATAACCATATTTATTTATCTAGAGATATAAATTTATTTTTTCTTATTACTCAAAATATATTGGTTTATTATAAATATAGCAATATTTTGACGTCATCTTTTGCCTAATAAAATTGTAATTAAATGGAATATCTTTCGCGATGTATTTAAACGTGTAAGGCAAAATTAGGATTTTCTTCCAAATTTTCATCGCATATAATTCTCTGTTCTTCATTTTGAGACAAAATTAGTTTTGTCAAAGCGGGTTGTTTTGTTTTATCTTTTACGATTATCTTGCGATAAATCTTTTAACTATAATGAATTTTAACTTTTACTAAAAGCTTCGACTTATTTTCTTTTTTTTTAATTATGAATATAAATTACATATTTGTGAAATTCATATACACATAAAAATTGCAAAGAGGTATAAGTTTTGATTTAAAATATATTTATCATAGCATGTTTATTCAAAGAAGTTTGCACCTTTGCAAATAGAGTTGTAATTAAAAATAATTTCTATTTTATAATTCAATACATTTACAAATATTTTAAGTATTAGTAAATGATATGAGTACCGAGCTTATTACGATTACATTTGTAACATTAAATGCGTCAAGTCTTTGCCGAATAAAAATGTATAATAATATTCTTGCATGTTTCTAGCTTTCACATATAAATTCATATCAGGCGTAATATTTGTTAGTCCAAAGGGATTTAGTCCCGAAGGACTATTACTTTCGTTTTGCGATTTTGCGTCGATTCACTCTGAATGCCCGTTTCACTTTCAAATTGTTGCCACTAAATGTTATCGCTCTGCATTAAATTTTAAAAAATGAAAAATCTGCATAAATGTATGCATGTTTCTCGCATTGTGATAAAACCTAGAGCCATCGAATTTTGAATGACGTAATCCTACTGCGAATATGGGCATCTGGAAGCCCTAATTTTGAATTTGAAATTTGCTTTATTATCGATTTTATGTTTTGTAACATTTCAACAAATTTCTGATTAACAAACTAAATGATTTCAAAGCGAGCAATGGCAACACTGTACGGAAAACAAAAACATTTTTATCTCCAGCGCACGAGACTTACGGAAATTCTAAAGATATGTTCATTTTAAAATGATTTTGCGATATTGATTTTGAACTGAATTTTATGGTTTGAGTACGTAGTACATGATATTTAATAAAAAAAGGTAGCACACGAAACGTTAAAAAAACGAGCCTTTGGACGTAATTTAAAATCTGAAATCTTTCAGATTTTTTTTATATTTTTTGTATTATTTTCTTTTTTGTACTGCACGTAATTTGAGCTCACTGTGTCTGCAATGAAGTTCAACTATGAGAAAACTGTCCGATATATCAGAAAGAACCTTTAAGGAAAGCATTTGAAGAGAAACTGCTTCGATATTTTTACTGCACATAGTGAAAGCCGTAGCAGGTTCCATGCAGCCAGCCAGCTGGTTCGTCGGCATTTAAACCGGGATCAAACTAGTTATTTATAGCATATTTGTCAGGACTAAGTGTTCTGTGCATACTTTTGGCGAACATATTTGTAACCGTATCAAAGTCCTGATCTCGAACAGGGAGCTGAATGCAGCTATGTTCAGTGGAAGTGGTAGAATAACTGCACGCAAGGAGGGTTTTCAAGTTACCCTTTTATTAAACTACTAATTACAGCCACTTCCCAACTCGGAAGGGATAACAGAAAATAATGACCGCACTTGGATCTAAACTAAACGATCCAATAATTTAAAATAAAGTTAAGTAGAAATTAAGTCGTTGTTGCTCTCAGAGCTATAAACGTGAGGTTGGCCTCTATGCTATACTCTCAATGGTGCGTAGCAAGATTTGGCTAATACTAACGCACTTAGATTTCTTCAATAAGTAATAGTGTAACAGCGCTAAGACTTAGAACTTAAATACTAGCTAGTCAGGCGAACGTCGGACAGAGCCGCAGTGATCTGAGATTAAAGCTCTCTCACACAGAGAAGTTCCTTGCTAACCTTTTAAATACAAAACTTGGCTCCACTTCAAATTAGCATAAAGCTGAAAGGCGCGCTCATTCTAACGGGAAGTTGAAATAAGAACTTACAGGAAAGAAAATTAACATAAAACTTTGTTTCTTTAAACTAAAACCTTACAAAGTTATTAAATTATTCCACATATTGACATAGCATAGCGTCCACAAAAAATTAGGTCAATTTCTACGCCTTCAGTGTCTTTTTGCCGAGTAGTAAACTTTCAGTTTTGTGCACTGAAAAATCTGCCTTCTCGCCCGCTGGCCGAATTGCTTGTTTTTGCGTAGAAACTCTAGATTTAATTGTATAAATTTTTCTTTAAAATGTTTTAACTGTATTTATGTTATATATTTTTCTATATTTTTCAATTTTGAATAAAGATATTTTGAGGTTTCATGTACTTTTGCCTTGTCGCGAAGTGAAAACTGAATTAATTGAACGAGAAATATATCTCTAATGAAATTCGAGGGAATAAGTTGAAAAGAAAGCAGGAAAAATACTTATAATTTAATATTCCGAACAGGGAAGTCATGTGGTGTACACAGCCGATTTTGTTCCTTATTTACTTATTACAATTAAGCATGACATTTAAGATACTACGTTTTAGAAAATAAATACGAGATAAAACTCAGTAAATATTTAACTAAACAAGCAATAAACTTGTATATATTTGCGCTAGATACTGTTGTTTCAAGGATTAAACCGAGGCCATCTGATTTCTTTTGAAGAATAACATTTATTCTCCAGTCAGAAATCAATTGCAAAACGCCAATTATTTCTCTGAAAGGGAGGAAGAAGAAATGCCACCGTAATTGTGTTCGGTTTTTATTATTGTTTAACTAAAATTCAGTTTAAGGCCTCGTGAAATTACCGAATTGTTGTTTAGTTTCTGTATGTGTAAAGTTTTACTTTTTATCCGTTTGCTTTTCTCTTCGTGAATTAAAATCTTCATTAACGATTTGTTTTGTTTCTGGATTAAGGAAAGCGTGTGTGTGGTGGAAATAATTAAAATTTACAAATGTGTCTGTATTTCTATTTCATGGAGTAGAAAGAAATCTTGTGAGCAATGATGGATTTTAATTCTACTTCCAAATGAGACAGATAATTAAGTTAACAAATTTTGTTCTTCGGTACCCCATACAATTCAATATTAGGTAAGTTCTTTTTTTCACTTTATGTAATAGACTATATAGATCTCACACAGTATTGTTTAAAACTCCGTAATGAATGTCCAATTTGATTACCGTGATAAAGCAGAGTTTCCATAGACTTTTCCTTGAATAATATGCAAACAAACTAGTTTCATTCAGAAGTTTCTCCACGAAAGCAAACAATACATGCAGTCTATATCACTATCTGTAAGGTAACTTAATCTTTAGCAAAAGCAAAGCCATTTTCTTTACTGAATCTGTAAGGTATTTCTCCCTTTTTCGCACGCCTTCGTGGTGTAGTGGTCTGCATGCTCGACGCGTAACCGAGAAGTCCGTGGTTCGATTCCCGGCGAAGGCATTGCTCATTTTTCTCGTCCCCAGCTTCTAAATAACTTAATGTCTCTACACTGGCGCCCGAACTAAAAAAAGTTGGTGGATGATGATTCTCCACCAGCGGGATTTGGCGAGGGGGTCCCCAAAACCCCAGTCGCCCTTTAAAAGGGGGAGTATGTAAGGTATTCCTCCCGCCTTCTTCGCACGCCTTCGTGGTATAGTGGTCTGCATGCTCGACGCATAACCGAGAGGTCCGTGGTTCGATTCCCGGCGAAGGCATTGCTCATATAAAAATAAGAATGCACTAATTTAAACATACCAAATATTTAAATATTCTTAACAAATTTCAAGAAAAAGAAGAAGGCCACTCTTTTATTAAAAAGATAAAATATTTATGGTCATTCAATGTCGAGTTAACTTCCCAGGCGTATCCTTATCACGCTATGGATCGAAACTCATTATTGAGTGTTCAATAGTTTGTGAGGCGACATCATTCGCGTTGATGAAGCGCCATCAGCGAAACTTCTCTCATGCGTTTTTCTTTTCACCAGAGTGGCAACAGTAAGCCTTCGACAAGAAAAAGAACATTGACTGATTTTCTGTCTGTATTATTCTATATCCAAAAAATGTAAATAAATATTAATCTTCTTGGAGTCAGAACGACGTTTAACGTTTCCTATTTTCGAAACTTCCACACTGGTGACACGGACGTGATCTGGAAGGACGATCATTTACTGTCTTCACTGATCATAAACCTATCCCTTTCGCTTTCCACCAAAATTTAGATAAAGCTTCTCCAAGACAAGTACGGCAGTTGAACTACATTGCCGAATTCACTACAGACATGCGCTATATTTTGGGAGAAGAAAACATTGTAGCTGACATGCTATCGAGAATCGACACCATCACTATCCCAGCTCCAACTGATTATACAGTTATTTCAGATTGCCAGGAGGATGAAGACCTCAGGATTCTTTAATCAAATTCCCGTTTCAAAATAGTACAAATTCCTATTCCGGATAGGAATAAGAAAATTTATTGTGATACCTCCACTAATTTTAACAGGCCATATATTTCTAAAGAATTTCGAAAACAATTATTTTTCTCTATACATAACTTATCCCATCCTGGAATTCGTGCAACAACGAAGCTGGTGACAAAAAGATTCATCTGGCCTGGCATAAACAAAGACTGTCAGCTGTGGTCTAGAGCATGTTTGCAATGCCAACGAGCCAAAATACACAAACATACCCATGCTCCAGCTGCTGAATTCAAAGTCCCCAGTCAACGTTTCAAGCACCTTAATATCGATATTGTTGGCCCCTTACCATCTTGCAAAGGTTTTAGGTACCTGGTTACCATCATCGATAGATTCACTCGGTGGATCGAAGCTGTACCTCTGGAAGACCAAACCGCAGAGTCCGTCGCCCATGCCCTCATCACGACTTGGATTTCCAGATTTGGAATTCCAGAGAAGATAACGTCTGACCAAGGTCGACAATTTGACAGCCAACTCTTCAGATCCTTGAGCAAATACTTAGGCTTCAAGGCTAATAGCACCACGGCTTATCACCCACAGTCTAATGGTTTAATTGAACGACAACATCGAACCTTGAAAAACAGCCTAAAATCCCACCTGCAAACGTCAAATTCTTGGACTGACGTTCTACCTTTGATTCTTCTTGGCATTCGATCCGCCATTAAAGAGGATTTGCATTGTTCTTCTGCTGAACTTGTGTACGGTGCACCAATCTGTTTGCCTGGAGAATTTTTCAGTTATGTCCCCACTGTTACGCATTCAGATTTTATACAAAAATTGCAAAGTCACATCCAAAACCTAAAACCAACACCAACAACCAGCCATGAAAAAAAACAATTTTCGTGCACAAGGACTTAGCAAATTGTTCACATATATTCATCTATAATAAAATGATTTCATCCTCTCTTCAACCAGCCTATCTAGGACCATATTTAGTTAAGAAACGTTTCGAGAAATTTTTCGATGTGGAAGTTTCAGGTAAAATTAAAAGGATATCGATAGATAGACTGAAACCATGTTTCAGCCTCAAGAATGAAATAACAGCAAATCTCCAGACACACGAAGCTGATAACTCCAAAATCTCACCTCCACTTCCTGGAGACAATGATTCTTCCAAAGATATTCATCCTAGAAACACAAAAGCTGGACGAAGGGTGAGATTTCCTGCATACCTGAAAGATTACAAGGTGTAACGCTATCACTGGCAATGGGGTGTGTGGCGACATCATTCGCGTTGATGAAGCGCCATCAGCGAAACTTCTCTCATGCGTTTTTCTTTTCACCAGAGTGGCAACAGTAAGCCTTCGACAAGAAAAAGAATATTGACTGATTTTCTGTCTGTATTTATTCTATATCCAAAAAATGTAAATAAATATTAATCTTCTTGGAGTCAGAACGACGTTTAATGTTTCCTATGTTCCAAACTTCCACAGTTTGAATGCCATTATCACATCTATCCATCTCAACAGATGTAACTTGATTTGAGATTCTTACTGAAGTTTTCGTAATTATAATAAAAACATTTCAGATTTTTAGTTATCTTGGAATGTTTTTTTTATCCTACAACTAAGAAGAAGAATTATTTAATCCGTAGTCAAAACAAAAAAGAATTGAGATAACAATCATCAACTTGTCGAGAATGTTTCTAGCGTTAACCATCTTCCGTTGTGATGCTAGGGCATTCCCCTAAGACCCAATTTAAAATATTGCTGCCAGTCTAGGAAAACATCTGTATACTCGTTTCTTTATAACAGCGGACAAAAGAAAAATTCATATTTTTTAATGTTTTGCTCTTACGTGAACATTTAGCTACAGAACATCCAACTTATTCCCATATAGTATTGAGTATTGTACAAAAACTGTAAATAGAAAGGAAAATAATCACAAATCATTAACGTCCAATATATTGACTGAAATTCAGTAGCTTTTAATCTGATCTCCACGCTCAACATATAAAGAAAGACAAAAACATCATTTCCAAATTATAAATCGCTCAGTCCTTTCTCTTTCATGTTCATGTCTGTTCATGTCTTTCCGGACCATATCAATTACTTATGTCACTTCCGTCCGCAAAACAAATTATTTGTAAATGAGTGTCATTAATTTGTTCATCAATTTGTAAAATAAATTATTCTAAAATTCTAGATCTATCAGCAAATAGCAAAATACGGATTGACATTGTTTGTGATTGTTGTGGAAAACAAGAAATTGAAACATTGGCCATCTAACGATTCAATGAATTTCGACCTGAACATTTATGCCAATTAGTTTTATTAATCAAGACCTGCAGATCTAGTGATAGAATATCCGAGATAAGAAAGAGATTTTCATAACTGTTTGTCATATAAACTCGAACAATTCGGAGAGAAATCGTCTCAGTATTTGCCTAAGATCTAAGGTTTGTTTTCTTGTTGAAGGACTTATCCTCAGCGTTTAATGCATAACAGATAAAAAGGAAATTCACTTGTTTATAAACATTTCCAGATAATAGGTATTTCTAGAAGCAGCATAAAGCCCATCAAACATATTTATCTATCTTATTTCAAAGAGATACTACATAGTTTTTCTGCTGAAATTTGTTATTAAAAAAAGCTTTATGAACTGCATTTATAATATTTTATTATATAATTATATTTATTATATATAATTATATGTATTATATTATATATAATATAATACATATAATTATATATATTAAATTATATATAATAAATATAATTATATATTATATTATATATAATATAATATTTTTAATAATAGTATTGTAGGGCTTCCATTAGAATGGCCAAGATTATCTCATTTAATCCCGCTAGGTGTTTTTCTCTGAGGGATTTTAGAAGATAAAGAGTTTATGAAAGGGAATCAAAAACTGTAGATATCTACTCTTTTGCACGTTAGCTGTGAGTGCGTGGGTAACGTCGAGTCTATCAAGAGAGATCAGAACATTTTATTTTCCCGACACAATTACGTGTGGCAATCGACGACAAACATTTCGAACAAAAACTACACTGAAATCATCAAATTAATTACAGCTATATTTCGCCTTAAAGTTGGTTACCGTATTGGGATTTTCTTTTCTATTACAAAGATGTCTGTTTTGTTAATATTAGCATAACTGTAGTTTCATGCATCATTTAGGTAATTTTAGTTTTTCTTATTGTGTATCACCAAGTGTAGAGCATCGTAAGATTGTTTTTTGTTGTTTTTGTTGTTGCTGCTGGTAGGGATTTTAATATCTGTTATAACAGTAACTAAGAAAGTTTTTCCCATTAATTTCTGAAATACAACGTTTTGATTATCAATTATTAAAAAAATATCGTTCTAGTTTTAAGTTTCATTTCTGTCAAAAGATATGCCAAATGATTCTTTCACAGTATTGATTTTCAATGAAATCTTATCTTTTGCATTCTGTGTTAAAACTAGTATCTCTTTTTAAAAATTTAATATTGATCAAACCTTTCACTACAATCTGCATATGAATGCTTGTCTGTTAATCCATTAACATCACTTTCTTCCTAAGCTATTATTTTATTTTTATTTACACGCAAATAATGCAAATATTTACATGCAAATATATTGCTTTTCGAAATTTGTATACGACCTTCGAGTTTTCAAGGAAAATTATCTGAAACTTAAAAAATAGGTATTTCAGTCGCTTTTTGTTATACATGAGTCGCAACTTTTGTATTTAACTTTTTCATCATGAGTATATCATTTTCCTAAACGTAAATAAGGTGTGCGTATAAGTAAGTAAGCAGCTTAATGCATAACGTTAGATTTTAGAAATTTTTATAAAATTGATTTTTTTAATGATAAAGGCCAAAATACGAATATTTGATGAGTATTTGAATATTTGTTTTTTGCTTATTTAGAAAAGGCCTTTTCCTAAATAAGTCGGAAAAAAGGATGAATGGTATATTACTTTAAAAGAAGCACTTTAGTGCCATTGCCAGCTCCTACAACCACCACCACTACTTGCGATCGCAACTTGTGTCGTCATTACAGCACATCACTTAACTTTTCCAAGACAACTGAGACTTCACTTCAAATCAGCCTTCATTCGCGTGTTTTTCCAGCAGCAAAATACGCTAAACGAAAATGAAGTGGTCAAAAAATTACAAGAGTCAATTTTTTCCCAGTTATTTGTTTAAATGGTCAAATCGGGAGACGAAAAGTAAAGTAACTTTGGAGTGCCTATTTTAAAGTAACAGCCTGTACTGATCTGCACTGATACTGCCACGCTATGCCAGAACAATAATCCCAGCTCGTATACAGTCGAAGAGAAATGGAGATATCAAAGCAGCTCGTTTGCGATTCTTTCTCGTGTGATCTGAAGGTGAGCCTCTCAACAGCCGAGTTAAATCATCAAATATGTCAGGCGTTTGAGGAAAATGCTTCGAATGAAAGCAGCAGTAGCCACTGGTAGCAGAATGTCAGGTCGGGAGATCTGGGTGATTACATGTTACGAGAACTTGAAGGCAGCCACTGAGACGAACAACAGTGAAACATGTGATGAACTTGCCTAATACTTCTTGGTTTCTGTTGAACAATAAGATTTCATCTCTACTGCTGCGAGGTTTTACTTATTTAATTCAGTGTTCAATCCTTGAACACCACAAACACTAATAAGCGAATAATTGCTTAAACGTGTGAATAGAGACGTAAGACTTACGAAGAATTAACTACCCTTTATTTCTCAGAATAAATATGATACAATCAGTTCCTAACTCGGAACGTACAGCAAAGCCTCCACTTGGGCTTGAACTTAAATGAATATAAAATTAAACTTAACTAAAGCTAACTGAAAGATGTAGCCGAAGCTATGAAGATTCTAAGTAGTTGGCCCCTAAATCTTAATTAAGTCGGCGAAGCCAAACAATGACCTAATTTACGGCCGAGCGTAGCAATGGCTTAGAGAGACGTAGCCAAAAGGTAAACGCGCGCTAGTCAGGAACTCAGGCTCTCTCTCAAAGTCTGTGAAACATCGACTTAAATGTTATTCTTTACTTACTTCATTTGCATTCACTTCGTTTCCGAAATTACATTATGGTAGAAAATTGTAAGCTAAAACTAGAAAGATAGGAAAGATGCATAAACTTAAAATAACTGTTTATAAAATTAGGATAAACCTTACACAGCATAGAAAAAATTTGCATACTGAGGTAGTGGGCTCCCTACCCAGCCAATAAGGAACAGCAAGTGCCAGCCTGTCACTTGTTACTGTCTCGGTACAACACATCCATTTTTAGTGCTACGGGTGACGAAACGTAGGTCCTGTATGAAAGCCCAAGCGTAACAGACATTGGCTGTTACTACGTAACATTATGCCTTCTACCTCAGGACCACTTCTGCAACCATGCAAGATTATGTTCTGTGTCTGGTGGACTCATCATCAACTGGTGCATTACAACCTACTACTACCAAGCCACACCATCATTGAGTATCGCAACAGTTTCATACAGGGATCCCCAGTTAAATATGTGCTTAGAACAGATTTCAATACATGATTGCTTTTATCAATGTGCATACAACGGCGATATGTATGTAACATACTGCAACGTGGGAATTAAGACACTACGAAAAACAGCGTTGTATTAAACTGTGTTAATACAAATCAAAGTAACTTGCTTTTCGGTCTATTTAGATATGCTTTTATTTAGAACATCTTGTGTATGTGTATATATAAAAATATTGTTTATAAAAGATATTTGAGCCGATATAGTATATGTTGCAAGTTTTTACCAAAGTGAACGACGTGTACAGTTACCTAAAATGTCCCTCTCAAATCGTGTTCATTTCATATGCACAGAACCGATGGTTAAAATTTAAGTAAAGGTACTGCTCCTTTTCTCCCCTTAACGTTTTCGTTAAAAATAAATTTATGTACTTAATTTTATCTAAAAATAAAGTATTTAGATCATTCAATTGAAGCTTTTATAGGCAAACTTGAGTATATGTTGCATATATAAAATCTATATATCTGAGACCGTCTTACACACGACCCCTTCCCTATCTTGGGAAATGCATGTAAAAATGAAAGACGTTCTCATATATAGGAAGTCAAATATATTCAGGAAACGAAGTTGTACAATAAGCAAGTGACCCTGGAATTAAGCCAAGGCTGAAAGCGTCTGCATCTCATGCAGCGATACGTCTTTTTGTAATTTCTGCTCTTCAAAGCACCTGAATATTATTTACAACCTAATATTGACTAGAAATCTTATTGAGATCATAAGCAATATATCGGTATATGTTTTGAAAACTATGGGAGTTATATAGTATACGTTGATATCCTCTTACAATAAAATAATAAAAAGAAAAGAAAATTCTTTAAGAATAAAAATCATATGAAAGAAATATAACATCGACAGAAGACTACTGTATCTACTGTTTCGATTGATATCATAAGTGTTCAGTTTCAATCACGAGTTGTGTGTCTAACTGCAGTAATATTTTTCATAAGGGAAAAAATGTGAATATTTTAAACATTGCTAAATGCTGGAAATGAAAAACAAAACGATAACCTGAAAAATATGCTAATTTATATTTACAGGAACAATTCATCATGTATTTATAACAAAGCAGCCCGGATATGTTTATTTTGCAATCTTCTCGGCATCAAACCAAATGAACCTTCACCAACGAATGATGGCTCATGACATCATTAGTGGTGATGATGTTATGAGTCATCATTCGTTGGTGAAGAAAAAAAGGAAATTAAATGATTACCTTTTCAGTAATCAATTTTAACAAGCTTCGTAAAATTTTTATCGCACATAGTTTTATCTTCCTATTAATAATGCAACTACGAGTGGCCAAGTGAATCAGACCTCTGAACACTAGTAGTTCGGTACTGGTGAAAATCTCGGCGAAAAGGATGGCTACATGGGCATCTTTATGGATTTTCCTCTGCATACTTACATAAATACGAGCCACGAAGATATCCTTCATTTTAGACAGTTGTCCCTAATGTGCTTTTCCATTAACAAACAACTGAACCCGCTTTATAATACAATTCTGGAAAACTGTTGAATTTAAAACGAAATATATACTATAGGTGAATTCGTCTTTTGCTATAAGCTTTCGTCTTTTCCATGAAAGTAATTCCATCATAAGTTGTGTACTTCGACGATGTTCTGTTTTGTGTCATTTGGGATTTTCATTATTGTATTAAACACGCCGAAAAGTAAAGGAGGAGCCAACATTTTACTCTAATGCTCTCTTACTTATTTTACTCTAACTGAAGAACTACTCAGAAGTAGATGGCAAACGCGGAGTAGCAATTTAAGATGCTGCTCATAATATTTAAGCTCCGTCAATACATTACCAGCAGCATTAAGTGGATGCGAAATTATTACAAAAATAGAATACATAAAGCCAATTTTGTGAGTCATTATTAATATTTACATTTATTCACATTTCTTTTAGTATCAGTCGTACATGGGAGTTCCTCCAGTTATTTACACTCTTAGATTTTGTTAATGTTTCATTTCATATAGCATATTTCTGTTTAGTTGGTGGTAATAAATGATAACATAGACAAGTATCTATACATATTTGTGCATTTATTATACACCCAGGATTTCTATAACATTTTTAATGTTTTCAAATTAATAGTGTTTTTAGTCTAAAAGGGGCAATTTGCCCAGAAGGACTATTAATTTAGTTCTGGCATTTTGCGTCGATTCACTAAAAGCGTTGTTTGACTTTTCAAATTGTTCCCACCAAATGTTATCGCCCTGTATTATATTTAAAGAAATTAAATAATGAAGAATCTCCATAAACGTATGTATGTTTCTCGCAATGTGATAAAGCAACTTTACCTAGAGCCATCCAATTTTGAATAAAGTACGTTTCCACCCGAATATGGGCATCTGGAAGCCCAAATTTGAAATTTGGAATTTGTTTTATTACCGATTTCCTACTTTGTAAAATTTCAACGAATTTCTGATGAGCAAACTCAAGGATTTCAAAGCGAGCAATGGCAACGTTGTAGAGAAAACACGTTTTTATCTCCATCGCGCGAAACCGTGTATCAGAAATTCTAAAGATATCGTCATTTTAAAATTATTTTTCGATATTGCTCTTGAACTGCATTTTATGGTTTAAATACGAAGAACGTGATATTTAATAAATAAAGGTAATGCACAAAATGTTAAAGAAACGTCCCTTTTCACGTAATTTAAAATCTGAATTTTTTTTTATTTTTTTTTTAAATTAAAAAAATCGCTTGCGAGCTGAACCGTGTGATTAAAACCCCCATGCTTCGAACCTCTACTCTGTACGCATACACATTTGCGTTTTAGAAATTCTCACCGAGAAAACAAAGATCTTTTACCTTTTAAAAATTTACTAGAAAGCACCCTTTCATTAAACAAGCCTGCAACTTACCCTTCATAGAATTCTAAACTGGATAAATGTGTTCTCTTAATGGCTGTACTTAACTTAAATGCGTACTTCCTAATCATCGTGAATGAGCTTATCTGAGGAAATTTATTAAAAGACATAATGAGGTTAAAAAAAGCAGCTTTAATATGTTGTTCCTAGATAAGTAAAGGTAGATAAGGCAAATGTGTGAAACGCTGTGTCTCAGCAATGGTACCTAACAGTGCTTTAAGTAATAATGTAGATAATCTGATTGCATTTTCTTCGGGATTGATCAATTGAATTTTCGGTTAAGTCGGTTAAGCAAATTAGTTGTGAGCATAGATTTCTTTTAGTTGTGCTTGTTGACGAAATTTATTTCAACATGAATTCTATTTTTTAAGATAATATAGTTAAAATCTGTTTCTTTAAAATTGTCATACAAAAATTTAATTAAATTAAATGTTTACCTTTTGACGTTAGAAATGTCTTCCAAAAACTATTATAAATAACATATAGAATTACAAACAGTTCTAAAATTATGCAATCTCTGTTGCTGCTCTAATTTGAATTAACCTCTTTCAACCTAAGTTAGTTTTTTACAATGACAAATCATTTTTCAAAAAGTACCTAGTAAAAATAAAAATAAAGTAAATTCAGGAAGGAATGAGGTGACACATCTCTAATAAACCAAATTGTTTTTATGAATGAATCTCTTCTAACCAATCGAACAACATAATTATTTATAAAAAAATTAAATAAAATCTGAAAGTTTTCAGATTTTACATTACACTCAAATGGACTTTTTTTGACGTTTCGTGTGTTACCTTTATTTATTAAATATCATGTTCTTCACACTTAAACCATAAACTTCAGTTCGAATGGAATAACGCAAAATAATTTTAAAATGAGCATATATTTAGAATTTCTGATTACGCAGTCTCGCGAGCTGGAGATAAAAATGTTTTTTTTTTCATACAGTGTTACCATTGCTCGCTTTGAAATCGTTGAGTGTGTTAATCCAAAATTCGTTAAAGTTTTACAAAATACGAAACAGATAATAAAACAAATTCCAAATTCCAAATTTGGGCTTCCGGATGCCCATTTTCGGGTGGAAACGCACGTTATTCAAAATTTGTTGGCTCTAGGTACCGTTGTTTTATCACAATGCGAGAAACATATATACATTTATGCAGATTCTTCATTATTTAATTTGTTTAAATATCATACAGGGCTCTAATGCTTGGTGGCAACAATTTGAAAAGTGAACCAACGTTTATAGCAAATCGACGCAAAATACCATAACGAAATTAATAATCCTTCTGGACAAATTGCGCATTTGGACTAATTAATCAGATAGACGCTAACTTCTACTATAGTTTTTTTCTATTAAGAATGCCGCGCGGACTAGCTGGTTGGCTCATCATATTATCGATTTATTCCTAGACTGACATGAGCTGTTCGAATTTACCAAAGTCTATGATGATTATCTACGGAATCTCCATCTTTGGTAGCTAGTCCATTAAGGTTGAAATCCAAGGGTTTTATAACCCACTTTTTCTGCCGTTAGCGTCTTGAGAAGATTTTCGAATCAACCTATTTTAAGTGCCCTATATTCCATAAAGGCACTACAGCCAGAAAATCTCATTCTTACCTCTGATGCAAGCCCAGCTCATCTATGTATATAGTCTGCCTCCATTAATAACCATACCGTCTGCGGCTACATTCATTAAAAAAAAATATGTTGTCTAATCAGAAAAGTTGTAAGAATTTTTTATATAAGATGCCCTATTTGCGAGAAATAATCAAATTTCCATTTACTGAATGGATACTTAGGCGAAGGTACCACTCAGAGTACTAAGCCTTGAGGAAAGAGGCTAATGCCGGTCTCCTTTGAAACGCACGAAGATTTTTACAAAACCAATGTTAAAGTAGGTTAAATTTCACCTACCATTAAATTTCATCTTGAAATTATTCTCGTGCACGTATTTGGTTTTTCCTTATAACGTGCTACGCCCTTAGACACTACACGGAAAAGGAGGGATGCCCCGTGGAGGTCTTTTTAAGGGAAACTGGCTTTTAACGTCACACATGGAGAAAACCACGAAAACGCCCATGCAGCCAACCCGTTCGGCGGGACTCGAACCCTGGACCGAACTACCTGTGTTCAGCGGCTTTAAACGCTCGGCCGCTCGTGGGCCTCTCATGCACATATTCTCAGAAAATTCTCCATGATAGCCTAATGCTCTAATTTCTCGAATTAACGTAACATTTTGAATTCTATAGCGCCTTGGAATAAGTGATTTGCTTCAACGCCTTTCGATATTTAGTAAAGAACTGGGTTCATTGACTCAAGAGCATTTGGCAATAATGTTGAAGAGTCATTAGGTTATTTTAAAGCAGGAGACATGAAACATATGCAATGCCCTTGCCGAGACTGGAGCATGGACATCTCAAATACGCGCCGAGTGTGCTGCAGTTACACCATAAAGGCATGCTGAAAGGAGGAAGAAGATACATTATATACTCCCCCTTTTAGAGGTCGACTGCGGATTAGAAGACCCAGTCGCCAAATCCTGGTGATGAAGACTTATTGTTTACCACCTTTTAGTTTGGGTGCCACTGTAGACATTAAGGTATTTTGAAGCAGGAGACGCGAAAAATGTCCAATGCCTTAGACAGGACTCGAACCTGGACCTCTCGAATACGGACCGAGTGTGCTACCGTTACACCACGAAGGCATGTTGGAAGGAGAGAGAAAATACCTTATAATGTAAACGGATTTGGAGCTATCTTTCAAGAAGTTCTGGATTTAATACTCATTAAAACTACGATTTTATATGTCATTAAAATTAAAGTAATAGACTAATTAGAATTAGTTAGTGGTTGCATGTACAAGTAGTAACAAAACAAGCTCAGCTTTTTCTAAGACGAATAGGATTTTTAAAATGTCAGAAAGAAAGAAGTGTGAATAAAGGTTATGCTTTTAATCTGTGATTTAAATTTATAAATATAACTCGCCATTTTTTAAATATATATTAAATATTGCTTGTTACTTCGTAAGTAGAAAACACAAAATTTTCGTAAAACAGTACCTAGTCAAATATAATTTAATACTACTTTATTAACGTTAAAATCTCATGCCATTAATTCAGTGTAAATTATTACGAATAGAGATAATTAATTGTTTAACTAAAAGTATTTGAGGATTGCGCTCTTAGAAAGAAAAGAGAGGCAAATGGTTTTAAGTGCTTTCATTAAGCTTTGTTAAGAAAATAACTGTCAGCAGCTCCTTTGCTTTTATTATTAAAAAATACATACTTATTTTTAAACTTATTATCATTGCTTTATAACGTAAATACCAAAATGAAATATTCAGGACACTTAATCAGTTAATAATTTTTTTCTTTTTTTGAAGAACAATGAACACGACTGGTATTTAACGCAATAGGTTTTCGTAAAAATCAAATTTAGAGTTATGAAAGCAAAAATTAAAACAAACTCAAAATTTAATTTAAGATGTTTACTATTAAGTGTAATTTACGCTATGCTGCCTTTAAGAATAAGAAATAAGGATTGTGGAAGTAAGTGGTACTCCGCAATTAAATATACAAACTCTTCGCTCAGTAAATTTTATAGCAAAAACCGGTATATTACATATTTAACTATGTACGTCTCTGAGATATGTATAATTTAACACAAATACTCTCATTTTCTTACCATACATGATTCCGCATTTTGCTTAAACCTAAAACAATCTGTTTTTAAATCTCTTTCTTTTGCTATGAATTTTTAATTACGCATAGCAAATGCCTCGAAACCTAATAAAATATAATTTTAGTGAACTAGCTTATAGAACGGTGAAATATGGATACTAAATATTCCATGAATGATTTAAAGGAAGAGGTAAAATTTGCTATAAATAAAAAGAAATCGCTCTAAATTTTGCAAATATTTTGCTCTCCCGTTCAAAATGAAAATTACATTTTCCTCTTTCATTTATTTAAATAAACCAATAAACTTAACAAATGCAATTCTGCAATACAACACAAAATAAAAATACTTTTAATAATAAGCGATCATGTCTAAAATTACATCTTTCATCCACAAAGCACGTGTATATTAGTTACATATACCGTACCTCGTTCCCTTTTTTTTTACCAATTTTATCGTCCGAAAATCAAAAAGGGAAAATTAGGCGAATAATTTAATTTCCGAAGAATGCTGTTACAGTAAGAATATGACAAATGAAAAGTAGTCAGAGATATACTAAAATATGACAATATTATTTCTTGAAAAGAAAACTACATAGGAGTAGGAATGCACAGTAATATTTAACATTAAAATTCTTCATTTCTTCTTCCTTGTAGCTAAAATATTACAACTTCTTGTTGTTGCATGCGCTCGGGAACTCCCGAACATTACCTGACGAGCTGTTTATTCACGTGCATCCAGCCACCATCTCAAATTTTCGGACAATACAGATCACAGAATACCGCACCAACGCTATATAATCAAACAAAAGGCACTCATCACAAAAATCGAGGCATATCCTGGCAGCACACGGATTGGATCTGTATGATGTCACTTAATTTCTCCTTTTTCGCAGTCGCGTAGTCCATCCTCATAGCAATATGCTGGTTCTTTTTTCAAGCGTCACTCCCATTATTAGAACTTTTCAATCCTTGCAAAACCAGAGCGAGGAACTTGAGACTACACCTGTCTAACTATCCAACATGACAGCAGAGTACTAGTGTCCTCGTCTTCCGTCACCTGTAACCTGTTGTATCTGCTACTACTTAAGTCTCAAATTATCCATGAGTAATTAGAGAGGTGAATGTGCAGCTGACTCGGAGAAATTGTAGACTGAATATCAGTTCGTGTTTACTTGGTGTGATTTGTCGGTTTTTATATAAATCTGACATAAAGTTCAACAGTTAAAAGGTTCGGAGTGACCTTCGCAAGTAATATACCGGGGCTTGTCTATGTTAGTAAGAACAAAACAATTGTTACGTTGATTATAGAGTCATTAGGTTATTTTGATCTGGGAGACGTGAAAAATAAGGAATGCCCTCTCCGAGACTCGAGCCTGAACCTCTCGAATACAAGCCAAGTGTGCTACTGTTGCACTACGAAGGCATGGAAAAAGGAGGGAGAAAATACCTTAAAAGATGAATTCATTTTATAATTTAGGAAAGCTCTTTCTTGAAGGTATTCATAAAGGGGAAAATGACGCAAATGCCTTTAACCTTTTCAGAATATAATATTAAAAAGCTGAAGGATAACATACTCGAGAAAATACGATACATTTTTATACATCAGTCTGTATTAATTACATTGCACTTCGCTCCTCGTATGAATTCCATATAGGTATTAATTACTGAAATTTCGAATGTTTTTTTACTATCACGTTTCTCTCTATTTCCTATAACCACTCTAATTTTACTTTTCATCTTCTGCAACATAAATCAAGAACAAGCTGTGAGCTATTTTTATTTCATAGCTATAAAATGAGTTATGAAATAAAAATTCTGTAGATGAAAGCATCGGCTATACATATAGCTATCTACTTGTTAGTATCTCATACTAATTGAGTAGAGTCAAAGCGCAGACTGCTGCTACGAAATAGGGGCATTGTATATGCGTGCGTTCGGGTGTCACTGGTATTACTCATATCCTCTGTGTTTCCAGGAATATTTACCTTTCCTCTCTTTTCTTTGGTACACTATTTTCTCTTAGAATATTTCTCTCACGTAAAGACGAAATGTATCTAAAACTTTCTCGAATCCGAAAGTGAATTCTAAAAGCTTCCAATGCCTTCATGTAAGAATAATAAATAAGAAGTATCATATTCAATATTTTTACATGACTCTAAATTTTGAGTTTGACTCTAAATTTTAAACATTTAATAAAAATCAGATTCAAAAACATTATTTTTAAGCATGCTCCTGTATTTAATAAGGAAATTCAGATAGGATTCTGTTAAAAAAAGTACATAGTGAAAAATTTTCGAATAAATTTTCTCAACATGATTTGCTAAACATATTTCAGATAGCATTCCCAATTTTTGCATTTTCTGGAATCCTTTGAATTAAAGCAAAAGAAATAAGAGTGGTTATTTCAAAAACTGACAGCGATAAAAGACATGAAACTCTAAATCCTGTCCAGAAAATTGAAAAATATCAAAACTATTGTTGTTTTTTCTAAGCCCAATAGGGCAAATTGCCCAAAGGCTATTAATTTCTTTTTGGCATTTTGCGTTGGTTCATTATAAACGGCATTTCACTTTTCTTATTGTTGCCACCAAATACTACAGCCCTGCATTATGTTTAAAGGAATTAAATAATGAAGAATCTGCATAGATATTTGTTTCTCGCATTGTGATGAAACAACGGTACCTAGAGACATCAAATTTTGAATAAAGTACTCGAATATGGGCGCCCAAATCTGGAATTTGGAATTTCTTTTACTACCTATTTCATACTTTGTAAACCCTTAATGAATTTTTGATTAACAAACTCAACAATTTCAAAACGCCAACACTGTACAGAAAAAAAAAGAAACATTTTTTCTCAGTGCGCGAGACTTTGTATCGGAAATTCTAAAAATATGCTGTTCTTAAACATTTTGTGACGTTGTGATGTTGCTGTTAAACTGAATTTTATGCTTTAAGTGCAAAGAACATGATATTTAATAAATGAAGGTAACATACAAACCATTAAAAAACGCCCCTTTCGGCGTAATATAAACTCTGAAAGCTTTCAATTATTATTATTTTTTTTTACTTACATAAAATCTCATTGCAGTACATTAGGTGATGAAACAAAAGGTAGAGAAATATTGCCAAAGTAATGAAGTAAAAATAAACTATTTGAAAATGCTAATGAAACAGAAAAGCATGTAATTCGAGCGGATGTATATCACAGATAATAGTTTTAGTTTTTCAGAATAAATACTTTTAAAAAAGAATGAATAGAACGAAAACGGTACCTTTAAATGTAGGCATTTATTACCACCGAATGCTGCTGTTAAAACGAAATAAATTTCATTCCAACTAATGAAGTAACAGAAACATAAAATGTAAATACTTTGTCTTTAAATTTTATAAAATCAATTCTAATTACGTAACCAGTTAAGATTTTTATTCTATGTTTAAATACTTAGCGTACCAAACTTCTGTTCTACAAATTGATATAAACAGAGATTACGAGCAATCAGTAATTTTTTTGCAATGATAATTCAAACATGTATTGCTAATGATTCTAAATGCTGTTCAGAGCAGTTATTGGTTGCGATTATTAAAATTTAAATTACAAAACAGAAAAATATCATTAATGTAGATCGCAGACATAAATATTTATTTTCCCAAATTCAAGCAGTTTATTGAAATGGAAAGTAATAATATTTAAGCAAAGGCATATAGTTTTTATTGCAGAAATTGTACTTCTTTAATTCTACTTACATTGTTCTTTTCTACATTGAATATTTATGAATATTTTTTTAATATCTTCCGTTTGGTTTATTTGACAACGACAAAGCGCACTACGGTTATCTGCTTGGGAGGAGGGATGCTTTGGAGAAAACCACGAAACGCCCATGAAGCCAGGCCGTTCGTAATAATTCGAGCCCGACTGAACTACCAGCGACTCAGTGACTTTACCGCACAGCCGCTGGTGGCCCCTTTTAAATAGCTTTACTCGGGCATAAATGTGTATTAGACATCAATGAAAGCAGAAAAACAAAAATTAAAACTTTTCAATCAAAACCTTATTGCGTGAGTGAGGGTTCGTAATAGATTGAATGCACAGGTCCGATAAAAAGTTAATAAAATTTATTCTAATCACAAGAAATATACCAAAACTCTGCATTATTCCTAAAAGATATTCGTACAATATCACGATATCATGCAATATAAACAGTAACTATATTTTTAAACTACTAAAACGTTAAATAAAACGCAATGCAAACAGCAGCAAAGTAAACAACAACTGAGATGAGATGTTTTTATCCGGCTTTTATAGCATTTTGCGATATATTTCTAGTAATTTCTAGAAATCAGAAAGAGTAGAATTACGGTTACGGATAGTGAATTGCATTTATTCAAATTAAAAATAAATTGTGGAGATAAACTTTTACTCGATGTTATCAAATGCACCTGCTCTTGTATTTTTCCTTCTTCGGCTTAGCTTTCTCTTACATAAATATGTCTCTTATATAAATATGTCATTGTAAAACACTTAGAATATGTCACGCGCTGTATTGCACTAGGAAATAAAACAATTGTAATTATAATTCTATAAAAAATATCTAACTAAATACAAAATTCGTAACAACCTGATTAACTGGATGTTAAAGAGCTGTTATTTTAAAATTAAGAATTTGTATTCCGTAATAACGAAATAAATCTCTCAACCGCTTTTTTCGAGCTTTGCATATCAGCATACACATAAAACAGAAGAAATAAGTAATAATATTATAAATATAATGGTTTTAATAATAAATGCTTAACTAATAATGGGATGCTATTAAAATTATAAATGTTAACTTTATTAACTGGAGAAAATGTAATCACAAAAATTAAAGCTTATTGTAAAATAAGTTTTGACTTTATAAAGAAAAAAATAAACAAAAGAAAGTCTGAAATATTTCAGATTTTTAATTACATCCAAAGAGATGTTTTTTTAACATTTTGTCTGCTACCTTTATTTATTAAATATCGTGTTCTTCGCATTTAAACCATAAAATTCAGCTAAAGAACAATATCGCAAAATAATTTTAAACTGAGCATATCTTTAGAACTTTCTATACACAGTCTCACGCGCAGGAGATAAAAATGTCTTTTTCTGCACGACGTTGCCATTGTTCGCATTCAAACTTTGGAGTTTGTTAATCCAAAATTCGTTAAAGTTTTACAAAATATTGAATCGATAATAAAACAAATTCCAAATTTCAAATTTGGACTTCCGGATGCCCATATTCGCAGCAGGATTACGTCATTCAAAATTCGATGGCTCTAGGTACCGTCGTTTTATCACAATGCGAGAGCATACATTCTTCATTATTTAATTTCTTTAAATATAATTCAGGACTGCAATATTTGGTGGCAAGAGTTTGAGAAGTGAATCGACGTTTAATATTTCGGACGCAGAATCGCAAAAAGAAAACTATAGTCCTTCAAGGACAAAGCTCCTGTGGACTAATAATGGGGGAAAGGGAATAAATGCAGCAAACACAGTCGATTACATTAGTTACTTGGTTTGAACCTTTCAATTTGAATTACGGAATAAAAGCTTTAACAAAAATTATTTCAGGATCAAAGAAATCTTTTAATTTTTTTCTCCCAAAAAAGTGACTGAAACAGAAATTATTTGCATTCCATTTCATGTTTTCGAAATATATTCTCATTAGGGATGAAATAGATGGATTTTAATAGAAGTATTTTAGGAATCTGAAAAGTGTTCATGGTCTCAAACTTTATTTTAACGCTTTATGGACGGTGGTCTTGTATAGATGGCGTTCCCGAACTCAAGAACACTATTTCAGAAGACTTTCCTGTATAAGTAATGTACGTGTAATCTCCGTAATAAGTAATGTAATCTCCGTAAGACAGTTTGTCTATCAAAAATAAATATTCGATATGCAACGACCACTGCACGACATATATTGTATTTCTTAATTTATAGATTTCTATTTATTTTTAACTAATAGTTATTTTGATTTGTTAGCCTTTTTTGTCTTCTCTTATTCTCCTCGCGTTTCCTCGCCAGTATGTAAATTAGTTAGGGTGAACGAGTGTATTTAAACAGGTGTAGTGGCAGGTTTATTCAAAGCGCGGTTTCGCTACTGTAAGTGCACGCTGTTATTTCTATCAGTTATTAATTGTGATTATCGGCTTCACATTGTTGCCGCCGAATTATTATCCTGCCAGTGTAAGTTCTAAATCAAAATGTGAAATTAAACTGAATTCTGTAGTCTTGCAGTACTCTTATCTTTACATTTAGTGTTGCGTTATCTTTTAAGTTTCTCACCGCAAGTGGTCGATGTTCGTAAGCACGTAAGTCCGTGCTGCCTGTAAAATATATTGTGTTGAATAAAAGGGTCTTTTACACCTTTATCCTGTTATGTTCATCTTCAAGTTTTTTGAGAAAAGTCACAAAGCTTAACACTTAAGTAGATCTTGTTGCATTGCATGATAGCGAAGAAGACTAGATCCTCAGTTTGTTTTATTTAAAAAACCGTTATGACATTTTCTTTTTTTCCTTTCAATGAGAAACTAGACTAAACAAAACCTCGCCTTTTCTAAACTAAAAATAACCTCTCCTTAAGCGTTGCGGTAAAGACCAATGTAGAGCTGGGCGTTATTTTTCTTCAATTATTTCATGTTAATGCTTCTCTGTTTCGTTATTTTTCCCAAGAATACTTTCTTCCTATTGAACACAATATTAGATATCAGAATAGATACATAATTATAAAATATTTAGTCTGTTGCAAAAAGATATTTTAGGCTTACTGCGACAATCAAGTAATACTAAAGAATCAAAGGTAGACAAGATTAGTGACCTTTAACTCTGAATCAAGGGATGAAACCGACTAAGCAAAAAAACAAATATCTGTCTGGTCTGTTGCAAAAAGATATTTTAGTTTTACTACAACAATCTGATAATAATAAAAGTATAATAAACAGCCAGATTCGTGACATTGCCTTTTAATCAAGTGACGAAACCAGCTTCCCAGTTTAGAAACAGTTCCTTTAGATAAGGAATCTATAAAAGCTTGGGGCTTTAGAAGGAATTTCCTTCACCCTTTCTTTCTTAAAGATTCAGTATTAAATTCTATTGTTACATCGTTTGAGCTACATTTTGCATGTTATCAAGCAAGATATCTAGATTAATCGATTAAATATTTTCTGCATGTTATACAGTAAAATATATAGATTAATTAATTAAAGGTTTTCTTGCAATATTATTTTTCTAAAATCATTGAAGTCATGTTGTGAAGGTGTAGAGACATTAGTAGTTATTTTGAAGTAAAAGACATGAAACATGAGCAACACCTTCGCCTGGAGCCGAACTAAGGATCTCTCGGTTACGCGTCGAGCGTGCTGACCACTACACCACGAAGGCATGCAAAGAAGGCTGGAAAAATACCTTATAAAGGTAAGATAAGAATTATACTTACTTTATTAAATAAAGTAATTAAATTGTAAAGAAAGAAAGCAGTTAATTATTTAGCATTTCAAAACAATTGTTTTTTCTACTTTTTCTTTAAATTACACTTTTCGATAAAATTCTGCCGTTTTTTCAGCCCATAATGGTTAGCGACAATCTCCTTTTCCATATAAGCCAAACTTCTTTCTGGTCCTATAAGGGATAAATAGTAATATGAAAGGAACACCGATTAGTAAAATCTTCACATATCAACGAATCTGTGGTTGATTAATCAGCTGTCTTAACGGCTAAAGGATTTTAAAAAATCAGATGTATCAAGTACCTGTAAATTTTTAACAAAGAAGGGGAATGTTTTAAGATGCAATACATTTTTTTCCCTTTTGATTAATAGCGGACCATTTAATATTATGAAATTAAATATCTAGTTAATGTTCCAAAATTTCTGTCTACACATATCACAAATTTCTGTCTATATATACATTGATCACAGTTATAAATTTATGTAATTATTTTCACATAATTTGTGTCTGACAGTCAAATTCTGATAAACTGTTGTTAAGGAATCGGAGTAAAACGTCAAGCGATTGAATTAACATTCGACAAATTATATTTAAAAGTCCCACTGCCTATGAATGGGCTAAGGGAAAGGAAGGATAAAAATAATAAAAGAACACAAAAAAGTATTGCAATATGTTTATTAGACAGACAATTGTTTGCACTTTTAGAGGAGGGGCTCAAGTCTCATTCCATCTTTAGTAATACATGCATTGCAACGTTAACGCGTGGATATTACCCGACCTCTTGTTTGCTTCTGCCTCAATAACTCTACGTTGCTGTATTGTGGCTTATCTCAATTGTCTGACAGTAATCTCAGAACAAGTCCACAAAATTCACCGTGGCAAGGAGAACAAGATTTTGCCTATCGTTGGATAGAGCCTTGAGTAGCATACAGGTGACAGTACAGTTCGCTCAGTTCCTCTCTAGTTTTAATGGACAGCATCCGCTAGAGAACGAGTCCGAGGGTCTCCCACCTCCTTGGAACTCGGACCCTTTGGTATCGTAGTAGGCTTCCCTAACCACTATACCGTTTGGGCGGCTCAATAACTGTAGTCAATATCAGTGTTAGAGAATGTGGGGGTTTTGTGTACCGATCTTTTGAAGTGTGTATAAAAAGACCGTAAACCCTCCTTGCGTAATATTTGCCATACGTCATACTCATATACACGAAATAGCTCTTATAGCCCTACATGGAAAGCGTTTAATTCGGTGATCCGCTTCTTTCACGGCAATTTGACGCATTGAAGATCCTGAACCAATGGCTGCTAAGGTTGATGGATTCATTTTAACATACGAGGTGTGACACAAAAAGAACCAGGCTAAGTGAGCAGCCTGATAAAAGAGTAGAATTGGCAACAACTGTTTGGAATTGTAATGATTGACTGGGTTCCCAGTGGTCAGACTGTTAATCATCATTACTACATTGAAGTACTAAAACGAATTCGTGAAACAATTTTTAAAACCAATGGCCACATTTATGGAGAGATGGATGGCTGTTTCATCAAGGTAAGGCACCCGCTTACCCTGCCCTGTGTGTCAAGCAGTTTCTGACCAGCAAAAACATTACTGTGATGGGGCATCCTCCTTATTCACCTGATTTGGCTCCATACGAATTTTTTTATTTCTTAAAGTTAAATCTTGCTTAAAGGGAGTCCATTTTGCCTCAGTTGAAGAACTTCAGGCAAAAACGGAGAATCTCCTGATGGGCCTTCCAGAAACCTCGTTCCAGAACTGTTACCAGCAATGGCAGCACCAAATGCAGAAGTATATGAATGCTGAAGGGGACTACTGTTGAGGTCATAAAGTCACGGAGAACTGATTCTGTAGGTACAATGATTTATTAAACCAGTCTCGGTTTTTGTGTCACATTTCGTAAAATGTGGTGCAAACGCATACATTTTAAATGTTTAATGGTAAAGCATGGGTCTTAGATAAATTTACATTTGGAAAACATTCGTAATGCAATATTCTCGTGGTTCTTCCTTATAAAAAATGTACTTGTCAAGCACTTCAGTGTTAAAAATTCTTCTCTATTTTCGCAATATCAGTGCTTCGAATCCTAAGGGTTGTCTCTGCCCCGCATAATTTCTGGAAAAAAGAATTCTTCAGCATATGATGAGCGGTTCCAGCTACATGCTTTTATGTAAAATGGATTTGCTTTCACAGTCTTGATCTACTTTTAAAACTCATACAAGACCTTTCGAATCACCGTATGCATTTATCAAATTGAAATATTGAGTACATGATATTGTACTTCTTAAAAGTCGGTGTTAACCTGTATGCGATTAAAAATGAAGAAACTCAGTTTACATGCGGTTTAGAAAATGCTGCATAAACTAACAAATTTGTATGCATTCATGAGAAAGGTTGGGTGTCTTAAAAACTCAATTTTTGTTGTTCAAGTAAACTTTCTGCTCAGTAAAATCTTCCTGAAATTTCAGCGCTTCTAAGAGGTAATCAGGAAACTTTTAGAGACATTCTAGAAGCTGTATAAAATTTCAAGAGCTTTTTCTCCTTTTGTGGGGGCAAAGGTGTGCTGTAAGAAATATTTTAAACACTTGGTTATCTAAATTTGGCTTTTCAATTTTTTAACTAGCCAACCTTTCTGATGAGCAGTGCAGAGATTAATTTTATGTTAACCATTTTCTATTTCGTATTACTCCTTAGAAAAAAAAGAGAAAAAAGAAATTGCAAAGAAAATCTTGTTTAGGGAAACACGGTATGTTTTAGATCAGTGTTTCTCAACCGCCGATTCTTCCAAGTTCATAAGTATTATAAGAATATACTTACTGTCTTTATCAAAGAAAAATATTAAAATCGAGCAACTGTGTATGTTATCAAGCAAATTGCGCAACGCATTACCTGTAGCTTTCTCAGCGTGTCTGTTGTTGTCTGTTTAATTTACGTTTATTACTATTAAGGGACCTATAGTGGTGCCATGAAGGTGCATTTGCAGATAACAAGTATTGATATTAAATGATACATGTTAGTATTCAGTGGAGAAACTCATGATTCTTTGAAGTTCGTTAATAATGGCAACTGTATTATTAGTGTAATAAATAGAACGAATTTCTTTGAATAATTTTGCTAACAAAAAAGCAGAAATTAAGCAAATGACAGCGAAGCTTTTTAACAAAATTCAATTGTTAGTATGAATTTCGATTATTTCAGCTGTTGCCACTTGAGCAAAGGAAACGCGACGTGAAGAGGTTGACAGATGGCTCTTCAATATGGTAAACCAGGGATTCTCAATCGCTTGTCCATCAGACTATCACTGGTTCGCTGTTTTTATATGCGATGATTTGCGATTATTTTTTATAATATTTAATTTTTTATTTGTGATTAATTTTCTGTGATTTTTCTCAAAGGTTATTTTTACTTATATATGATAATTATACTCAAGTATAATAATTACAATATTTATTTATCTTTAAATATAAATATTACCGCAGGCAAATGATAATCAAAAAATATTACAATTAACTTATTTAGTAATTCTTTAATACCTTTTTGGGGGGGAACTTACTTGTCCGAAAAATGCTTTAGTAAATTTTAACGGTTCGCGGGCCAAAAATGGTTGAGAAGCACTGTTTTAGAGCACCTTCCTAGTTGATGAAGTCAGAAAATAGCAGACAGACTGTCATCACCCACATCTTAAAACATACATGGTTTTACAAATTTCAGTGCATTATAGATGAATGATTGAATATATAAAACTGAAAGTGACCACATCATCTGTGGAGGTAATTAAATGATTCGGAAAAATGTAAAACAGCAGATTACTTCTCATTAAATATAAATAAAAGAAGCTGGATCCGACTCCGGTCTACTGAGAAAGACATTTGATTTAGATTTATCGGGAAAGGAAAAGTATAAAAATAAATTCAGCATGATTTGAAAAAAAATGTCGATTAATCATCATTTCGAGTTGAAATTCGCCCCATTGAAAAAAGTCAGCATAACTTTTAATGCAGTTTGTCTGAGTTAAACTGTAGATTTGACTTCGAGAAAATTTCAAAATATCGAAGTTACTAACCCATGTATACATGTACGATTATAAATCATGTTTTACTGTGAGGAATCCTATATTATAAATTTTTTCTACACATACATTGGCATGCATCTAAAACAGTATATAAAAATTTTATTTGGTGACAAACATTCTATATAATTCGGCTAAATATTTCCTTTTCTATCTTTTGTTCAAAACTATCTTAATCTGATTGATATCTCTAATGGAGACCGAGTTCTGAGTCTTTCTACCAGCCAGCAGTCCCTGTATAACGAGGCATGATGGTATGAAACCTGAAACGGCACTCAGATGTTACTTAATGCTTTATCCTTAGTTCATTCGAAGTAAGTTTCTGAATGCTGAATTTTATAAACTTATATTAAGTTATCCTATTTGCTTTGAAATAGTAGTATGGAAACTATCCGTGCAAGTTGAATAATTTTAAGTACATTTCAAAGCAAGTGGAGGTAATTGCTTGTACTGCATACCGTGTTCCTAGTCAGTGCACTAAATGGTGGATAAATTTTAACTGCTATCAAATCTTTTTCAAGATATCACATTCGTTTCGTAAGAAAACAATAAATACAAACATACACTTATATATAAGTTATAAATAAATGGCTAAGGCATTAAATATAATATTGAAAGAAAGTCCAAGTTGTCACCTCTAAACAGAGTAGAACGTAACAAACGACAGGCACAAAGTGAAAATTTGTGAATCTCAAGAGATGACGATTGGAAAAAGCAGAAACGTTAGAAGGTATAGATCATAAACGAATTACAGCAAGGAACATGGGTTAGTTAACATTTGAAACTTACATCTTCGAGGACAACCTTATGAAGGTCTCAGTGCGGGTGTGTGTTGATAAATCTAATGGGGACTAGCAAGCAAATGACAAAGTCTACGCGCCAACTGATGACCTATATCTATCATATTATCTAAAATATTACTTTGTCTAAGCTATGTCTTCTGTCAAGTTAAAGTATAGATATGGCAACAAACGCAAGAACTATGCCCAGCCTGTGGTAACGATTCTTGTAGTGATGGTTGGAAGTCTCCTGAAATATGTCAAATTCCTTAATTTATACACGTTTTCATTAGAGTTTGCTAACCTAATATGTGCTAATAGTCTAAAGCTTTATGAGACCTTTCTGTATCTTAAAAAAGGTTGCTTAATTCAGAATATTGTACTGGATCCTAGCATTTAATCTGACGGAAGAACAATAGTTTGAACTGCAGATCATCCATGATCTTTTATGTTTAAATTCAAGCCCATCTTGAATGCTGCTCAACGAAACATAAGCTTCGAAATTCATGTGTCAAATAATTGAGGAGTAATTACGGTAAAATAACAGGCTGAAAAAATATTAATTTAGATGTCAAACAACAAAAATCAGTTTAATGATTTAATTTACATTGGTCAAACTAAGAGAGCCTTAAAATGTCACGTTAAGTAACATGAGGTACATTTTAGGAAAAAGGAAAAACAAAAGTCCTTTGTTGCCCAGCATTGCTGGTCCGAAAATCACAGTTTCAATTTGTCTGCAGCCAAAATTATTCAAAAAACTTCTTCCATTGGTGAATTAAATTTTCTAGTGGCGTTTCGCATTCAAAAAATCTTTCTGTTATAGTTAATGACCCTAATGCCAATACATCTTCATCTTCAGCCTTTAAGGAAATTATGTTTTCGTTTTCTTGATTCATCAATAGATGGCGCCAGTAGTTTAACTCCTGTCCAGCCATTCTTATCTTACCTTATCGCTACATCTTATCTCATTCATTTGCCCTTTGACAGTTGACCATGCTGGTTCGGTAAAACCATCGAAACTAGTCCTGTGAAAATTTGCAAGTATAATCCTGATATTTGTTGTTTGACTTCTAAATTAATCATAGGAGTAGCTATAGAAAATAACTGGTAACAGGTTTGACTTTAACTTCCTCTGATAATTCGCCAGATATCTGTAGGACTATCAACGGGAGTTAACGAATATCTGTTGAAATCACGTCTGGTGATTTTCATATTCTTACGCATCCTGTGAAAATATAAATGATTATTAGAAAATGGTCTCTGATATTAAATGTTTTACTTAGATATTAATATCTCAGACAAACATAATCATGAATATGTCTATACGAAGCTTACAAGTAATGAAATGTTACCATCCTCTTACGAAAAATATAAATTTATTAGTACTAGCCTTGTTTTAAATACTTTTTTTGATATCTGAAAGGGCAAATGGCCGCTTTTGTGCATATGTATTCATGCCCCACTTTGATGGATTGTAACTAAATCATGCTTCAAATAAAATCTTCAAAATAATATTCATAATTTCATTGTCTCTATTTAAACAGTCGAGATGAAAGAATTTTTTTTACTAAACGGTCAATTTTA
>KK116228.1:62700-128863 GCA_000611955.2 Stegodyphus mimosarum | reverse complement strand
ATTGTCCATTCTTACTGCAATCTTAACAACCGATAACAATCCGCTTCCATTTTTTATCACTTGCAAAGATATCGATAACAAAAAAACAATTCCAATTTTCATAAACAGAAATAAGCGTTAGAATGAATTCTGTGAAATGAAAAATCTATTTTTAGCTTTCAAAATCGTGCTCGTTTGCGATGAGGAAGAGGATATATTGGAGAGGCCACTTGATGTGATCATGTTTGTCCAAGGTTCTTTTGATAACATTAACCGAATGATAATAGGTTGGGAAAATTATCATTCAAATCAGCAATAGAATTTAACTAATTTAAAATAAATACAAGAGGAAATATATTATAAATATTTATTTTCATATCATTTCAACTACGAAAAAAAATCGTTACTAACGGATTGTCTGCAAGTGTTATCCAGACATTCGTCTACGAACTTTGTGCAATGTTTCTAGAAATTATTGAGTTTATTACATGATGAGCTTGAATTTCTTTCAGGAAGCACCTGGCAGACATCTTCCATCTGAAGAAAAGAGAATTCTGTCTAATCGTTCTCGAAATCAATAGAGTTTAAAAAAATCTGCCGCCAAACTAAACAAAATTTTGCTTTTTTGTCTAGTTTTTTTAAATGGTTGACTAAAATAAAAACTAAAACATTGGTTCTCTTACGCGGATTGGATTGATCTCTTACGCAATGTCTACTGTAATGTACTGTAATGTCTACTGCAATGTCTACTGACATTTCCATCACTTTGAAACCGTTGTCAAAGCCTAGAGATAATACTTTGTGCTATTCCAAGTTCCTCGCATACTTCCATCTGAGCACGCCCATATTCCAGGCGACCGATAAATCTACCATGTAAAAAATTATGCACATGCGTCCTATATGTAATAACTATTCAGTTGTAGCACTAAGCGGCTTACAGAACGCTTGTGAACATTTTTGCTTACTGCTCTCGAGTGGCGTGGTGCTGGCACCATGGGGCCTGGGCCGAAGGCCCTACCCCTCATCGAATATCATTAGTAGGTTTCTAACAATATATATACAAAAAATAGCTTCCATTAAATTAATAATAGTTTTATATGATAATTTTATTAAATGGAACAGATGCTCACTAGAGTAAAAAATAAAAGAAGATATATACAATATTTACAAATTAAAGTCTCTACCTCAGCAGTGGTAATTATAATTAAATGTGCAGAAAGCCGAACGAGCTGGTGGTTCTGAAATAAAATATGGAATTAAGCAAAGAAAAGTGCGCACTTTTGGTGTGACAAAATAGAGGTATAAAGGTTACAGAAAACAATTGAATACAATAGTTCATCTATAGAAACACAGGAGAAAGAGCTGCAGATACAAAGAGGCACATTAAATACAGAGGAGATCGAATTATGGCATACAATCGTTGAGTATCGCCATGGGGCGATGGAAATTATTATCGTCATATATATCATAACTATACAAGGTGATGGAGGGATTATTTAAATTATATAATCCATCGAAAAAACGTCTGGCCAGGCGAACACAGAACGACCTGACCAGTTCAAATTTTAATTCTTCATGAATTTTAGCATTCCTAATGTACCATGGGGCACATGCAAAATGTCTCAGAACACAGTTCTTAGCTGTCTGGAGTTTTGATCGAATGGACTTACTAGAATACGCCCATATCGGGCATGCATAACAAAGAATAGAACGCAACGTGGTTTTGTAGATAAGTAACTTATTATCTACAGATAAAACACTGTTTCGAGCAATTAAGGGGTTAAGTGATGCTTTACGTGCTCGAAACTTTTTCAAAACATTTTTGCTTCTTGGCTACCATTCCATATATAGACTTCTCTTACACTTTCGTCATTGTGACGTACTATCGGCGTCATCTGATGGCGTCCTGTAATTTGCATATTATTCCTGAAGATGTGTGCGATTATTCTACAGGTGAAATTTTTACTTTAGAGTTCGATTTCCGTGTGATTCTCAATTATCCTTAATTTATGGACATGAGTGTAGTATTAGAACGATAAAATTTACTGCCATCGCATTAAGCGACGTATGCTGTACTTGAAAAAATTTACTAAAGAAATATAATAAATTTGCGATTTACGTAACTTACTCTTTAATTCATTTGCTGCTTTCAAATTTCAGCTTTTGTTTCACAGCTAGCATTAATTAACCAATTATTTAGTTTATAAATATAAATTTATTCCGTGAGTAATATTTTTATCAAATTTATATCTTGTAATTTTCATATCATTGCGTGTGAATCATGGAAACTGCTTCATTCCAAGGCTTTATTATTTGGACTGCCATCATTTATTTATTCCAGCTGCAGATCTTTGTGCTACATAATTTCATGATAAGGAAAATAATAAGTTTTTTCCTGCTATTGTTCCATTAATCTCTATTCTTTAATCAAACAGAGAAGCTTTTGAAACATCTCGAGAAAAAGTAAGTCATTATGATACCATTTGTAAGAGAAAACATTTTTATATAAATCCTATTCCGTTGTTGACGACATTAATCCCTGATGTGAATGCAATATTTATTTGTGTCACGATTTTTCTGATCTCATAAAATACCTTATCCTAAACCAGCTGACATCGTAAAAGATTTTCATGAGATTCGTTACCAAATAAAATTTCGGCTCAGAGCTTTCTATTATTCTTAGTTATTTTTATTGCGAGTTTCATGATATCGCTTAAAACAGTCTTATAATGTTTCATTTCATTTCCGTCAGAAACCGTAGACATTTTCTGGTCGGGATTTTAAACAATTCCGATTTATAATATATCATCCCTAGTTTATTCTGTTGTACTGCAAGAAATACGGATTTGGCTGTAAATATTTAATAGCTCAAATCGAAAGGAAAATATGCAGATGTATATGCATTTAGTATATGTTTCATAACAAATATGCGTATACTTATAGTAAAGAATAGCTTGCTACATTTTCTCATCAAATGAAATCCAAAAACTCATATTTTTTTATTTTAAGTTGTAGAATCGCTAGGTTTTTTTATGCTGGAGACGGGAAAAAAAGGCCATAACCCTTGCCGGGATTTGGATCCTGGACTCCTCGAATACGCGTCGAGTACGCTTCCAGTTACACCACGAAGGCATGCGGAAAGGAGCTAAAAAATACCTTATATGCTCCCCCCTTTTCAAAGGCGATTGTAATTAAGAGACCCTGTCACCAAATCCTGGTGGTGACGAATTATTATCCACCACCTTTTAGTTGGGGCACCACTTGCAGAGTTTTTTGTTGTCTTAGACGGTAAAAATGTGCAACGCCCTCAGCCGAATTTGAATTCCGGATCTCTCGAATAAGTGTCGAACATGCTTCCAATTACACCATGAACGTATGCGGAAGAGAGAGAGAAAGTACCTCATCACTCTCCCTTCCAAGGTCACTGTAGATTAGGAGACCCAATCACCAAATCCTGGTGATGACGAATTATTGCTCACCACCTTTTTCAGTTCGTGCCTCATTAGGTTTTTTATGCAGAAGACATGAAAAATGAGCAATTCCTTCGCCTGGACTCGAAACCTGGACCTCTCGAATACGCATCGAGTATGCTTCCAATTATACCACGAAGGCATGAGGAAAGGAGGGAGAAAATACCTTATAAAATTATTATTTTTCAATGAATTAGTGTCTGATCGGGTACCCATCGACATACAACAATTATTGTTCAAATTATTGATATGCTTAGCAACAGATTTTACTACGACCACACGATTTTAATTGGGAATTAAAACCCATATAATTATTATGTTTCTTATTTAACCCTTAATGGCATATTCATTCGTATTGTTGAAGTAATCTCAGTAACTCATAACCCAGCCGGTACTGCATTTTTACTTCCAAAGGAATCTATGCTTTGGCGTCCTGTACATCATCAAGACAGATCAAGGCAAGAAGATGAATAGTACCCGCTATGGTCCCTTATGCAGTTATTAGGGGAAATATATAGAGGGTGGTTCGCTACCAGACCAACTTGCAGGGTGTGTAGCGGGTACAAAGACGACTGAGAATCACATAGGAATGCAAGGTCGCCAATGCCGTAGTTGCGAGCTATGGTGCAAAGAAGCAGAGAAAAAAAATGAAACAACAACGCATTAAGGATGTAGAAAACATTTTATTGAAATGTTGTACTACAACGGCTGTTCAAAATTACAACCAGAAGCCGTCTGGCATGGAACTCCTTACGTTCTAGAAGGTTTCTGGCATATCACGTATCCTCCCGGCAGTTACACATATTCGAGCGACGAGGTCTTCAACTGAAGAAACGAGCGTCTCGTACACCAAAATGTTCATGGGACCTCAGAAGAAGAAGTCCATGCGTGATAGGTCCGGCGATCTGGCAGGCCAATGAACCGAGCCACCACGACCAACATTCCATACTGCAAGACTTCTAGGAGGAATATTCCAGAAAGTAGGAGTTCCATGCACCTGTTGTAGTATAACCATTCAATAAAATGCTTCATGGTCCATTAATGTGTTGCTGTTTCTGTTCTTTTCTCTGCTTCTTTGCACCATAGCTCGCAACTACGGCATCTATGACCCTGCCTTCCTATGTGACTCCGAGTCGTCTGTGTACCCCCTACACACCCTGCAAGTTTGTCGGTTTGCTAGCGAATTACCCTGTATATGCGCCAGTATTTCATTTAGCTTCTGAAAGATACCACATGATATTTACAAAGTGGATTTCATTACAACACGCATAGAGAAAATTCTCACCTTAGAACCCACAGCTACAAACGACCACAGAGAAAAACTTTCTTTTTACAGCAAGAGATTTTTTCACTGTACTTGTCTTCATTATGCGCGAAGTATGAAAACCGCCTTCCAACCACTTTTAATACAAGCCGTAGCTAGGATCGGGATGCTTTTTCTAAAAATTAACGTTGTTCTAAACCAACGAAAAAGAAACTTACAGTTTCCTCAAATCGCGTAAAAGTGACATTTATATATCAATTCTTCTGGAGTGGACACAGTTTTACCAATTCTTCTGGCGTCGAAACAATCGGAATCTGAACCCTGTCTATATAGGGAAAACCAGGAGGATGTGTCCGTTTTTGTTTTCCATTTGCTGTATATGGGTCACTAAAAGGGAGTATGATACAGGGTTCTTATGATCCTTCGTAACCTCCTCAAGACTATAACACATTCGCTAACTCACTATGACCGTACCTTTAACAGGTAAATACGTTTGTGTATCAGAGCTAAATCACGTCTCTGTTTTAATTTATGTTATAATGTTGCTATTGAAATTTCTATTTAATTGTTAATGCCTATACTTTTTTTTATGTAACAAATGAATATATTTACAAATGTTGATGCTCCTTAAGTGCAAGATATGGAGATATTGCCCTGATATGGAGCAGTGTTCTCGGATACCTATTTCACTTTTTTAAATATAATTCATTACCTCCTAATAAATGCTCTTACTTCATAAGCATATTGATTGTCACATGAAACATATACAGTTTTATGTTATGAAACATTTGTCTTCAATAAGAAAATTTTCAAAAGTTCGTTGAATTATGATATGATTCAGTACTTAATTTTCTTCCTTGCTATTTAACCTTATTAAATTAGTTTCAACCAAAAAAAATAATATATATCTTTTTGCGTAAAGGTATGAACGGAAACTGACTAAAAACATTTAAATTATTGACAACAACTATTAAATAAAATATAAATGAACAAAATTCATACATCAATAGATTCGAATTATTTCAGATTTTTCTTCGTATATATTCGTTCAAAATATCGATACTCTATAGAATGAGGGAACGGTGTTTGGAAATTTAGAAATTCGATAAACGGCCTTTAGTTTGTCAGGACTTAGTGTTCTGTGCATGCTCTTTGCAGACATAGTAAATTCTGTGATAGGGTTCTTATCCTCAAATTTTCAGTCCTGAACTGGAACAGTGAGCGGATAATACGCTATGTTCTGATGTAACTGCTGGGCTGGAGAATAACTGCACGTGAAAGGGATTTGAAATCCTCTTTATTAAATCACTAGTAATTACAAAACTCCCCAACTTGGAAGAGATACAGAAAGTAAAAGACCACACTTGGGTCGAACTTAACAATCAAAACAACTTAAATAAATTTAAATGTAACTTAAATCAAACTTTGCTTCGCAGAGCAATTCGCGGAAGTTGGCCTCTATCTAAAAGGGTGCGTAGCAAGGTATACTAAATACTACCGCACTTTAATTTATTTTACAATACAATCACGTCTTAAGCACTATGGCTTATAAATTTAAACTGCTAGCTGGTCAGACGAACGTTGAGCAGCGTGACCGTGATCTGAGGCAAAGCTCTCACACACCGAGAGGTTTCTACCTCCGGCTTAAATAGTGCTTGGCTGAACTTCAAAAATTAGCATAAGCTAAAAACGCGCGCTTCTTCTGACAGGAAGTTGAAGCAGAGAGGAGATAGAAAAGATTTAAATTAAAATAAACTTGGTTAGTTTAACTAAAACCTTACAAGTTGACGAATGCTTTATGTTTTACATTTTGTTATCTTCTTCTCTATAGCATTCCAGCATAAAATTCATTCGTCACAATGTATGTATGAATGACAACATATATCAGCAGTTTTGTTTAAACAAATTGGGTCTTTAAGACTGGGATATATTCTTTATCAGTAAAGTATCTCTATGATTCAAGTCATTGCCTCTCGCGCCTTCTTCGCATGCCTTCGTGGTGTAGTGGTCAGCACGCAGTTTGGCATGGTTTTATAGATAAGAAGATTTGGTTCGAGATGCCCGGCGAGGGCATTGCACATTTTTCCTCTCTCCTGCTTTAAAAAAATACCTAATGACACTATAGTGGCGCCCAAACTAAAAAAGGTGTTGGATGATGATTCTCCATTTGATAGAGGATTTGGCGATCGGGGCTCCTAATCCCCAGTCGCCCTTTAAAAGGGGGAGTATATGAGGTATTTCTCCCGCCTTCTTCGCATACTTTCGTGGTGTATTGTTCAGGTGTTCAGCGCGTAGTCGAGAGGTCCGTGTTTCGAGTTCCGGCTAGGGCATGTCTCTGCAAACTAACTCTAAATTGAAATACTATAGTATCCTTATATTGGCCCTTGGTCTATTATATTAAACATATATTGACCTTTCTATTATATTTAGATATTCAACGCACCTGATTTGAAATTACACTATTTAAAAACAGGGCATTTTTTCTTCTGTGTTTTCTGTATTGATGGATTCGTTATTTGCCTTTTTCTGATGGTAATGAAAAGGATTTTAAAATATTCTATTTACTGTATTATCTATTGATTTACTCATTCATTTTGCATTTGGAAACTGAATCATACCACTTCTTTCCTCTCCTTGACTTTCTAAATCCCAAAATAATTTTGATTTCGGAGGTTCAATTTATCGCAAACTTTTTCGTCTTTCACCTCCTTCCAATTTTTGTCACCCAGCTACATCAAAATATTTTTCTTTTATTCTTTATTTCATCATGCTCTTCAGATTTGCTTCTTATAATCTTTACCCACTCAAAAATCCAATTCTTCAAAACCTGTTGCCATTGATTGAATTTATCATGCCGCAGTTGTTGAAAAAACCTTGAGATAATATGTTTAAATAACAATTAATTCTGATCGTGTGTTTAAATATTGTAAATATAATTTGCATTTAAAAATTCTCCATTATCCTGAAAGATATTTTCCTGTTAGAAGCAGCCGCAATAATGCTGTTGTCATTCCATTTCTTTTCTGTTCGTTGCAAAATGTTTCCGATTCTTCTCAAATTAAACTTTCAAATTACTTTTTCCCCTATCAATAAAATGTTTTCTTTGAGTCTTAATCCTTAGAGAACTTATAATTCTTAAGTTTTAAAAAAATTACATTCTTTGTCGATGTAATTTGATATATTATATCGGACAAACTAGCATATCCTTAAAAAATTTAGCGTTAAAGAGTGTGAATTGTATGTTAAAAAATTGGAAATAATAAAATTTTTACTACCTAACGACAGTTATCCGATTAATTATAATTCTGATTTTAGTTCTGGTAGCATTATTAACAGCACATCTATACTTGGTAAATTAGATTTCCTAGAACCACTTACAAAAATATATCTGTTTTAATTAATGAAATTAATTTTCTAGTCTAGATTTTGCTAAATCTTTTGCAATTACCTTGCATCTAAATTTTTCTAGGCTCAATTACAAGCCTTGTATCGAAGACCCAAGAAATCCTCCACCATGGCAGCAGCAATGGTTGCTGAATGGTCACTGTACAGGATGGCCAGAAAATCCCTTTACACTTGTAATTACTTAATTGTAACACTAATAATACCTGTAGGTATTTGTCCAAAACGGTCTGTGTGTGCACTATCATTATACTTACACAGCTTGAAATATCTGAATGTCCTCCTACTCATCCGCTTTAGCTGCTGTGGTGTCACATTCTGGTAGCTTTAAGCACACTTGCCCGCAGAGCGTCATTGTCCACGCACTGCTTCCTCCTGATGTATGATCTGATGATTCCCCCACAGGACATTGTATGGTGTTGCAAGATCTGGACTTCGAAGCAGACACGAAAAAGGGAAAGTCCAAAACTCTTCCCAGGATAAAAGATTTCTTCTCCTACGTGATCAAAACCTGACGACATGGTGGCGCCTTACCGAACCGATCACAAAATTTGTGTCACACATCTTTGTCACATTATCGTTAAACCGATCACCTATCCATATTGTGCTGTCGTTCATGGACCCACATACTTGTCATTAAGCGCTCCCTCAAAGTGAAGTTGCTGGTCTATCGTTATTCTTCACCAATCGCAAAATAGCGACGCAATGAATTGGTCAGCCCCAGACTTTGGTTTCCTCCCCAAGCGATCCCGTGACAGTTACGCGGCAATTACGCTGAAATTCATATGACACCACTGTTGCCATATCAATGATAAGGATAAGAGGTTCAAATTTTAAATATCTTACCATCTTACACTGGTGCACGTATTTAGTTTAGGTGTAGATGTATTTTCTGGCCACGCCATAGATAAAAGGTATGTCAGGTATTATGACTTGGTTGATCACAGACCAAACCAGAAAAGTGTTATTCATGTATTTAGAAATGGTTTTCACGAAAGGTGAGCGTTCTTGTACGCGAATATAAACGAGAAAGACCAGTGCTAATCATCAAGCATAAAACTTCTTGTTAGCCATCTACACTCAATTATATTATTTCTGAATTATATTATTTCATAAACGCAATCTCAAGAGACAATTCCTTGTCATCTACTTATGCCTCTCTTCAGTTAAATATAATTCATAATATTAATAAATCAAGTATTGTGTAGCTTGGGCAACATCTAATCGATCTTCTAGAACAATTACGAATTTCTAAAATTGTTTCCACTGCATCTGCCCCCTTCTAATACCTCTATACTTTAAAACAATGTTTTTAGAAAAGTGAGATTCGTTACCTCAGATACTTCTTAACAATTTTGTTCGTAGCATGAAGCTCATAGAGACAGTCTCTGGAAAGACAACGCATTTCCTTCATATTCTGAAAGATCTGCTTCATTATTTTAAGTATCTTTTATCAATCTTGAATCTTACAAAAATTTAATATCCTTTTCTGCATTGTTATGTATATCTCAGAGCATAAAATATCTCTATAATATATTTCATTCAAATTTGCCAAACTTATCACCGCGATGTTACGCATTTTGTGTCTATTATTAAATTTTGGAGTGTAATATTTGATTTATTATTTACTAATTACTGTCTTCAGTTATTGTTGCACTGATCGGTATAGTGGTTGGCAACATTAACTGCGGAATCCCGGAGAAAGCGTGATGTTTGTAAATGTGTAATAGCCATGAGACACGGGAGGGCACTCAAAATACTGACCAACCGAACGTCCACATGAGTGATCTGGGGGTAAAGGAACAGACTCTCGGACAGTCCTTCACAGTTTCTCCGTTAAAAATGGGCTGGACCTGCACATTTAGTGAGGTTTGAATCTATCTGTGCAATCATTACAATGCCCCACTCACTTCTACTCCTTCACCTGTACACTGCGCAAAGAAGAAAAAAAAGGAACAGTTCTATATCTCCTGTTCCACTGTAACGATTGACGAAATACAAATTGCGTTTTTCATGTCTCGAAAGAGCGACTTAGGATATGTTTTAGATTTATCTACAGCATTGTTCTAATATAGTGATTTTGACACAAAATCGGACATTTTCTGAAATGACATGCCAATTTTTTTCATACTGCGGTTTTACAACTTACATTATGTCAAACTGCCAAGTTTTGTAAAACTTGCGAGAGTACATTTTGCAAAATTAACTCTTAAAATTTTAGCTCCTCAATGTTAATTAAATTTGATTTATATTTATTCGTATCTGTTTTTTTATTAAACTTATTTGGTTCTTCCTTTACAATTTCGAAATTTAGGTTCATTCCAAAATCATTCATTCGACAATTTTTCATGATTTTTTTAAAATTTGCATTTTAAAATAATTGTTATAAATTTTTCCAAATCAATTTTGAATTATAACCTACAAAAGTTTTGCCATCATCTTAAAGTAAATTTAATTCTAAGTATACCTGCAAAAAATAGAGTTTTTTAGCGTTTTGTTAGTACGAATAATTTGTTATTCTTATTTTTATTGATCGTCTGCTCTATTTATTTATTTATTTTTTTTTAATTTTTTTTTAGTCCAAAGGGATTTAGTCCCGAAGGACTATTACTTTCGTTTTGCGATTTTGCGTCGATTCACTCTGAATGCCCGTTTCACTTTTCAAATTGTTGCCACTAAATGTTATCGCTCTGCATTAAATTTTAAAAAATGAAAAATCTGCATAAATGTATGCATGTTTCTCGCATTGTGATAAAACCTAGAGCCATCGAATTTTGAATGACGTAATCCTACTGCGAATATGGGCATCTGGAAGCCCTAATTTTGAATTTGAAATTTGCTTTATTATCGATTTTATGTTTTGTAACATTTCAACGAATTTCTGATTAACAAACTAAATGATTTCAAAGCGAGCAATGGCAACACTGTACGGAAAAAAAAAACATTTTTATCTCCAGCGCACGAGACTTACGGAAATTCTAAAGATATGTTCATTTTAAAATGATTTTGCGATATTGATTTTGAACTGAATTTTATGGTTTGAGTACGTAGTACATGATATTTAATAAAAAAAGGTAGCACACGAAACGTTAAAAAAAACGCGCCTTTGGACGTAATTTAAAATCTGAAATCTTTCAGATTTTTTTTTATTATAAGTATTATTATTTTACGGGTATTATTATAGTATATTAAACGCTAAATGCAGTTTTGTTAAATATTTGTTTGTCCCTTTGTTAAAATAATTTAAAAGTATGAACGATGACCTTTTTCTCTGCTTCTGTACAGTGAAAAAAAAAGAAAGGAAAATAGGTTGCTATAAATTAAGAAGTTAACCAAGTGAATTAATTACTCTCGATGCAAACTGAAAAAAATCCACCAAGATAAATTTTTTAATTTCTCGCCAAAAATTACAAAATTTAATATCTAGTCATTCTTTGAGTTGTAGAATCGAAATATGGAACACTTTGCTATATTATTTCAGAAAAACTAAGATTTTGTGCCAAAATACCTATTTTAGGACAATGCTATGTGTACACCTAACATATATCTTAAGTCGCGCTTTCGAGACATGAAAAATGCAACTTGAATTTCGTCAATCGGCCCAGTAGAACAGGAGATACGGAACTGTCCCATTTTCCTTTTTTTTTCGCATTGTACATGTCTTCAGTTATTACTCCTAAAATATATTTTTTGCTTTGATTAACGTAATATTTCTGCGTAATTTAAGAAATTGCATACATACATCTATTTCTGCTATCTGCACTTACAATCGAGTTGATTTATTTTCTTGCACTGACTTTTTATTCATATTGTTGGCACGGTATGATCTCCTCATCTCTCGTGGTTCTTATTGTATCCTCTGATTATTATAGCTCTAGTTTAGCTCTCCTGAAATTATCTAGCTCATAGAGCGGCATTCAGCGAAGATACGACTCTCTGTTTCCTCTTTTTCTTTTCCTCTCCTCTCCTTTCAGGGTTTTCCTTCCTAGGATTAACTAACGTCTACCATTCAAATATTAGAACACAGAAAACGTAAGAGCCCGAAGGCTGTAAGCTTTTATCTCAATTAATAAATTAGATAAATCAGTTATTATTTTACCTTTCGTCTTAGTACAAGAATCAATCGAATTAATTTATTAATTTGACTGAATTATTTCCACCCAATATTTGAAGTAATTAACACGACCACTTTAAACTTTAGGGATCACACAAATTATATGTGTACGAAACTCAAATGCCATGTGTATGAGAACCCTTTTAGTTCCAGGCTTGTAGCACAGCACTAGGGAAATCACAACAGTTTTTTATTTTAGTCTCATTTCACTGAACACAATAGCAAAGGCAATAGTTTCTGTTGTTGGGTAATCCTTACTAAAAGGAGAGAATACTTACTCTAAAGAATTTCCAAACCTTTGAATAAAATTTTAGAGTAACAAATGCTCTGCGATGCTTGCTAAATACAACTTTCTGTAGAGACCTGAACATGAATCAAAATTTTTGAAATTTGCCAAAATCTTCAATGATCTCTCTGCTGCATGGTACCTCAGTATAACTGTAGTTGGAAATATTACCAGTTTTCCTCCAGATATTTTTATAAATGATACTTCTGTTCTATTCAATGATGCAACAGAAAGTTATCAAAGACATCACTAATATTTAAAGATGCCTAATTAGAGCATTTTTAATAAAATAGTTCTATTTTCATACATATTTAGCGTATATTTTCTGAATTCGATTCGTTAACTAATAAATGTTTAATAAGTTTCAGCTTTTATACTCCTAAGTAAAACACTTACCGTTGAAATGTAGGAGAAGAAAAATGGTGATAAAACTCAAAATTCTCTTTAATCATATAGAAATTCATATTGTACTTGTAAGGCCATGCATGTTAAGTAAATTTAATTAATTTTCGTGAATTATCTTTCGTTTGTAACATGAAAAATAATCGATTATTAACAAGACAAAGGTCAGCAGAAATAATCGCATATCATTGTACTTTAGGGAAAAGTTCTGTTTTATAGGTCTCGTTGTTCTGATGTTAGACAAAATTATTTAAGCGAGCTCAGATCGTCTGAGAACTGTGCGAAGAGCACTGACGAATGCGAAAACTAGCTTGATGATCATAAGATGCTGCGTAAGTAATACCCTTCATGATCATTCTACCTTCATTATCATTGTATTTTCATTATCATCGATTATAGACAATTAACAACAACAAGAATTTAAAGCTTTAGACTAATACAAATTTTATGTTTTAAACCATATGATCATATAAGATCAAATGTCATGCGCAGCTTTTCACAACTACAACTGGTATCTAAGAAATTGTATTCTAGTTTTCAAATTAATGATTATGCAGCTGTAGCATATGTTAGATAACGCCTACCGAGAAGTAAGATATTAACGCTTTCTTTTTGTACAGGTTCAAAGAGAAATTAAACGAAAAGGAGCTCAGAACTTTAGCTGTTGGCCATTGAATGTAGATAAGCAATTTGTATTTGGATTGTTATTTTATAAGGCGAAATGCTCCCCCCTTCTCAGAATGCCTTCGTGGTGTATTGGCTAGCGCACTGGGTGCGTATTCGAGAGGTCCGAGGTTCGAGTCCCTCCCCTTGCTCCTCTTTCATGTCTCCTGCTGCGAAAACACCTAATGTCTTTACAGTGGCGCACGAACTAAAAACGGTTGTGGATGATAATTCTCCACCACCAGGTTTCGGCGATTCTGTCTTTTAATCCCCAGTCGCCCTTAAAAGGGAGGTATATAAGGTATTTCTCCAGTCTCCTTAGCATGGCTTCGTGGTATAATGGCCAGCACGCTCGACGAGTATTTGAGAGGTCCGAGGTTCGAGTCCCGGCGAGGGCATTTCTCATTTTTCATGTCTCCTGCTTCGAAATAACCTAATGTCAATACAATTTAGGTTTTTCAATCTACAACGAACTTTCTTTACTTCAAGGATTTTCCATCGAATGCAGTTTCCAAAGTTTTATATTTGTGTTTCTTCTTTCAAGCCTTTAGCATGCTGGCATACCGAAATTACGGATGGATTCAAGAATCACGATCATGTACGGAAGACCAAAACAAAAAAAAATCGATTTCGTGATGGAACAAAACGGAATGCGTGGGATATTAATTAAAAAACGTACGCTATCAAGATGAGATCAAATACTTTATGGTAGATGTCCTTAGCATTTATACATGTTATAAAGGATACGTGAAAACATTTCTTCGCTTATCTGTTTCAGGGTAAAATGTGTTTAAGTGTTTTATCTAAAAGAAAATTTCTTTGTAATTTCCAGTTGTATGTTACTAAGTATTAAATTTAACAAAGAGCTATATATAGAGTATAAACATTCCATTCGCAATACAGTCTTAGATTGATGCATTTTTGTAAAATATTCTATCCGTATCAAGAGCTTTATTTTAATCTTCTTCAAACGAACAGAATTTTCATTAAACTAAAGTCAAACTAAGGACAAATTTAGCGTAATTTTAACTAAATAGCTGCTTCCATTATTTAGCAGACTTCATTAAATTTTTGTCTGTTCTATTTGTTTTTACGCTGTAATTTTCTCTTTTGTACATGGTTCTGAAGGTAAGAAGATGGATGGATATTTCGTGATGGAAAAGTTTGCGGCAGATCATTTGTCAAAGATTTAATGAATCTTTTTTCGAGCTTTGCATAAATAGTGCGCATGATGAATAGGTTTTTCTAGAATCGATCATTTCCTTAAAGTATTCCGATTGATGAGAATATTTGAAAACGGATATGTCATAAATGGGCTGCTAAGTAAGTATCCGACTGTATATATTTCTTTAGTGCATTTTGGATTAAAAGTAGCTCAAACGTTTCGTTAGCAAAGCAATATCGACGATTTCGTTTTGTATCCATGTAACTGTAGTTGAGCTAAATCTTGATAGATGACTATAAATAATTTATAATTGGTGTTAGTATCGACTCATGACATTAGCCCCAATTTCAAATACGTACGTATGCATAAATATCTTCAGCCGCTTAAAGACTTGCGCATCAGGAAGGACAATCCCATTTCGTCCAATTTCAGCCCAACTGTATACATGAACACCCTGGACAATGAAATTCGAGGGTCTCCAGTTTACCTACTTTAGCAATAACGTTTCTAGAGGATTCTTATATCAAGCATTTTGAGTTCTGCTTATGCCTTATTCTGCATTCAAACGCCTGCAAGAATTTCTGCGCAAGTAACTTATAAGTGTAGTTAGAAATACTGATAACTTACTTAAATGTTACTTGAGTAGAATCTGCAAAGTTTTCAAGAAATTTCTACCAGCTCTACTTTTGGAGGTAACACAAATGAAGTCATTTTTTGAGTTAGCCATTAAACTAATCCTTGCAGATTTCTTTCTCTTCAAATTAAAATCGAGTCCAACTTAGATTAGTATTTGAAATGATAATTGTTGAAACTCCTTCTTTTTTCTCTTTTTGTTTTTTGGTTGGAGTTACGGTATTGTTTCTTGTACTATTTCCTCAATGAGATATTACACTTGCTTTATCTGACTTTTTCTTTCTTAAAAATACTGGTCCTTTTTTGAGGATGGTAAGTTTAAAGATTCATAGTTTCTGCCACGAAGTATCGTTACTAATAGTTTTATAGCTTGAGTACTGTTGATCCCTGGTTCATACTCGACTGATTTCTTCACATTCCTTAAAAGTCTAATTTTTTATCTAGATAATAGCTAAAACATTTCTGCCCTATTTACTGGCTTTTAAATGATTTTAATTTTACTTTTTTAGCCTTTCTGTTAACATTAAATTAAATTCCGTCTTTGAAACCTAACGCATCTCAAAAAAATGTTGCAAAAGTGATTTAATGTAAAATGCTTGAGGATAATGTCTTTATCTACGCGAACTTGCTAACTTATCAAACGAACATTAATGCAAAAATACTGAATTTTCACTTACATCTTTTCTCTTGAATAATATGGGAATTTCAAGGTCTTCTTTGAGTTCTCACGCATGCGGGAATTGATTTTGGGGTTGGATCTAAAACTTCAGGTAAACAATCAGAAGCTATCAATTCCTCGCACTTTTGGCCATGTTATGATCATTCCTTAGGTTTCTGAAAACGCTGCACTTAACTTCAGATTTATGCAAGAAAATTTCATGATACAACTTCAGCTTGAACAGTAAAACTTTCAAGTGGTATTTTAAACGATACAACTTCTCTTGAACAAAGAGATGCATCGATGGTCTTAAACCACGTCTATCAATATCATTCCTCACTTTTATTCTGTCAAATCAAGTGACAAGGACCCTAGTGAAGTGCTAAGCGAATAACCGCTTGAGTCCAAAAACAGAAATGTAAACCCAAGAAGAGTTAATTATCCTTTATTTGCTATAAATAACATTAACAGTCGGCCCCTTTCTTTGGGCGTACAACAAAGCCTCCACTTGGGCTTAAAATGTAGAAATAAGAACTAACTAATGTCTAACTAAAGAGATTTAGCCGAAGCTGACACAATTCTAAACTAGTTGGCCCGCAATATTAAATTAGCCAGCGAACTATGAGAAGGCACGTAATACGGCCGAGTGTCGCAACAGCTTAGAGACACGTAGCCCAATGGCAAACGCGCGATACTCAGTCCTCACTCTCTCTGTCGAAGTCAGTTGAACTTGACTTAAATACTGTTCTCTTTCTCATTTGCATTTAACGTGATTCTAAACACTCATTCTAGTAGGGAGTTGTAAGTTGAAACTAGATGAGATAGGTAAAGCGTTAACTCAAAAATAACTGTTATGAAATTTAAATTTACCTTACAATCTGATTAATTATTTGAAATAAAATTATATTTCATTTAATTTTCTTCTTGAACTGTTAAGCCTTTTTAAACCTTATCATACTTATTAAACCTCATTAATTCCGGCTAAAAATGCTACGAAGCCTGATTAGTCCTTGGTTTCTTTTTATGTCGTTTAATTCAGTTTTAAAATGCTGTGTTTCCATTTAATCCAAATACCTCATTCCAATTTTATCTAAGGTAATACAAAGTATAAATTATCTACAGACAGTACTAGAGTGCCCTCTAACATTTTCAAAATGTTAAATACTTGTGAATCTTCTTGCAGTTATTATTTATATGCGAAAAGAAAACTTTTCCTCCTGAAATACACAGTTTATTTTACTCTTCATAGAATAATTGTAACATTTTTATAAGCACATCCAAATAAAATAACATAGTCGTAAAAGAAATGCATAAACATTTTATATTTCAGACTAATTTTTGTTCAAATGTAGATCAGCACCTGTAATACAATAATCTAACGCATACGGAAATAAAAGTTCAATTTTGTCTTTATTCTTTTTCTGTTTGTTCACTTACCACATTTATGAATTTATGGCACAATAACAAAACTTTTAAGGATACCATTATTTGGTTTTCGTTAAATAAATGAAAGATGAGCATGCTTATTTTATTTTTAACATTTGAAATAGCTATAGTTTCAAAGACTTTATTAAAACAATTAACCTTTCCTACAACATTCTTTCATTTTTTTATGAATATATTAACATTTCTCCAAGAACTTCATTAAGATAACTCGTTAACTCATATAATAATTTTTGCATTGAAGATTTAAAACTAAATTTTTCGGTAATTTCATCTTTTCTAAATATCTGATTGTTAAGTAGTCTTAGCAAACAAAAGAACCCACGCATTTTTCTGATAACTCATTTCCCAATCATTTTAACGTTATGCATTAGCATATTAATGTTGCTAAAGTAAAACATTAATGAACTATGCAAAATTATTTCCTTATTAAGACAGAAAATAATACTTTTTTACTTCTTGTACGAAGTAAAGAAAGTACTGTAATCGCGAAAAATTTCCAATATTATATTTTAACGAAAATATATATTTTAACCGCTCTCGAATGCACTTCAACGCCGTCTGTGCGTGGTAACTCTATGTACGGACTGAATTAAGGTCTCTTTTTTCAAAACGGATTAAAAAAATTTTATTTAAAAGGGATTCAGATGATATTTTTTTACATAACGTCTGTACGCACGTATGTACACTGCGCAAAAAAAAAGAAGAAAAAAAGACAGTTCTATATCTCCCGTTCTACTGGGCTGATTAATGAAATTCAAATTCCGTTTTTCATGTCTCCAAAGCGCGACTTAGGATATGTATTAGATTTATATATAGCACTGTTCAAATACAGACATTTTGATACAAAATCGGACTTTTTCTGAAAAGACATGCCAATTTTTTCCATATTTCGATTCTACGACTCAATTTGTGCCAAACTGTTAAGTTTTGCAAAAATCGCACGAGTAGTTTTTAAAAAATTAGCTCTTAAATTTTAGCTTCTTCAGTGTTAATTCAATTTGGTGTGTATTTATTAATATCTCTATTTCTATGAAACTTATTTGATTCCTTCTTATACAGTTCGAAATTTAGGTTCATTCCAAATACAACGCACCCATTTTTTATGATTTATTTTTAAAATTTGTATTTTTAAATAATTTTTATAAATTTTTCGGAAAAAATGTTGAATTATAAACTATAAAATTTTTACAATCATTTTAAAGTAGTTGTATTTCTAAGCATACCTGCAAAAAATTAGAATTTTTTATTTAAAATTTCCGAAGATATATGTGAATTTATATAACTGGCGCGTATGGAAATTTGGCATATTTATTGAAAGCGATAATAACGAAAATGTGGTTTACGCACTTTGTTAAAATTATTTGAAAGTAGAACGATGTGACTTTTTCCCCTCATCTGCACTATGGAAGGGAAGGAAAATAGGTTGCTACATATTAAGAAGTTCGCCAAGTGAATTATTCTTGGCTCGAACTGGAAAAAATTCGGCAAGTTAAAATTTTGAATTTCTCCGTAAATTTCGCACCAAATTTTACAGAATTTAATATTTAGGCATAATTTGAGTCGTAGAATCGAAATATGTAAAAGAATTTGTATGTTATTTCAGAAAAGTCAGATTTTGTGTCAGAATAACTATATTAGAACAAAGTTATATATAAATCTAATGTATATCCTAAATCGCACTTTCGAGACATGGAAAACGCAATTTGAATTTCGTCAATCGGCCCAGTAGAACGGGAGCAATAGAACTGCCCCCCCTTTTTTTTTTCTTTTTTGCGCAGTGTACATATCTCTCTAATAACTCAAAAACGAATAGCTTCAGAACGTTGAACTTTTGTACATGGGACTGCTGTAACATGTAGTTCTGCACTTCCCGTTTTAATCCTCCCCATATATATATATATATATATATATATATGTATGTATGTATGTAATATATGTAAAATATAACAAATTCGATAGTTACTTTTGAAAAATAATAATTGAAGACCTTAAAATTAGCATTCTCGATTTGTTGCTCTACCCTAAATTCATCTGTTTTCCCAAATTCAAGATCTTTCTATGTTATATAACGGTACGTGAAAAGCGCAACTAAAACTAATATTAACCAATCATAGCTTGCTTCTACAATTACGTCAAACATAGTATAAATACCGCTCTCGAGTTAATTGCATTGTTCATTTTCATTTCCCTAACTAGTGCTCTGTCAACATGGTGTCACTTTACCTTTCCTTAACTGCCCACGACATTTCTTTTAAAAAGCCAATGTATATGAAATTTATCATACTTCATTATGCTTTAATCACAGAAATGTATCGAATTTCATTATGACTGGACAAATATCTATGGAGATGAGTTTTATATGTTTTATATGCCAGTTTTATAAGATTGGGTATTCGTCGAATTCATTTTTGCCTCGGGGTCATCTGTTCGTCTTCTTAGCCTGCCACTCTGCCATCCCAAATACGCTTAAAAATCATTATATATATATATATATATATACAAAAAAAGTGATGCTCTCTTGGAAGTAAGATGAAACACTCTCTCATAATTTTGTTATTGTTATTTGTTTATCTCCTTGATAAGTCGGTTAATCTGCGATCAATGACAATGGTTACGTTTTCAATACTTAAGAAATTTTTACTTTTGAATTTGTATTTTTGCGACTAAAGGTTTTTCTTTGAAGAATCTGCACGCTCTGTTACTTGGCTCGGCGAAGCTCAGTTTTTTTATTCTTATTTGTTGGTAAATTTTACATTTTTTCCTTTAAAAGTGATTGAATTATGCTGCCTTTATGTTCCAGTTAATGTTGTTAATGTTCTTATGCCTTTAGTTAATCTGCATTTAATAGTTGTAGAATTATCAACAATTTAAGTTTAGGTTAAAATAATACGCCGAATAATGTTTATTGGAGAAGTCAAACAACAAAATTTTTCAGACTAGTTTCGATGGTTTAACTACCATAGAATATACTTAGATAGTAGTTAAACTATTGAAACTAGTCCTGCAAAATTTACAAATATTGCGCAGATTCCTGGTTGTTTGACTTCTCCAATAACTTTTGTTGTTCAAGTGCGACTCAGCCTAACGGAACAGCCATATTTGTTTGCATTTGAAAGTTAGCAGAATAGTGAATTAAGTTACTTTCTGCACATTCAGTGTCTTTTTGCCGAGTATGACCAAAAGTAAACTCTCGGTTTTGCACAACGAAAAATCTGTTTTCATGCCCGCTGGCCGAATTGCTCGCTTTTGCTTAGAAACTCAGATTTTAAGTGTAAAAATTAGTTTTATAAATCTTTTAACTGCATTTAGTGTTTTATATTTTTCTACATTTTTCAATTTTTAACGAAGATATTTTGAGTTTCATGTCTTTTTGCCTTGTCGCGAAGTGCAAAGTTAATAGAACGAAAGAAATATCTGTAATGAAATTCGAGGAAATTTTTTTAAACGGATTGCAGCCAAAAAATGTGTATAATTTAATGGCAAGTAAGGTACAAAGACGTCATATGGTGTCTACATCAGATTTTTTTAATATTAACAAAAATGTAAAGCTTGACTTCATATATAACTAATTTGAAATTTTAAAATCATATTAACGATCGCTCTTGGTATGAGTCAGTTTTTACATGAATATGGGAATTTAAAAAGAAAAATGCATAAAGAATGCGTTTATTAATTATAAATTAAAATAAAATATTTCATAATAATGAAAAGATTACTTTTATTAGTCAAGGAAGTAGCAAAATCCACTATTAAGTAAATCATTATGCATGTAAAAATACATTATTTATATTATATGAAATATATAGTATTTACTTACCAAATGCATTGCGTTCATTTTTATCTGATCTTAAATAAGTAATGCTTTATATTTTTAGAAAATAAAAAATGCTTTACAACATTTATTAAAATTACGTTAACAAGCCTAGATTTGTAACACGAATTTGATAATTATTAAGAAAAATGGGAAAAGAGTACATGTTTATTAACGCATCCTTCCATAAACACTTCCATTCCACTGAATTTCAAATTTAAATATTCTTTTTTGCCGCACATATACAGTATGCATTCCTTTTATTCAAGATTTTAAGCGAAATTCATTAAGGAAATAAATTAAATTAAATATAAGATAAAAAAGTTAATATTCAAAACTTATTTATTCAATAAATTTGTCTTAGAATAATAATTAATACCGTTCTAATAGAAACAAGAAAGATATTATTTAGTTTAAAATATAGTTAAGCAAAAGAAAAAAATCTTTAATAATATTGTTTAAAACAATTTAGGATTAAAAAACAACTCATTTATGTTGACCTGCTAAGAAAATCTGTTAACCATGTTTGCCTTACCTATCCCTTTAAGTTCGCGCAATATTTAGAGGAGTATTAACAAAGTTTCTTGAAAAGCAAAGTAAACTAACAACAAACTAGCCATAAAAATGAAATTCGCAATATAATCTTCTAATCCTAGCCACTTTTCTCGTCGCAGAGGAAGACTTATGGCAGGATCAACAGCAAGGAAAACAGGAAACTCAGATCATATTATACGACGATATCAAAGAATATATTTATTACCTCAAATACTACTTTTCATAGATCGGAAAGTAATTAAGATAAAACACTCTATATTTATTTTGTTTAAGCGAAGGACTTTCTAAAGAAAACTTTATGTAACCTTTGTGGAAGCATTCTATATAAAATAAACGAAAGAAAATGCGGAAAGTCTGAAGGAATTAACGTCTCTCTCAAAAGAATGCTGAATAACGAGAAAATTGCCACAGTCATAAGTTCTAGAAAAGAGGGAAAAAAACTGCTAGGAGCTAATAACCCTTCGGATAAGCGGAGGTGGATGTGGACGGAAATCAGCCAAAGAATAATTTTGCAACCAATTTATGAGGTATATAAAGAAATTATCACTTTCTACTTTTTTCTTTGGTATAGCTTATAAGGTATTTTTCCCTTCTTTCCGAAAGCCTTCGTGGTGTAACTGGAAACACGCTTCATGCGTATTAGGGAAGTTGAAAGTTCGAATCCCCGGAACGGCACTGCAGATTTCTTCGATTCCTGATTTCGAAAAACTATAATGACTCTACAAGGGGAGCCTGAGCTGAGAGGTGGTGGCGGATAATTCGTCACTACCAGGATTTGGCGATTGAGTCCCCTAATCTACAGTGGCAATTTGAGAGGAGAAATATGTAAGGTACTTTCTCCTTCCTTTCGCATGCGCTCGTGTTGTAACTGGAAGTATGTTTGACTCTTATTCGGTAGGTCCGGAGTTCGAATCCCGCCAAGGGCATTGTGGATTTCTGTGGTTGTTTTGACTTATCTAACTTGTCTGACAGTAATATTAGAACTCACTTATAAAATTCATCGTGGCGAGAAGCACAAGACTGCGCCTGTCGTTGGCAAGAGCTTTGAGCACCATACAGATGACAATATGTCTTTGCTCAGTTCCGCCCCAATTTTGATGGAGGGCACCCCTAGGGGACGAGTTCGAGGGTCTCCCACCCTTCTTCCCCTAACGCCAGCCCCTCCAGAGAAAGTTCGGTTCACTGCATATTTAGAGTGCCTCATGCCGCACAGACACTATACAATTGCAAACATCCACGCCTTCTTCGGGATTCGAACCTGACCCTTTGGCACCGCAGTCAGAGTCAATAACCGCTATCCCGGTTTCTGGATTTGAAATATTTTGATGCCCGAATTTTTAACATTGGTAAGCATAATAAAGAAGAATTTATTTGCCACTGCCTGGACTGTGCTGCATTACATAGTACATAAAAGACTAACCACAGACAATTTTAGAAAAGTTATCTCCAGCTCAGAGAAATGGGAACGTTCCGGTGTTATGCTATTTTCGTGACGTCGTGTTATATCCTAAGTATTTAAAATGCACATATGTGCTCATCATTTTCAGCATTTAAATTTTAATGAAAATCGTACCTTTTATTCCCTATAATCAAAACGTATATATTTAACCGTAAAGCGCAATTAAAGTATAATTGATAAAGCTGATATATAAATTGGCTAGCGCGTCGAGCTGCAACACCATAGGTCCGGCGTTCAATCCTCGGGATCGGCAAGGTTGATTCAGCCTTTCATCCCTTGAAGGGGGTCGATAAAATGAATACCAAGTTTGCTCGGGAACTAAACAACGGGGGTCCTGTGACGGGCTGACCACTTGTTCAGGTAAAAATTCACAAACATGCCGGGCCCAGGATCTATAAAGCAGATATAAGGCACTGCCCGCTATGGCTCTCTATGGGCTGTTTGTGCCACCGAGTTTAGTTTTAGTTTTTAGTCATAAACTGCTAAATCATAGAATTTCAAACTTTTTTGCCTCATGCATCCCTTTTACCATTCCTAAACGATCATTTCGCCTTCTGCTTTCCAAAACTCAGAAAGTATATATAATACATTAATTTAAACCTGGATTGTTATTTAATATGCTTCATAAATTAAGCAAGAGAAAGTGCAGAAACTGTCCATAAACACGAAAACTTGAATAAAAGTAGTTTTTTTATATTCATGTACTAAAAATGAACGTATAACAGGTAAATAAAAGACTGGACCCCACTCTCCGCCTTGAAACTATGAAATTACACTTGAGTCTGGAATTCTCCACTCGTTGAGAAATTCTGTACTAAGCAAAATGAAATCGCTAAGAGATAACTGATAAATAAACAACAATAAATAAGAAAAGCATGTTTTATTGATGAATATCGAATAATAAATTATCAAGGCGTATAAAGACTAAGTTATGACATTTTTGTAAAATGCACTAGCATATAAAAAGCACTTTTTACTGTCACACATTATGACCAAAGATAAAACTGCAAGACTCTTGCACGCAGTGTGAGACTTTTAAATCGAAAGTGTCAAACCGAAGTTATGAACTGAATACAGTCAGGCTTATACTAGGTGCGATCATAAAATGGCTGGAAAAATTAAAAGGATAAATGATGTAATAAAAATGTGGGAGAATAAATGTATGTGTAGAAAGAGGGGCATATTGTTAAAATCAGTTTAAACTTTTGTCTTTTGCCAAAGGAGTTTGTCCCTGAAGGACTATTTTTTGCGTTTTGCGATTTTGCGTCGGAAACATTAAATGTCGGTTTACTTTTCAAACTGTTGCCACCAAATATTGCAATCCTGGATTATATTCAAAGAAATTAAATAATGAAGAGTTTGCATAAACGTATATATGTTTCTCGCATTGTGATAAAACGACGGTACCTAGAGCCATCGAATTTTGAAAGATGTTATCCTGCTGCGAATACGGGCATCTGGAAGCGCAAATTTGAAATTTCGAATTTGTTTTATTATCGATTTCATATTTTGTAAAACTTTAACGAATTTTTGATTAACAAACTCGAGGATTTCGAAGCGAGCAATGGCAGCGTTGTACAGAAAAAACATTTTTAGATATACTGAGGGCCCTTCAGCTTCAAAGAATGAAGAAAACGGGCAAAGACTTCTCTCTCTAGTAAAAGCTGATAAATGTGTAACGACTCAACAACTTTCAAACAGAAAGAATAGAAAAGTTTCTCACAGACGGTTCAGCGCCGCTTACCTAATATTCATGCGGTACTAATTAATTCAGTTCTTACTTCGCGGTAAGGTAAAAATACATAAAAATTCAAAATATTTTCATTAAAAATTGAAAGATAGAGGAAAATCATGAAACACCAAGTACAGTTGAAAGAATTAAAAAAACAACTTTTACAATTAAAATTACAATTTGTACGCAAAAACCAGGTAATAACTTCAATGATAATTCCAGAATGAATCAAGCATAATTTAATTCACAATAATAAAAGAAGACGTTACTTTGTTGTTGCGGAGCTTAATTTCTCTAGATTGGCAATAAATCCACTATTCTGCTAAGCTTCAAATGTAAACAAATATGGTGGCTATCATAACTAAAAATTAGGCTTAGCCGCACTTAAAAATCTTTTAAATTGTTGATAATTCCACAATTATTGCATGCAGGTTAACTAAAGGCATAAAAATCTTAACCGAGAGATAAGAACAACATAGTTCAATCATTTTTAAAGCAAAAAATGCAGAATTTACAAACTTATAAGAATTAAGAAACTGAGCTCACGGAGCCGAGTAACAAAGTGGATATATATGTGCCATGGAGGTAAGAAAGGAAGGAGGGGCAAACCTTCTCTACAAGTGAAGCATTGCTCGACGCTTCGGTCTCCAGATGGGGTGTTTTTTGTTTACATTCAGAAGCTTCCTTGAGAGCGGTTTGATAGTATTTCTACACACGACAGTTCCATACAAATAGAAAGACGGGACACTTCCGGATAAAAGAAACATTCATTGCGTCATGGATAATAGCAATTTGTATTGTTTAGTGACATTTACGCAAAAATCAGATCTTTTATTATTGACGGCAATATAACTTTATTATATTATTTTGGTAATTTTTCGATAACTTACAGCAGTGATTTTGATTATGAATTTATTTTATAAAATTCTAAGCTGTTGAACTACAAAAAATACAGATTTTAGCAAAGTTTTATGCTTAAAGAATGAAAAATACCTAACGGTACCTTTAAAATTGTATACGTCTTTCGATACCCTTGACAGACTTGACACTACTTTTATTTTATGTTCCGAAAGCCAAAATGTTTTAATTAAAATAAATTTTTTGTCGTCCACATATTATTCTAACATGTACTTTTAAAAAATTTTTACAGGAGCGGCTTTATAGTTACTCATTTTAACTCATTATTTTATTGTTATATAATCGAAAAAACAATCATTTTGGGTTCACACGTTTTACTTATTTGGGTTAACTAAAAAATGAAATCGTCACCAAATGCTGCAATTCTCGTCAAAATTAATAAATATACATATAGATATGCCAATTATTTAACTTTTTCTTGATCTGTAACCACACATTTGTGTTGTGTAGCGAAATTAAGTTAATTAAGTAATTAATGAGTTATCAAAATTTAATCTTTCATGTTCCAAATTTATGCTACACAACGTGTGTTTTTACTGTGTAACTTTGTTTTACCTTAATTGGGGTTTTCATGCTTAAGTTTTTACGTTCTTAACTTCTTTATTTCCTAAACTTGTAAACGGCAGATAATGGAACTTTGTTTACTTTCTGCCGTAATATTTGAATTTAAAAATACTTAATTTGTGTTCACGTATTTATGATTTATACTACTAGAAGCAGAAAAATTTGATCTTCAAATTAAGACTACTTTCAAATCAATTGCTGAATTAGTTTTCGAGTTATGGCAATTTATTTAATTAATTTTTGCACTTTCGTAGGATTTCAAAGGAAAGGGTGTTGAATTTCTCTGAGTACGATTTTTAGCTGTATTTTCCCAACTGATAAGAGCATTTTCGGCGATGAGATGTAGGTTTCCTTCAGCTGTTTCCCCAGGTTTTAGTTGGCGGGTTTTTTTTTTTTTTTTTTTTTTTTTCAGAGGTAGAATTAATGTTTGAACTGATATTTACAAAAGTGTGAAATTTTACAGGGCGTAAAGCGGGGTATGACGAACAGGTTTTTTTCATCGTTTTCGGTGGGCGTGGCGATTTCTAGCTTTCCCTTTCAACAAACACGCGTTGCAGGTGTCGCTTGATCTCTTTTTCCATGGTTCCTCAATGGAGAAGTAGCTCATAGAATTTGAAGCGGGGCTTATCATTCATATGTAGCTTACGATTATCAGCTAAACAGGTTTTATTTGCTTGCCTCGGACCTTCCTCCATTACGGGTATCCCGACGCTCAACGTTATCTTTTTTTAAGGGCATTTCTGCCCCCTGCAAATACTTCAGAGTTATCCTTTCTGCAATGAGTTTCGACTCCTGAAGAAAATGAACGCTATGTAAAATAAAGCTACTCTACTACATTGATTACTCCTTCATCTCCACAATGCTTATTGAGTGGAGATATCCTTTTTCTGGAGGTCCATCAGTGTTTGGAGGAGGTTGTCGTCTCCCCGTTTCCAGTTAGGCCTAGCACCCATCTGCTCGAGCTTTCTACTTAAGCCAAGGATCCGGTTAATACTTCTTATCGCCGACGATGGTTATCCGTTCCAGTGTGCCGGGAGCCGACCACTGCATGTTACAGCTCCAGCTCGTATACCTGTTTTCCGAGAGAGATTCCAGGGACCTCACCTGAAGGCTTCGTTACATTTTTGTGGTTGAGAAGACCCTTGCTGGAGGACAGAGTGCTGTGTCAACCGCATTCAGATAAGCCCTTCCTTTTTGTCGTTTCCTTTTTCTCGCTGGATTTATTCTTAATTTAATGAGAATAGGTTTTTTGTAATTGTAACACGAACTAGCTCAAATTATTACGTAGAAGGGTTCTCCTTATCTTAAAGTGCAAATTTTTACTGGTTATAAAATATAATTTTTTTTAATAATGAAAGACTGATAATTTTTTGTCTTTTGTTGAACCTACTTTACTTGATGAGTTTGAAGTAATTGGAATCTGTACTTAATTTGTTAAAGTTTTTAATATTCTTAACTTACTTTAATTAGTAGAGTGCAATAATGTTGATTTAAGATTATGATGGAAAATTCTATTGTTAAAAAAATCTAAATGGTAGAATTCATTTTTATTGCGCGATATTAAGTTGTTTGGAAATATAATTTGTTAAGAAATGAAATAGTTAGGTTTTTGATTAAAAAGTTTGTTAAAAATGGAAAGGTGTTTTTTTTTTATTTCTGATTTGTTAAACAATCTGTTTTGCTGTTAATGTTAGAATTTTTCCCCTCTCCGGAGAGATGATAATGTTTTATTTAATAAACATTGGTTCTTTCATAAATGATCGGATTGAAATAAATTCTAAAGTTTTCTTAAAATTCAGACATGCTCATGAGTTTTTTCTATGTGTTAAGTTACATGATTTATTTCTATGAACTATCTTAAATTCACCAGTCTCAAGGTTCGTAGGGTTAAACCGGTTAAATATTACACAACGCAATGCTTTTATGAGGTTAGTTATTTCGGAGGCAAAATTTTTAACTTTGTTTTGTGGTGTCTTCCTAAAAGGCACTACCGAACATTTGTGTAAAATGATGTACAGTTTTACACAAATGTGTGGAACAGAAGACGGATACATTTGCGAATTCGGCGTAAGTATTATGTGCGGTCCAGATGATGTGACCAGGTGAACGTGCCACAGCCATTCATTGCAGACACAGTTATAAGGTATTTCTCCATCCTTCTTAGCGTGCCTTCGTGGTGTAATGGTTAAGCAGACTCTGTGCGTATTGAAGAGGTCCGTGGTTCGAGTCCCGAGAGGGCATTGCTCATTTTTCATTACTCCTTCTTCAAAAAAATACTAATGTTTCTGCATGGATTCAACGCAAAATCCCATTTTGAGACTAATAGCCCTTCTGAGCTAACGCTCCTTTGGGATAATAAATTCTGTACATTCATATAACAGGTAAAGAGCCTTTATTGTTTCTTAAATATAGTATATTAAAAAAGACCAGAAATAAGCGGAAAATTTTTTATAGAATAAGGTATACATCATATAAAGGTAAGAAAATGATTCTTCTTTAGAAATCTTAGGACAAAATACAAAATCTAATATATAATTAGTTTGTCTAATTAGTTAATAATATTTGACATAATCGGTTTTGAAGCTGAATGAGAGCCTGAAATTACTTGTAAGAAATTATGTATAATCTTTCTCTTAGTACTCTCTCTTAGTACTATAGGATTTACAGTGCTTAATATTTTCAGGTTTTCTTTATTCTATTTCACGTAATTTTCAAATTTAAATATTTTCAATTTTCTATATTCATAATTATGTTTGCAGTAATAAAACTGCAATGCCTTAAAAGTGTGCTTAATCTTGAGACTAAGCACTGAAACGTTTTCTTTGAGTCTTGCAAGGAATGCCTTTCAATCCCGAACTCTCAACTTTTCCCGAAATATTATACATGAATCTACTCATCTAGAAGCATGTAAGAGTAAACAAATAGCTGTTAAGTTCTATATATAATCAAAAAGACGTTAAAAATTAAAAATGAAGTTTTTGATCTCCAGCGGCAAACTTTATAATTATGAATTTATTCACTTATAGCGACATTTCTGAAGAATTTTCACATTTTTATTTACGTTAGACCTAAATTTTTTATGTTATGTACTTTTAAATGGGCAAATGTATTTTCAGATTTTTGGTAACGCTGATTTCGTATAATTTTAATGTATTATCATAAATAATTCATCAGTTTTCCTATAAAGTTGCAGTTCGTACTTATTAGAACTAAAATTCAATTTAGGGACTAAATATAGTGGATTTTACTCCCTTCAAATGAAAAATATAAATTTAACTCCTACATATTCCTACAGATGTAAGAAAAAAAGGGACTGAAAAAGAATAAGTTTTTTAGTCTCTGAAAGCAAACTTTCTCTCAAGACTCACTGCCAAAAATTACATTTTTTGCAAGAGACAGGAAAACCTCTTTCATATAAAAAAGTCTATGCCTTTACATTTTATATAGAGTCGTAACGAGCCTTCTATATAAAAATATACAAAATGTATTTTTTATATTATCAAAAGATTTCTTCAGTATAATGCTATCATTTCACATCCTAAAAAAAATTATAGTGTTATTACTGAAACTTATTAGCTAGTTATTTTATCTTCCATTTAATTTGACAAATTCATTGTGCCTATTCATTGAAAAACTTTGTTTCTGTCTTATAATTTTATGTTTTTGGGGGGTTTATGCTTAATTTCTCTAATAAATGCAGTATGCTACAAGTAAATTTTATTCTGAATAGTACGTTATTTTCAATTTCAATAAATAAATCTCATATAAAAATCTTAAGATGATATTACATTTTAAAATCTAATTTTTGAGATTTTAAGAGAATATCAAAGTCCGAAGAAAATACTATTGACAAAGTAATAGAAAGAATTTATTAATTTTCAACTGAAGGAGACAAACTGACAGTTTCTTCGTCAAAAAATGACGAGAAAAAGAAGAAATAAGAGCCTGAAATCGCAATCATATATCTCGGAATTATAAAGTAATAAGATTCTGACGTGATTATAAGAAACGATTAAAAAAATTTAAATGTAGCTCGCGATATGTTCAAAATAAAATTAAGCCGCCAAAAAAAATTACAGCAATTTTTTCAGTTTTAATAGAGGACCTTTTAATGTTTGCAGCTTGTATTAAAATTATACACGTGGACCACTCCTTGCACCAGGATTTAAACGCACGTCGAGATAATAGTGTTCAGCGGTTTTACTTATCGGCCGCAGTTGACCTTACAGTATTAAAACTTTTGTAATTTAATATAGTTTGCTTATTGTTATTGCTGCATAACAGACCACTACTTTAAAAAAACTTTATTTAAACGTTAAATTTTTTACAGCATTTCATCTGTGTTATACACTCTTAGACAAAAAAAAAAAAACGACGCACCAAGAAGGAGTTATCCGAATGGGACGAAAATCGGTAGAAGTGATGTACATGTACAGAAAAACAAATGATTATTGTTTGAGAAAAATTGGACGATTTATTGAAGTGATAGAGCTTCACAAAGTGAAAACGTCAGTAACGCGTTTGCCCACCTCTGCCCCTTATGCAAGCAGTTATTCGGCTTAGCATCGATTGATAGAGGTTGCGGATGTCCTCCTGAGGGATATCGTGCCAAATTCTGTCCAACTGGTGCGTTAGATCGTCAACACCCCGAGCTGGTTGGAGGGCCCTGCCCATAATGCTCCAAACGTGCTACATAGGAGAGAGATCCGGCGACCTTGCTGGCCAAGATAATGTTCGGCAAGCACTAAGGCAAGCAGGACAACACAACGGGCCTTAGAACATCGTCGACGTTCCGCTGTGATGTAAGGTTGCGACGGATGACAACCAAAGGGGTCCTACTATGAAATGAAATGTCACCCCAGATCATCACTCCTGGTTGTCGGCCTGTCTGCCGGAAGACAGTCAGGTTGGTATCACACCGCTGTCCGGGTGTCTCCAGACTCGCCTTCGCTGATCATCGGGGATCATCACTGAAGACTATTCTACTCCAGTCAGTGACATTCCATTGCGAAAGAGCCCGACACCACTGCAAACGGGCTTGACGTTGTACAGAGGTCAATGGTAGTCGGCACAAGGCGCGCCGACTACCGTTGACCTCTGTACAACCATTGATGACTTCTGTACAACCATTGATGACCTTTGTACAACCATTGATGACCTCTGTACAACCATTGATGACCTCTGTACTACCATTGATGATGCATCTGGGGTTGTGAGTGCCGCTCTGGCGATTGCTCGGTCTTCACGTTCTGTCGTTTCTCTAGGCCTACCGCTTCCTTCTTGACGCTGTATGCGGCCATGATTCACCCATTCCTGCCAACTTCGTCTAATAGTGGCATCGCTCCTGCTCAAATGTCGAGCTATTCACCGATAAAACCAACTGGCTTCTTTGATCCCAACTACACGACCTCCCTCAAATTCTGACATCTGCGCATATTGTTCGCTCATCTGTATGCGAGGCATAGTTACGGTCTACCAGAGTACACGGAATGAAATTCGTGAAGAATTTATGACCTGAAATCGTAATTTCTCCTTTTAAATATGTTGCCAGTGCGCAGATCGGTGCGGTACCCACAACTGTTCATTCATTGGCAGCCAAAATGTAAAATTTTGCATTTTCTGTCGAAACATATATGCATATCAATTTGTGTCCAATTTGCTTTATATCTTCTTGGTGCGTCGTGGTATGTCTTTTTTTTTTTTTTAGTCTAAGAGTGTACATTTAGTCGGTAATCAGCGTATTTATAATTACGTAAATTATAGTATTTTGGGTAGATATGTGTAAAATGATTACAGTCTGATGCATCATTCCAATGTAAACTGTTTTCCAGAATCTTTAGTATTCCGACCTAATTTTTCAATGATTAAAATTCCATCACTTTTACTAACCCTCTTATTTTGTATCTAGCTGCGGGTGTTGGCAGTCAAAACATATATGCTTTCGCTTCTTATCCCTTTATTCATTATTTGTATATTTATTATTCAATATTTTTATACATTTATATAGGAACAAGTTATTTTTTCGCGAAATTGAAAATTAATAACAAAACAACTAGACTGGCCAATGAGAATCTATAGTTGATGATGAAGACAGCCTTTTAATAATTCTTCTGCAAGGTTACAAACTTTATCAATGAAAAGCCATCGGGTTTGTAGCTGAAAGTGTTTGTATGAAATAAATAAGTTTATAATTATTTACATACAAGTATAAATACCTTGTTTTTACTATTGTCAAATTTTGTCCCACTTGGGAAGCTTCGGTAGTTTGTTTATTTTTAGTTTAAGTAAAGTTAGTTTGTGGTTAATTCAATGTATTAGAATTACTTGAATAAATGTTAGCTTAAAATTTAATGTTTAACTCTCAATTATCTCTGAGGTAGGGAAACGCAGAAGAAATCAGCCGAAGGAGCAGAAAAGAATTCTTCATCGAGTGAGGTAGACGACCTCTACTCAGATTACTCAATCCACATCTGGAGAAGATCAGGAAGCTATTAAAAGCATCACTGCCTCTGTAGATAAAATCAAAATCAAAAAAGAGAATGTCCGGAGCACAAAAAACGAAACGTGCCCGAGAACTGAAAATTGTCAAAGGTACTTGGGCTGAAAAAACCCCAAAGGGAAAGATCAAAAAAGGCAATCTCAAAGGATGGAGCAGAATACAGCCCCGAAGCCTGCCACATAATTGATATTAGACCAGAAGGTTGTACCTTCAGAGAGGCTCTTACCGTGGTCAAGGCGGCTGTACTCATTGAGGAACATCCTGAAAAACGTTTATAGGAGGAACAAGGTACTGACTTTGAACTTCTGACAACGTTGACTATTTTAGGTATTCTCAATACTAGACTTATAACTGAGCTCTATTATGAGACTGTTAGACTTTATAAACAAAGTAGGCGACCCAATCATATGGAGCTAGGAAGCATTAGGTTTGGTGTGTTTGGCACAAAATGCTGTTTAACAGAGGTGCCTGGTACCTGACAAACTTAACCTAAAGAAGAAGAAAAACTGTCAATTCGTTTGAATTAAAAAAAATAACCAACAGAAACTTCTGGAAGATGCAATCGAAAATAAATATAAATTTGAATTCCTTTCTTGATGTCATTATTATTACTGTTCGAATATGTTATAATAAATGTTTACTAAACAAAATTCAAAAGTTAGTTGAAACATTTTATTTTGTTTAAAAACTTTGTATTTAAAAAAAACAAATTGCGATCCATCAGCTGCTTACAGATTGTGAATTTTGGCTTGGGTACAAATTTGATTTTGAGAGCACTGTAGAATGCTCCTATTAGAATTCAGATATAATTACTTGGAAAGCGAATGTTATCAATTCAAGCAATTTATATATTTTAGTTTAATTCAGAGACAATTAAGGAAATAAATCCCACAGGCGAATGTTAAAAATAATGTTTCTAAATAAATAACTGTATTATTTTGGATTCAAAATTTTGCGAATCGGAAAAGGACGAAATATAAATTAATAAATAAATGAGGAATTTTAATAGGTTGCTTCAATCAATTATCCACCAAATGAATGTAATAAAGTAAAAAAAAAATTATGACTAAGCTCTGTTTCCCGATTAAGATAGCAATTAATGAAATAATAGAAAATGTTAGAATTATACGCATTTTAATGATTAGTTTCTTCAATGCATTTATTTATTAGCAGCTTTTCTAAAATCTTAATTTAATAAATCTTTCCTATCTAAATATCCTTACATATCTTGTAGAGACATTAGGTTATTTCGAAGCAGAAGACAGGAAAAATGAACAATGCCCTCGCCAAGACTCGAGCATCAGAACTCTCAAATACGCGCCGAGTGTGCTGGCCATTACACCACGAAGGCATGCTATGAGGGCGGAAGAACTATCTTATGTATGCCCCCTTTTAAAGGGCGACTGGTGATGAGTGAACCCAATCGCCAAATTCTGGTGGTGACGAATCATCATCCACCACTCCTTTTAGTTCGGGCGCCACTGCACCGTCACTAGATTATTTTGAAACAGGAAGACACGAAAAATGAACAATGCCCTCGCCGGGACTGGAACCTGGACCTCTCGAATACGCGCCGAGTGTGCTGGCCATTACACCACGAAGGCAAGCTAAGAAGAGGGAGAAATACCTTATGAAAGTACACTGTAGTTCATTGAACAGCAGAAAGTACATTGGTTATATTTTATGCTTTCAAGCTATCTTCGTGTCGAGTATTGCTTTATTTATATTAACTATAAATGTTTGCTAATACATCTCTTATACGTGAGTTAATAATTACGATCACCGACTCGTTGTGACTTGTGTAGCACTCTTGAAGAATATGCATCCCGATATGAAAATTTAAAATTTACAAAGTTCATAAATTCCTAAATTACATTCGTCTATCAAAAGTCTAAATTTTCTGCAGAAGATCACAAAACTTTCTGTAAAGGAATTACGTAAATTACGAGTAAAAGAATAATATGTAATTTACTGTATGGGTAAAATGTTAACTTCTCCGTCTTCTTCACAAGACATTAAATATTCAAACAAGTATTTGCATAATTCGTTTCCTAACCCCAAGTTACTTGCACAAATTCAACTTTAATAACTTAAATCAAGGTTTAATATCTCAAGTTTGTTTCGAATTTCGGCTGTTGTAATTAAAACGGACTTTTAGATAATTATTAGAATCATTTTAAAATTGTGATTCGTTAAGATAAAAGCCGAATTTTGTGAGATGGAAGAACTTTATTTTGAGATATAGAAGCTACCGAATTTTGTTTCGAATAAAGTGAAACGTGATACACTAATTTTACCCTTTTAACAAAAGCTACATTTCCTTAAATTAGTTTTTTTAAACTTTCATATGTTTTACTTATTTATTTGCTAAAGGTTAGCTTTTATACTTTGCTTTATGACATAATTACGGAAAGTAACATTTTTTTTTTGTAGTTTTTGAAGAGCTTTTGATATAAAAAAATCAATTTTCTGGAATGAAGATAGCCTTTAAATTTTTATTAGGAATTAAAAAAAGTTTTGAGACTCATTTTCCATTGAACAGCAATTAGGATTTATCGGCAACTAGGAAAATTTTTCCATTTGCCTTAAAGGGAATTTTCTTCTACTTTACTTAATTATGATAAAAATAAATCTACCAGTGGAAAATAAGAGTAGATTATTTTAGTAAGGCAAAGCACACTATGCACATATTGCTTAATTTTCCATGAGGTACAGTTGTAAGAAATAAAACTCATTGCATCAGTGTGTCTTTGAAATGCAGTGGTTAGCATTTCTAGCTATTAATTGTTAATGGAAGTCTCAGGACTCGTTTTTCGGCTGAAGCATGAACCATAACATTAGGAAAATTTGTTTTCTCTGCTCTGATAAAGCCAGCTGCCCTTTTCTGTAATCCTAAATAAAAATGTGACGCATCTTATTCGGACCACTTGGGTCTTTTCACCTCGGCACTCGCTCTTCAAATGAAGAGACGTTAAAGAATTAAAGGTGATTCTCCGATATATCCGTTTGCTATAGTTTTCAGAATATGCAGCCAAAGATTTAGAAACTGAAGCTCTATTTCCAGAAAGAGAAGAAATTATAACTAAATTTTCCGTTCTGAAAATCCTATTAGTCTACATATACTGATTGGGGAAATTTCTAAATCTCCTATTGTTTGTCAAACTTCTAGTTGAATTGTTTTAAATCCAGTGTTGTGTGGTTCATAGTATAGGTACACTGACTTCCGGAAGTAGCACGCAATGCACATTAGGAATTTTCAAAAGAATATTTGAAACTAATTTGTGGAAAATCGCTGTGCACCCGTCAGCACGCAAATAACGTGTGTTATACGCAGTCAAATTGACTGCCCGGAATACTAGTTAGGTGATCATCGAAAACTTCAATATTCTTAAGGGTTTGAGAAGGGGTATTTAAATTCTGACGCTGTTTATAACTTTCGAAGGCTAATTGTTTTATGATATTCGTGTTTCTATGTCTAAGAGAAGACGAATTACAGACAGTGAACTTTTGCATCTATCGGACGCAGTGAAGTGGGACGTCAATCAGAGATGTAGTATTTTTCTTTGGCTCTGATCATTCGGTAATTTCCTGAATGAAACAAAAGTGGAAACAATGGAACAATTCCGGATAAGTCCAACAGTTGTCAGAAGACCTGCGCCCGGTCAACATCTTCTCGAAAGGTAAGTCCTGAGCGTGAGAAGAGAAGTGGCATAGACCTCATAAGAAATAGACCAACCCAAATGGGTTTTCTCCCTCGTCTGATGCATTTTCGGCTGTCCCCTTGACCACATCCGGAGGAGTAGGGATGACTTGCAGAAACCTAACAATGGTTGGCTATTGGAGAGCTTATAATTGTCAAGAAAAAGCTGGTTGTAGTGCCACATTTCACAAATTAGAAATTTACATTTTTTTATTTTTGAAACTGAGATTGATTTTTAAAAATTTAGCATATTTATCAAGTTTAGTTAACGTTCCAAATAATAATAAAGCTGTTGCATAGTTTCAGGCCTGTATATTTGTTCAGCTTTTCCTATGCTGTACAGAAACTTGTAACTACTTCTTTCCGAAAATAATATTTTAAATCTGAACTAACAAAAAATTTCAAACAAACAATTTTCTCTTGGAATTCTTATGCTTCTTATTCACTTAATTTCTTACTAAAATACCTAAAAATGAATTTTTGAAAACTTCTGTTTAAAATTCTAAATTTTGCTGCTTTTTTAAAATTATAGGGGAATATTATAGCATAATTTCCATAAAGAAGTTCTATTTTAATTATATTTCATAATACATCATAGTGATAAACACTTTTAACACCTTAATAATTTTCATACTTTTATTCTAATGTTAAAATTGTATTTAACTGTAATAATTAACTGTGCTAGTATTTTACAGTAATTATTTTTTAAATTTATTTCTAGTTCTCCATCAGATTTCTTTTCCTATTGCTGCATAAGATTTTTTTTTATTTACCGTGAATTTAATTTATTAGCCCAAAGGGGCGATATCCCAGAAAGGCTATTAGCTTCGAAACGACATTTTGCGCTGTTTCACTGTAAATGTCCGTTTCACTTGTTACCACCAAATATTATCGCCTGTATTATATTTAAAGAAATTAAATAATGAAGAATATGCATGAATACATGCATGCTTCTCGCACTGTGAAAAAACGACGGCATCTAAAGCCATCAAATTTTGAATAACGTAATCCTATTATTCGAACATGGGTCGAATTTCGAATTTGTTTTAATCCATTTCATATTTTGTAAAACTTTAACGAATTCGTGATTAACAAACTCAGAGAGTTCAAAACGAGCAACGACAACACTGTACGGAAAATAACATTTTTTTATCTTCAGCGCGGAAATTCTAGACATGTTGTTTACAAATATTTTGTGATATTACTGTTGAATTGAATTTTATGTGGTTTACTTGCGAAGAACGTGATATTCAATAAAAGAAGGTAACACACAAAACGTTAAAAAACGTCCTTTTGGGCGTAACATAAAATCTGAGTGCTTCCAGATTTTATTTTATTTTATCTTTACACTCAGAAAAGTTTATGCTCCGAATTTTATGAATTATTAAAATATATGATCATCTTGTAATGTTAATAATTACTGATCATATAATCAAATAAATGATCTTCTTGTAATGTTATAATAATTTTAAAAACCACTGAAAATTTTATGAGGCTGAAAATGCTCATAAAATTTTTTTAAAATATCAAATCTTGTTTACTTTTGCCTTATTTGTTTCAAAGCATCATGTACTACCAATCTTATACACAAAAGTAAATAAATAAATTTTGTGTTTAGAGTTTTTACCGTTTTACCAAAGTAAAGACGTTTATACAAGAATTACGCTTGAAAAAATGCGCAAAATGCAGAAAAAGTGCTTTAGTGAGATGTATTAAATCTTATTTGAGAAACGTTCGACATTCATAATGTCATCACTTATACAATATATCACATTTAATACTTAAAAATAGTTATGCGATACAAACCCCATAGGTTTCAGTGTTAAAGTAAACCAGATCGTCTCTAGTCCTTCTTGCGGACATATGCGGGACGTGCGCTCCGCCCAATGGGGTTAGTCTATCTCTTATAAGGTCCATGGGAAGTGGTCAATGACGTCACGATCAGAAAACCGACGTGATGACTGTGAAGCAGAAGAAAATGTTTCCCAGAAGTTTAAACCAATAATACTCCAGCAATGAAGCTACAATTAGTGCATTTTTACTACTCTCCTTCTGTAAATTCATATTCTGCCTTGTGATTAGATCTTGATTTTGAATTAAAATTTCGGAAAGCTTATGGAAAATTTTGTCAGAAATTATGATCAACTAAAATAGTAAGTACTGTTAGTAATTTGTCCTCCTTGGGCAATTGCATCTAAATCAATGTATGAGTAATTACAATGAAATAAATTGTAAGATTAAATGTTAAACAATAATTTGAATTACAGATAAGGCATTTTACTATAAGAAATAATCACGAAAATTGTAAAATACCTTGAAAACCTTGTAAAACCTTGTAACCTACCTTGTAAAATACCTTCCTGCACCTGTACTGTTTGTTAACAAACAGTACAGGTACAGGTGTAAACAAACTGTACAAAATACTTTTGTAAATAAATAGTACAAAATACCTTGAATACTACTGCAAAATACTCCTGCCAAACACCTTGAAGTCAAGGGGAAAATGATACTTTTGTAAGGGACTAGATTGTGCTAAAATCATTTTGAAAATGTTTCAAAGATTATTTTTGTGTGATGCAGAAGGAAATCAAGGTTTAACTGAAAGTTTGATTTGCCAGAAAAGAGGCTATTTGACTACTCTTCCTCAGTAAACTATTTGTATGATAAAAGCCTATTTTAATGTCACTATGTTTTCCTTGAAACCATGTCTTCTTTCTAGCTTAACAACGATTCAGCAAGTCTACTAAAAGTCTTCTTTTGAACAGTTAAGCAATAATTTGGGCGCCCAATTTTCTCCTATAACTCTGCAAGAAGCTCACAGGAATTTTTCCTTTTTTACTGATTTTCAAAACCAAGTTCGTTCATCACGTTTCGATATTAAATTTTTCACTCAGTTTCTTTTCTGTTCAAGAGGAAAAAAAACTTTTCTTAGAACTCTCCCAATTACATTGCACACCACACGGTGAGCATTTAAGATTTTAGCAGTCTTGACTTGAGATTTCCTTCTCTTATTTAAAAACAAAATTTGATACGGCTGCGGGACATTAATTTATTTAGGTTCTGTTCCTTTTGCAAGTATTATTTAAGGTTATCATCTAAGTAGTGTAACACAGTTATGCAACATCCACCAAAATAAAGTAACTTAACAATTTTAAGACAACTCGTTTTTTAAAGAAAAACGATAAAAATAAATTAAAATTTGAGTTGTTTGTTTGGTTTTTATTTTGTTACGAATTATAGTAACTTTAAGAAGAAATTCATAATTGTATGCAGATGAGCATTTTTGTGTCTGACAGCAACATTTAGAGATACCTTTAGAATACAGAGAGCCTTATAATATTTCTCAAGGCAGTATATATATTGGAAAATATCTATCATCACAAAATCGCATAATAACAATCATAGATTTTCGAGTTAGGATTATTTATTACGCCAAAGAAATTGAAGGTTGTTTTCCTTATAAGGAATGCATTAGTAGAGGAATTTCCGAGAAAAGTGTTTTGGTGTTCACGCTACATACATGAACAGTTATGAAAGACCCAAACAACTAGCATCTTCAACCGCTGAGAGCATTCCTCAATTAATGTACATCTTGTAGAGTCCATTTTGAAGCAGGAGACGGTGGTTACTTTACTTGGTTACTTTGAAGCAGGAGACGTGGAAAATGAGCAATGTCTTCGACGGAACTGGACTTCTTGAATATGCGCCGAGTAGGCTACCGTTAAACCATGAAAGCATGCAGAAAGGAGGAAGAAAATGCCTTATATACTCCTCCTTTTAAAGAGCGACTGAGAATTAAGAAAACCAGTCGCCAAATCCTGGTGATGAAGCATCATCATCCACCATCTTTTTTTAGTTCTGGCACCGCTGTAGAGTCTCATTCTTTTGAGGAGTATAAAATGTAGACTGTACTGAAGAAGAAGTAGCGAATTCTCGCTATGCCTTAAAAGAACAGATAACTGCCAACGAAGGTTATAACAACCTTTTTATTCTAAATAAATTGAACAGAACATGCATTGACTCTGATCACAATTTAACCACCACTTGTGACTAAGTAACTTGAACACAAAATAGTACGTACAAACACAATGAATTAAATTTTAACTATCCGACTGGCTCCTATTTCAGTTTAAATCCGCTTTATCGGCTGCACACGGCAAAGCCGAGTCCAGAATATCAACATAAAGTGAAATAAATGGCTAGCACCAAATATTCAGCAACAGGGCTACTTGCAAACAAAAGCGTAAACTCGTAAATAACCCTTCTGCTGAGAATTTCCACTCAAAATCATATTTTATTGTCCTAAAAAGGGAAAGGGAAAAACTAATATTACACTTTTAATCGTTATTGGCGTTTTGCCACATTTAACTATTACTGTTGATTTATTTAGTCGAATACCAAGCTGTCTATCAATTACATTTATCTATAATATTAGTTTGTAGTTATAAAAGCCCATACGTAATATAAAACACTAGCTTTGTCTCAAAATTTACACACTTAACATTAAGCAGATAGCTCTGAGATTTTGAATAGAATACTCCTACTCAAATTCTAAGATAATTAGACATAGCCGCCTCTTCTTCAAGAGCAGAAAAATGTTGGGAGGAGGAACAAGTATTTTATTAGTCGATTCTCGGTCATTGCTTTTTATGAACCTCAAAATGCAGTTCTTAATTGAACATTTGAATGGTATTGTAGCAGATAAGATTACCAAACGATCTGTTTTATTACTCTATTTGAAACGTGGATGTTTCAAGACGAATATATTCATGTAGATTGATTTGAATTAAACGCATTCATAAAAATTACATTGAAGATTAGAAAACTCTCAAAACGAAAATCTGGTGTTGTAGTAATTAATAGATATTTAAATACTGTTGCAGATTGTACGCCGGTACATTTTGCGCTACGTAATAGGCGTAGATTGCAAGACATTGGTGCACGAGGCGTATATTGTCATCTGCCTACATTCATCCTGGAGTATTCATCCTCATCGTATTTTAATACGTTTTACTTTTAATCCCTTTTTACAGCGCTGCTAAAATATTCAGAGACAAGTCTGTTAATTGATGAAAAGTTTCTTGTCGACAGGGTTATACCAATAATTATTATGGGAAATTTTAGTATAGGTGTAAAAACAAGTGAGAACGCTTTCAATGTTATGAAATAACACTTAACATAGTACCAACTAATTATCCAAGTACTTTAGGTAATTCTTTTTATTAGTCGTTCTTACTTTTATTATTCCTTATTACTTATTTGTTATTCATTCTTACTTTTACGAGAAACATGACTGCTGAACTATTAAATTTTGTTTGTTATATTTCGTATCATCTACCAGTTTTACATAAAGTTTTAACTACTCCCCGTTGTATTCAGGAATAAAGTTAAGAAATAAATAATTAATACATCGCTATTAGCTTTATTCTATTTTTTTCCTAATTTTCCTAAACATTTATTCTTAAAGTAACAAAATGGCATTTAAATTGTAAACACAAACTTAATTAATAAATTTAAGAAACATTAAAAATCTTGGTAATCTGAAAAATTCAACTTACGCTCTAATATTTCAAAAATTAATTTTTCATTTAGTTTTTAAATTAAAATTTTGAGTAAAGCAATATATATATATATATATATATATGTAAGATATAAGAAAATGCGATAGCTGCTTTAAAAACTAATTGGCGACCTCAAAATTAACATTCTAAATTTGGTGATTTCCCCCTAAATTCATTTCTTCTCCCGAATTCGAAATTTTTCTACGTTACGTTACGCTGCTTGAAAAGTGAAATCAAAAAGAATACTAACCCATCATAGCTTGTCTCTAGAATCGCACCTACTCTGGTATAAATACTTTGGCGAGCTAATTACGTCACCTTTTTCTGCTAGCTTCTGCCTAACTAATAGCTCCTCGCTTTGCAAATAGTTCTCCGTCTAAAATTACGTCGCCCTCGTTCATCTGTATATATAAGAAATTGCTTCACGGCAAAGGACTAAAGCACAGCTTTCGACTCAGACAATCGCTGCCAAACTAATCCCTGAGCTCAAGACACTGTTATTACACTATTGAACTCAAGATATTACTAATCTCCGCGTACAGACATGGTATATATAGCCTTAATGTACCTTCGAGAACATTCCCGAGGAAAACCGCTAAGAATGAGTTCTAGAATGTTCTCGCTCCGTCTATCGCATATCGCCAATTCAGACTATTAATAGACCATTTCGAGCCAAATCTGGCAACCTTTCTTTTCCTAGCCATTTTTGGCAGCCCTAGCCCTGCTTTGCGAAGAAGCTATCTCACCGCAGCTAGGCATTTCGTAACAATATGCATAATTTTGCAAATAATTCACTTCTTTTAAATAAAAATAATGTTTACTCCTCCTAACCCATAAAACTAAGTTTTTACTGTTAAATAAAATAAAACTCATTTAAAACTGAATTTTAACTTTGAGAACTTAGACTTTTTTTGCAGCTGTTTTTTAATGGAAAATAAAATCTTTAATAAAAATTTTTAAATGTAAGAAACTGATAGACAGAAATATATCGAAACATTAAAAAGTTTCAACATGTTACAACAAAGAATTCATTTTTGATTCAAACAGTTATGTCCACATGAATAAATAACCGATTTAATTTACGATGTTAGAAACCTAATTTAATTATGACACGGTAAAAAACAACCACTTGTTACAAGGTTCAGCTTAAATACCTTTTAAACTATTCATTTTATTACGCTTATAAACAAAGGTTTTATAATATAAATGAAAATTCTAATGCAACATTAATTGGAAACAATGTCTGTTGTTGCAAGATAGGGGTTCGTTGATATTTCTCTAAATGATCACTGGAAACGATGAGGAAGAAATTAAGGATTTATTATAAAAAATTAAATATACATAGCAGAACAATAACTACAAACATCTCATGGAGAATGCGGATATTGAGCAGTTTCTCCTCAGCGCACGAGGAATATCGTCAATTGCCAAAATAACTTACACAGCAAATTCTAAATCGCAACTGAACTACCACTAAATCTTAGTGGTAAATAACAGCTGACTAATAGCAGCTCTTCCAGCTGGCTTGGATTCTGGGATTTAAACTGGCATTCGGCTGTTAATTTTCAAGCAGCGCTCACCAGTTATGTTAATTTACCCGTTAAATTTGGACCTGAAAGAGTGATAAGATGCTTAAATAAGCTCCCAGAGGAGAGCCTGATATTTGAAAAGAAAAACTGATGCATTTTGACCTTTTGTAGAATATTCACATGTGTAAAGGAGTGTGTTTCTTTAAGAAATAAGTTCGGTTCGCTTCCTTGCTAGATCAATGAAAAGGCAGCAGACTACAGCAGGAGACTAAGCTGGGTTCGAGACTGGCATCCTAGTACGAGGGGCGTAGCACTGGACGCACGACCACAGGAAGTCAACAAGAGCCTAAAATTCCTGCTTAAGAAGGTAATATTAATTTTCTTTTTTTTAAAATCGGAAAGCCTTTACATTTTATATGATACCCAAAGGAGTGTTTTTTTACATTTACACACATATGCCCGTTTCAAGAGCACTTCGGCTAATATCTCTTTGTGCTAAAAATATTTAAAAACAGCGTATCTTCTGAATTTCCAATAGACAGTGTCACGTGCTGGAGATAAAAGCGTTTTCGCTTTCGTGCACTCAAGATGTTGATAGTTTTGAAATCGTGTAGTTTGTTTAATTAAAAATTCGTTAAAGTTTTACAAAATATGAAATAGACAATAAACCAAATTCAAAATTTGGGCTGCTAGGTGCCAATATTCGAGTGGAGGACTACATTATTCAAAATTTGATGGCTTTATGTTCGGTTGCTTTTTCACATCGCGAAAAACATACATACATTCATGCAGATTCTTCATTATTTAGCGTCTTTAAGTAAAATACAGAGCGATAATATTTAGTGGCAACAATTCAAAAACTGAAACGGACATTTATAATAAAACACCGCAAAATTTCGTTTCCATACTAATAGCCTCTCTGGGCTAACGATCATTTGGACTAAAAAAAAAATCTGAAGGATTTCCGATTTTAACATCGCTCAAAAGGGCTTGTTAAGGTTTTTGGTCGCTCTCGCTGAGCTCGCGGTCTACCAGTCTGCTGTTGTCCTGACTCTTGCTAACCCATTTCATTTTGTCTTTTTAGTCTACTAAGTATCATTCAACAGAAAAATTACAAACATTAAAGCAGCATAAGAGTACGCGTTTAGAATTCACGATTCAGCGTCAAGTGTTGACATAAATTTTCTATTTTTTTCAGCCTTCTCTCAGTTTATCATACTAAAGTTCAGTTTTCTTGCTAAGAGTGTCTTTAATAGCATTTTGTGTGTTTAATTTATTTAGCAGATATCAGTCTTGGCGCTTACACTACATAAAATTCGATTGAAAAGCAAAATCACAAAATATTTAAAAACAACATATCTTTAGAATTTCCGATAGACAATCTCGCGCGCTGGAGATAAAAATTTTTTTTTTCGTACAGCCTTACTACTGCTCGCTATGAAATCCTTGACCTTGTTAATCAAAAATTCTTTAAAATTATAACAAAATATGAAATAAATAATAAAAGAAATTCGAAATTCGGGCTACCAATGCCCATGTTTGGGTGGAGGAATACGTTATTCAAAATTTGATGATTCTATGTACCGTTTGTTTTTCACAATGCGCGAAACATGTATACATCATACAGATTCTTCATTATTTAATTTCTTTGCGAGGCATAGGGACAATTTTGTATTTCTTCGTAATTTATAAAATGCAGAAAGTTAGCTGCATAAATCATTATTATCATCATCATTTGCTTGTTTATATCATATGTTCTTGCTTTCCGAAGGAAATTTTCATTCATTCTGGTCTAGGCAGTCTCTTGGTTGCTCAGTTTTGAGGTCTTTGTGTAAATTTGCTTTTCTTAGCCACCATAAAGAACCCGTGATAGGATGAAGAAACTGACTCTGAAGGACTTGAATTTTTTATATACACTCACGTTTGTGAAAATTGCAACACCAAGAAGGAATCGTCATAATTGAATGCAATTTAATACACAGTTGAGTGGTAGTGGTACAAATAAATGATTAAATGTTCAAAGCAAACAAACAAGAACAAGAGATCAGAATCAGTATTTTGTGTGGCCACCACGCGCCGCAATAAGTGCTGCTACACGACGTGGCATGGAGTCAAACAAAGTTTGAATGTCTGACTGAGGAAGAGCATTCCATATCGTTTGTACGCGTACCCAAAGTTCGTCTGCAGACGCAACAGGACGAGGATCACGAGCAAGACGCCGACCAATGACATCCCACACATGTTCAATTGGCGACATATCCGGGGAACACGCAGGCCAAGGAAGAAGCTGTACCTGCTGCGCTGCAAAGAAGGATTTAACAATCCGAGCAGTATGAGGGCGGGCATTGTCCTGTTGAAATACAGCGCCTGGCAAGCTTTGAAGGAAGGGAACAGCTTCGGGCTGTAGAACTTCACGGATATACCGGTTGCTGTTCAGATTGCCCACAATTCGTAGCAATTGAGATCGTCTATGATATGCTATGGCGCCCCAGACCATAACTCCGGGTGTTCGTCCACTGTGGCGTTCGATAATGCACTCCGGAAGGTGGCGTTCACCGGCATAGCGTCTGACACGAATGCGGCCATCATGGTACCACAAATTAAAGCGGGATTCGTCAGAAAACACGACATGCTGCCAATCAGCACGCCAGTCTCTATGCTGATTGGCCCATTGTAGCCGCAGGCGGCGATGGTCGTGCGTTAGGGGGATCCTGTATAAAGGAGTCCGTGCGCGCAGTCCACACTGCAGCAGACGTCTACGAATTGATGAAGCACACAATGAAACACCTGTAGCTATTGACCACAGTGCTGCCAATTGTCTAGAGGAAGCTGTACGGTCCGTCCGCGCCATGCGGACCAGGTGTCTATCATCGCGAGCTGACGTCACATTTCGGGGTCCACTCCCGGATTTCCGAGTTGTCCGACACTCGTCCGTCCACTGCTTCCAAACGCGCATCACTGTGCTGCTGTTACGCTGCACACGAGAGGCTACTGCACGATACGACAATCCAGCTTCACGAAGGCCGATGATTCTCCCTCGTTCAAACTCTGTAAGTTGTTCAAATCTCGCTCTCTTTCGTCGACGAGGCATAAGTACAGATTGAGTTAACGTTTACCACTAGCAGATAACCACCGATAACCATACACGCCTCGCTACAGCCGTCTATTTATTCGGATCCATCAGCCGTTCAGAGGGCGCTGCTCAGCATACGCATGCGCTACGGATTTGCAATTCTAATCATTTGCATATCATGCGCTACTTTGCATTTCCTGAAAATTTCAGCTCACTCGCGTAAGTCCTTCATGGTGTTGCAATTTTCACAAACGTGAGTGTATTTGTCACTTGCATTTGCCAGTGCCGGACACGTCCGATCTCAAGTAGCCGTATTTATAAAATGTATCATTATGAGCATGTACGGGCTTCTAGAAGCTTCGGGAAGAATCAGTGGTAAGGCCTCTGACGAGCGTATTGCTCATATCTTGCTTTTTACGTGAGTTATTTTTGAAAGCTTAACTTTGCCACACACAAAATCGAAAGATCAATAATTTTGGAAAAAAAACTAAAACTTCTATTCAACTCACGTCGCCACAAATGCAACATAAACCGCAAAAGCAACAAATGGATAAATGAATAAACAATGCATAGTATCACAATAACGCAATAAAAAAGGATATAAATATTTACAGAAACGGTATTTATAAAACGGTTTATTATTGTAAAACGGTGTTTCTAAAGGCCAGGATTTTATCACTATATGAAAACAATAACACATCTTTCAAGAGCTAAAAAAGTATAGTATAAATGCATTTTTAAACTGAAGCCCTTTGGAAGTACATTATCCGAGCTGTTATATATTACGCGCTTCTCTCAACTACAACGATTTTTTTCGATCCTCAGTAGTTGGACAATTCAGTTTTATGCTGCCTACCCCAAATGTAGGAAAATTATGCATAGACATATTTAGCTTATAAGGTATTTCTCCCGCCTTCTTAGCTCGGCTCGTGGTGTAGTGGTCAACACATTCGGCGCGTAATCGAGAGGTCCGTGGTTCGAGTCCGGTCAGGACAATGCTCATTTTTTATGACTCCTGCTTTCAAAAAATACCTCTAATGTCTCTACAAGGGCGCCCGAACTAACAAAAGTGATGGATGATGATTCGTCACCACCAAGATTTGGCGATTGGGTCTCCCAATCCCCAATGACCCTTTCAAATGGGGAGTATATAAGGTATTTCTCAGGCCTTCTTAGCATGTCTTCGTGGACTAGTAGTCAGCACATTCGGGGTGTACTCGAGAAGTCCGTGTTTCGAGTCCCGGCGAGGCCATTGCTCATTTTTCACATAAATAAACTTAATGACTTTCACTCAAATAAACTTAATGTGTCTACATAACGTGCTGACAAACAACATAGACCCCCGTCCTGGATCTGACTAACAAAGTCCCTTGGGGTTGTATATCTATAGTCCAGTGACCCTCGTCCAAGCGGGCGCAGTCCCTGTCCAGCTTTATACAAAGCATAGGGCAAAGCAAAAACACGAAGATAGGAAAATTACGCTTCATTTTGCCTTCGGGAACCACTCCATCGGCATACGTCGAAAGTGCCCTCTGTCCACTCTGTCAGTCTCCGTCACGAGCACTGAATGGGGGCAAAGCCCTGAGGACTAGGTCGGTGATCTCCAATCTAGCTCCACAACAGACAGTACCGGTACGGTCCCTGCCAAGCCCGAATGAACTAGGGCTCAAGTCCTATGAAGTCAACTTAGTGTTTAGAAATCTCAACCCCTGTGGTAGAGATTTCCTAAGTACAGATCCTAGCCAGTACTTCCCAGGAATTCTCTTGAATCAACCCCCAGGGGGACTAATGTGTTTACAGTGGCGCCCGAACTAACAAAAGTGATGGATAATGATTCGTCGCCACCTGGATTTGGCGATTGGGTCTCCTAATCCTCTGTCACCCTCTAAAAGGGGGAGTATATAAGGTACTTCTCCCGAATTCTTAGCGTGCTTTCATGGTGTAATGGTCAGCACTCTCGGCGCTTATTCGAGAGGTCCGTGGGTCGAGTCCCGCCGAGGGTGTTGCTCATTTTTCACGTCTCAGCATCAAAAATATTTCATGTCTCTACAAGATTTTTCGGGTATTGTTTTCTTTGCTTATTTAGCAGTGCAATTAAATGCCGAAGATGATACTCATTTTTGACAAAATAAATAAATTTTGTTAAAATATTTGAGTTTAATTCTAAATTTTTTTAAATACCTTAAAAATATTTTGTACCTAAATTACGAGTTTATTTAACTGCAAATGAGCTTTTTCATAATAACAGGGAAGATATGCTTAACTTATAACTTGAAGGAGTGAATATAACCATGCCTACTAAAATGTAATTTAAGAAATACGATGATTTGCTGATAATAGTGATATTTGTTTTTCTTTCTACGATACTTATGAAGTTAAAAGAAACACTATAAAAGGCAACAAAAGAATTCTAATCAAAATTTTAACCTTTTGGATTTTAATTTTTGTTATAGGTAAGAGCCAATATTAAATTCTTAAAAATAATTTAAGTTGTTGCCAAACGTAAGCGAAAATAAAAAAAGATTAGGTAGCATTTATCTGCCGAAATTAATATCTCCTTAATTAATTTATCGTTTGCTTCTGTCGTAATATCAGTGGTTAAAAGAATGTTTTATAGAGGAGAATTAAATCCAATAACGAAATAAAAAAGACTTTGAACGGAATTTGACATCAACCAATAAATTAAAACTCTGAAAAAAAAATTATTTTATGACATTCAAGTAGGCAATCATTGCTTCCATTCTATCTTTAAAACCCTATTTGTATTATGTTTAATTAAATTCAATATTTCCTCATAAAACTGGTTTTTTTACTTAATTGAATTGCTGGTGAATTACGGAGAAGATCAACGGGAGAATAAAAGAAATGAAAACATTTCTCTGCCTTATTTTGAACTTATTAGTACAATTAAAAAGACCTTGGAAAATTTGACAGAAGTTTAATAAAAAAAAACAGACTAGTCAGGTTTATACTGATTTGATTGAGAAAAATAAACGAATTTCAATTGTTAGAAATTTTTATAAGTTATTTGATTTGCGTCGAGCCATTTCTTGGGTGTTGGAGTAAAATTACAATTTTAATTATTTAAACTTCAGCAATGAAACAGGAAAATTCTGAGAACTTCAATATAAACAGTTTTAAAAATTGTTATAAAGCATATTGTGAAGCTACATGTGCTTTAAGTCTGCATTTAGAAGAAACCTGCAGAGTATTCTCATATTATTAGCAGTGGTGAGGATTTATTTCGTAAACAAAAGTTATTATACTCCATTCTGAATATTAATTAATAACTCATTAATTTTAAGTACTGCATGATTTTAATAATTTATAACTTTTGTCTTGAAATTTCTAAAATTTGTTTTAAAAAAATAATAATTTAAGGAATTAAAAATTTTAATTAGAAGAGTGCGGAAGAAAGAGTAAAATATTTTTTTTTGTTTTTATTTTAATTAATTACTCCTTCCTGATATATTGATGATTAATTAAAATTAAAAATTTTTATTTTAGAAGCTTATAAGTTTAAAACTTGTCAGAATGTTTGTCCCTTCCCCCTCTTAAAGGAGCCAAAATAATAATTTAAGGAATTAAAAATTTTAATTAGAAGAGTGCGGAAGAAAGAGTAAAATATTTTTTTTTGTTTTTATTTTAATTAATTACTCCTTCCTGATATATTGATGATTAATTAAAATTAAAAATTTTTATTTTAGAAGCTTATAAGTTTAAAACTTGTCAGAATGTTTGTCCCTTCCCCCTCTTAAAGGAGCCTCTATTTCTGTATAAGCGGATTTAGTTTTTGTAAAGAGAGATATAAGTTAGTTACCAGTTATCTGTTTTTCTCTCGGACATGGAAAATTTTTTTTAAATCTATCAACTTTCCTTTACGGGGAACATCATGGCGTGGAGTATTTTCAAAGTTACAAGATCTGACTTTAAGAATCTTGCACAGTAATGGGCACGATATGAGATTTTGTTTGAAAGCCGATAAGTAGTGGCAGTACAACGTGAAAAATTATATTAAGCGTTTCAAGTTTTTTTATATGTTATATCTGTAACTTGTACCTGTAGATTATCTAACTAAATAAAGAACGATTTATTCCTTTAAACTTTTCCCGGAATGGCTGGCGCATGTTTGACAACATCTCTGCCAACTTACATGGTCGACAGGATTTCATAATCGTATAAACCCCGTCAGTTTCTGAAAAAAAAACGAAACCCTAAGACCTGCTGTATACCAGTTATAAATATTATATTAGGCCTGCTGCCGTATATGGTGGTGAACTTCTCATAACTGCTTCTGAGTTAATACAGAACAGGGTTGAAACTACTCAAAATAATGCGGATCATCACAGGTGGAGAATTTTCTATTCCTATCCAGGCCATGGAATTGTAAATATATATTGAAACTCTGAATCATTGAATAAGTGCTTTCAAGTTGGTCTCAATATTGATGAGGTGCTGACATTTCTGGAATATGTACAATCTTGCAGAGCGTAGATTAACATCCCAACCTGCCTTTAGTTTATTAATATATTCTACGTTTATCTGACAATTCCCTGGTGGGAAGTATTATTATGTCCTTCATCACTTGTGTCAGGCTACTTTCACCTGAATATCGAAAATGTGTAGAAAGACTATATAGAGCACTTGTAGTTCTGTTTTGTGCTTGTGATTTTGGAGTACTTGTTCTCGGCTCGAAAAATTTTTGTTGCACCAAAATGTTTCTTTCCCGAGCGGGGGACGTATGTTGTACAAATAAATTCGAGAGTTTATTGATTAAGGAATTAGGCAAATTAATTGTAATTATTCGGAGACTAGATTTCGTTCTGTTGTAAATTTCTTCCTTTAATTATTTTAATTTAATGGGGGATTTTGTTATTTTGCAAAATTCTTATTTTCGTACGTGATGGCTTTAGAACCAGTGCTTCGATGCTGCTCATTTCTGCTTGAAAAAATTATAATAAAAAGAAATATTTTGGAATGTAGAAAAATCAGGAACGTTAACTATTTCCGGCAAGTTATATTTTTTCCTTCTTCGATATAGTGGTTTCTAGAACTTTTATCCTTGTTCTTAACATTGCTTCGGAGGTGAGTACGTGCATTATACTGGACGAAAGGTCGAGTGGTTATTGGTAGGTCATTTTCAGAGGTCACAGGTGTTGGCATGGCCGAATCCTGCTTTGGCCTTCATTTTGATTTGCGCACTTGCTCGCGTGTTGTTTCAGACAAGATTCGGTAATTGCTTGTGAATTGAGAGGTGCAAAATTTTGGGATTTTGGCAATCAGGTCATTTTTTTTTTTTAGTTCCGATGAAATATTTGGAATAAGACATTTTTTTTACCTTGTACGTGATGAGGATTAAAGTGAAAATGCCTTCCGATGAGCAATTAATCTGAAATTTTTGAAAATGCTACGTTTTTCCTGGACTGGGTACATTTTGAAGTGAAAGATGCTTCCTAACGAGAGATACCTGTATTTACTTTTCTAAAGCGCTCTCTCGTGTTTAACGTTATATAAGAACTCGAAGCATCCTTTTTACTTCGTTATATTTGGTTTTTATCAGTGGAAGAAGATCCTGGAGCTTCTGATTGTGAGGACTGTGAAAGGTCATTTCGACTAATGGTTGAACAACCCGCCTTTTGAAATGGTCGTGAAGCCAAATGCTGCTGGCAAATAAAATGAATGTACCTAAGAATATTGCCTACAGTAACGGAAGAGTTACGACACTTTCTTTGTATATCGTCGTGTCGGGTTAGAAAATTCGAATGATCAGGGCCTGGTTCCCCGTGAAGGAGACTAAGATTTTTTTTCCGGAAACCTGTAGCGGGTGTTTCTTGAAAAAGGCTAGTTCCATCCCTCCTTTCCGAGGTCCTTCTTTTAAATGACGCACTTTCGGTTCGGAAGTATCAATCCTTCTCTTCAACCGGAATTTCAGAAAACTTAATTTTGTTTTCCTATTTCCCTTACTTCGCTAAAGGTGACTGAATGTCCTGGACGTTGTTTGTTTCTTAGTGAAGAGATCACAGGAGAATTAAATGGTTATCTAAATTGTCGAAAAATTGTATAAGCGCTCCCGTTTTATTCTTAAACTTGTTAAATTCTAGAAATTCCATTTACGTGTGCTTAATGTATTGTTTAGATAAAATTCTTATCATTCGAGATATGTAATAATATAAGGAGTAAATGTTAATGCAATATTCGTTTTAGCGTGCTTCGGCTGAGAATCTTGACGGTATTATTTTCTGTCTCCCGGGGACTTCGGAATGTTAGTCTTCACTCAAATTATTAAGAGATGTATTAGCTTTAAGTTAACTTTCATATACTTAATTGTAATACATTAATTTTGGTTTTTTCTGCAGAAAAAGAATACACGGCCGTAACAAAAGTAGAAATTTTCATATATAATTTTAAGATTGTATGAAACTGTAGGAAAAGAAATTGTATATCTAAAAGTATTATTATCTCTGCAATTTGAAATACTGGATAAACCTTAATTATGAATTGTTCATTATTCTCAGGAATGACTATCATGTATTTAACCCGGCGTAAGCATTTGTTGAATAAATCTAGAAAGTAAACGTAAAAATCTGAGTCTGTCAGCTTTTGAGTTTATGACTATTATTATTTTATAATAATGTTTTCCACAGTATTTTCATTATCTTATTGAAGCTTTTTTAAAACTGTAGGTATCTAGCCATTCCACTAGCACGAACAGGGAAACGAAAAATACACAAAGCAATCATAACCGATACAGTGTTTTGTTTAAGAGGTATGATTTAGGTGCACTTGACCATCGCAGTGATTTTCGCAGCAATTGTTTTCTTAACCTTTCCACCTAACATCTTGGACTCGCTCACTTGCGACAGAGCACAACAAGCTATAATGCTGTCAGCCGCAGTTCTCAAGCAATGATAGCGCAACAACGTTTTGAGTGCTGCAGTTCAGGAAAGCCAGAGCGTCTTATGAAACACAGATTAACGAAGCCAAATTCGCCACTTGACGCAATACCTTCACTAAAGCCATCTACATCTACAAGAAAACATTTAAGATTATATGCAATAAGGTACTTCTGCCAGGAAATAATCCGTCATCATCCTTTCTGCTGCTACTACCAGCGCTAGTGTTTCACAATATCATGGACTCCGTTTCCAAAGGTAACGATGAAACAGAGTATTCCGATCGACAAAGACAGTACAAAAAAAGGTTTCTACATCATGACTAGGACAACAAAGTTAGCTCATATCCTCTTCAAATCATTTAGGTTCTGGCTGTGAATAAAAGGCCAGATGGTATCGATAATGCAATCATACAAATAACGCACGAGCCTTTTCCGAACTTAAACTTCCCTTCCTCAAAATATGTTGGAAAACGCCACAAAACCAAAAGGACCAACAGAAACCACAGTATTAAAAAATGGTAGAGCCCGACTTGACAACTCCCTATCAGTTAATATATTATATCTTCTTCTTGTCCTAGGTAAGGTCTTGTCATCCTTTCAAGTTTCAATCACCATCTGTAGCTGACTAGATTAGTAGTTCTCAGCCTTGTTTGCCTTATGCACTCCTTTCGCCTCCGTTAGAAGATCATTCTCTCCTCCTTTCCAAAAATCGAATAATGCATATATACGTTTACTTAGATGCTGATTATTTTTAATAGGCTTTGTGAATTATATAAAACAAAAATTATAGAAAATGTTGATAAATACCTAAATAGGTTTTATATTCCGAAACTAAAACTAAATACTTGGCAGCTAAATAAAATTCTGGCCAAATGTTCCTCTGAAACTACGAAAATCCCCTCAAGTACAAATTCCTCACTGATTGAAAACCCCTGGACTAAGCCCTGAACATTAATCCTTTACACTTTGGCTTTTAAATCACGTACTCGACACAGCATACTTTGAAGGAACTCTATTCACATGATAACCGCCAACAGCATACAATCTCTGACCACACAAGATGCTTTTGATTTACTATGGTGGCTAGATCTACTAATCCAGATCAAGACAATCTTTTAACAATTGTCTTCACGCTCACATTCACTGATTTAATTTGGAGTTATCTTCAGAATAGGAAACTCTCAATCACATTAGATAGGGTAATAGTGAGCAACGTTGTCCCATGTGAACGCCTATTGGGGTCATACTTATGACCGCACTGTGGAAACGTATTGTGAATAAAATATTCTAACTCTATAGAATAAAAGGAGCAACAAAATTCATAGTTTTGGCAAACTACTTCTTTCTAAGAGACACAAATGCGAGTAAAAAATAAATTCACTGACCGTTTAGATTGGCAAGAGCAATTTACAAGAGATTTTGTCTTGAGAAATAAACAATGAGCTCCACATTTTATGAAGAAATAATAGGTAGATTTCTCAGGAGAATTCAACGTATTAGGCCAAAAACCGCTCAGTGTCCTGTTGAACAACACTGCTGTGCCACACAGTTCCATCCTCACGAAACAATTTTTAGCAATGAAATATGTGAGCATTTCACCAGTTTGGGCCCCCACAGACTACTTCCTTTTCCCTAGAGTGAAATCTAACTTTAGAGGTCTTTATTTTAATAAGATTGAAAGTATTTATAAAACCATAATCTGAAACTTAAACATTATTGGAAAAGATAACTGCTACGAAAACAATGTAAACATCCAACAATTAAAGCGCATGATTAAAGTAAATATGACGACCCTTTTATTGTTCTTAAACACAATATAAATCTTCCCATCCACGTATTAGGTCTTTTATAGTAATTATTACACTAATCAGTTCGGCGTTACAGATAGCTCAGGTATTTCGTAACATCTTCTTTCCCCAGGTAAAATTATCAATACTAATATTATTCATGCTTTCAATTTCATGATCAAAGAAACAAAATGTTTTTAAATATGAAACAATCTTTAAAGTATAGTCACCATATTTGTCTGAAATTAATTAATAATTTATTTTAAATAATGTAACAACTTTAAGACAGCCGAAATAAGTCGTGCAATCTTGCACAATAATCGCGACAAGCAGAATTTGAAACTTGGAAAGCCGGAACAGACCATGAATTACTCATGCTAATCTCGGCTTACAGGGAAAGTTGAAATTAGTATTACTTTTTTCCTGATTCAATACACTTTGGAGAAATAAGAATTTGACAGGCTATACACTGCTACGGTATACATTGGAGATTGTGGTTGGGTCATCAGTTTTGAGTGGTTAAATACTCAAATCTGAGGATGAAAGACTTGTCTTGGGCTTTCGTGATATTCAGTAAACTGGTAAGAAGGAAATCTTCGTCTATTTTGGCAACTTTCCTCACATGTCAGGCAAGTATAAGACGGATTTTTCGAATTAATGCAGAGCACACCTAAGTTATATTCGCAAAGGATGCGATGCCTTCGAAAAGAATTTTCTAACAAAAATTGGCTTGTATATGCATTGTATATTGAAAGAAACAGCGAAAGATATACATTTATTTAGCCTCTTCACTGGGATTTATACCCGGGTTGAATTACCCGGGCGGGTACATTAAATGTGAGCTCCTTTTAGAAAGTGTCATTTCTTTCAATCAAATATTGTCATATTACATTATCATAATCAATAACGAATTTATGAAAATAGGTACTCTGGTGAAATTGAACTCTGCTTCAAACGAAAGAAAACTGTTCATTCATTAAACTCCATGATGTCACAAATTAAATTGCAAAGTAAAATGTTTACTGTTCGAACACTTATTACTGAATAATATTTATTTCATTTACAACGATTATTCAAACACTTTAATACGCATACTTTTAATGTTACCCATATTAACGATACTCTTCTGAAATGTTTCAAAACTGTTGTACTCGTTTCGGTACATCTCACAAAACCGTAAAATGATGGTATTGGTTTAAGCAATATTCTAACGAGTTCATATTAAAAGCTCTTTTGCTGCAAGCGAGCGCAAAAGTGATATTAAAATACAGTCAGATACCATATAGCGAACTCTGTCTATAACGAATCCCGGATATAGCGATAGAAATTTTCGATCGAACCAAATTTCCCATACAGTTAATGCTATTTTATATGGCTAAACCAAACCACAGATGTATGAACATTAATTATGTAAGGAATATTGTGGATATCTTTAATTGAAACTTTCGCATTTTTCATATTATTCTCAGAAATTCTGCAAGTTTTAACTAAAAAATTAATACTATTTCAAATCACTTATATTTAGGCTACTCTGCTTATCCACCTTTCTCTGTTTTCTAAGCAAAGAACTATTCGAAGCAGGAGTAAAACGTGTAAGAAATTTTATCCGGAAATCTATTTTAATTGCCAGAGGGCGTAAATGCTTCATGACGCATATTTCTTTTTCTTGGAATCTGACAATGCAGTAGAATGCTTATTGGAACTGAATAAAACTTGAAGCTTGAAACCTGATTCGTATGTTCTTTGCCGTTGATTATGTTGTAATTTGAATTTCATATAATGTTTCTTGAACCATGATCACATGAAACCTTTAAGATTTTATCTTTATTGTTATCAACACGCATTCTTTGGAAAACCAGGATACATAATAACAATATTTTAGGAGATTAAACTATATGACGAAAATGATTATTTATAATTATATAGTATGTGTGTTTTAGAGGAAGATATTCGATGTTATTTCGAACATAAGTCTGAAATAGGAATTTTACCTTAAATTATCGAGCAAGATTATTTTAACGTGTGGTGAAACAGAAAAGGGACAAAATTACTGTAATTAAGTCTTAACGTGATTTTTAAAGTATGATTTATTATTCATTTCTTTTGATAAATGTGATAATGCTAATTAAGTGTTTTGTGGGCCCATCGTGGTTGAGCGGTAAGATCTCTGAACACTGGTAGTTCAACTCCGGTTGGTTCTCCGGCAAACCGGCCGCCTGCATAGAAGGTTTTGTGGTTTGTCTCATGTATAATATGAGGCAGTTTAAAATGTCTTCGATGAAGTATCGTTAGGCAGATAGTTATCTTTAGGCAGTTAGTACCCTTAGGCAAATAGTTCTCATGGGCTTTGCCAATAACCTAGCACAATCTTTTATGATTCCTCAGCCAATTTTTGCACATTTTTCGATAGCTAATCCATTTTTATATTTGCATCAGATATAGCTAGCCGAACGTCCAGTCACTGAAGTTCGTTATAAAGAGGTTTGACTGCACTTTTCTTAATTCTTAACAAAAATTTAAAGAATTTTCTATACGACTTATAATTATTGCTGATAATAACTTTCACATCTTTTCAGTATTAAGTATTTACCTATACTGCTCAAAACAATTAAGGGATATTGCGGTTTTAGGTGGATTTTGTGGCTGGGAAACTTTTTAGCTGATTGATACATGGTCGACAGACGTAGTAGGCTATATGAGAATAAATTACACATGTTTGGAAGAAAAAAATGCATTTTATTGCGCATTTGTGTACAAAAGGAAAAAAACACAATTTGTGCATATGAGAAAAAAGAATAAGAAAAGGTGTTTTCTTCAAAGGAAATCATTTTCAGTAGGGGGTATGGTTTCCACGGACGGCCAGCAACGTTGAACACCTTTGAGGCATGGAGTCAATGAGGCTATTAATCACGAGTTGGGGTATTCTGTCCCACTCATCCAGAAGAGCTCTTTCCAGTTCTTGGAGAGTTTGTAGGGGTGGTTGGCGGCCAGCAACTCGTCTTCCTAGAGCGTCCCAAACGTGCTCTATTGGATTCATGTCTGGAGAACACGCTGGCCATTCCATTCGTACGATTCCTTCCTCGAAAAGGAAATCCTCCACCAGGTTAGCACGATGTGGCCTGCAGTTATCGTCCATTAAAATGAAGTCATCTCCGATTGCTGCAGCGTAAGGGACTACAATAGGTCTGAGGATCTCATCCCTATATCGGCGACCAGTCAGAGGTCCATCTCGAATGATGTAGAGGTCTGTGCGCCCGTCAATGGAGATGCCACCATACACCAACACTCCCCCACCGCCAAATCTGACACTTTCGTGCACGAACGCAGGATTATTCCTACTGCCGCGGTCCCTCCAGACGAAAATACGCCTATTATCAGGATGAACAGAAAAACGGGACTCGTCAGAAAAAAGAACATTGCTCCATTCATTTCTCCTCCAGTTCACATGCTCTGTTGCCCACTCCCTGCGGTCGCGACGATGCCTTGATGTTAGTCTAACACATACCATCGGTCGGCGAGCATACAGACCTACACCATGGAGCCGGTTTCGGACAGTCTGAGTTGAAACCGTCCTACCAGTAGCCGAGCGAAGGTGTTGTTGGAGAAGAGTAGCATTCATATTTCGGTGTCTTCGAGCCGTTAACACATAATAACGATCTTCATTGGGCGTTGTTGCCCGTCTACGACCTTCCCCTGGTCTTCGGCCTACACTTCCAGTTTCCAAAAAACGGTTCCAGATCCTGGAAATCACACTTTGTGACACTCCAATGGTTTGCGCTACTTCGGCTTGAGTTTGGCCCCCTTCTAACCTACCAACAACTCTCCAAGCTTCTGAATCGGTTAAATGACTTCGCTGAGACATCGTACTCATCGAAACAAAGCAGTCACTGAAGGCCGATCATCCTTGTCTTCATTGTCTTTCATTCAGTTGAAAGTCAAATTTCATTCGCTGCCACTGAAGCGACGTTTTTGACGTCGAACTCAAAATTAGCATACTCCACAGTTTAAAAATCAGAAACATTTGCATTTGTGATTCTCTTCTTCCATTTTCGGCAAAAAAAATTCCCTTATATCTTTATTTTATATAAAAGTTACAATATCCTTTAATTGTTTTGAGCAGTGTATTTTGCACTAAGCCAACATAACCTAAAAAAAAATTCTAGGTTTTAAAAAAGCTTATGATCAAGTTTTCTCATATTTTTATCAATTAAGAACCTGTTAAAGGGACTTAGCTTACGTAGCCTATTATGTCTTCTGTTACGTTGGGTTTTAAAGAGCTTGTTTATTTCTTACAATATAATATACGGCATATTAATCTTGGTTTGGGCAAGTTTATTGCTTCTATACAATGCTTAGGTTGGGTCTTAGATCTTCGCTTATTCAATAGGTATACGACCCTAAAGTCTTTACCTATCTATAACTGTCCTTATTAGGAATCCTAAAAGTGAAAAAACAAATTCCAAAAGTTGGAATAAACTTGTACACTTGAAGTGTTGAATGACATCCAAAGTGGAAGTGTAACATTGGGCAAAATAGCGATTTAACATCTGAAGTATAACTTTCACATCGTAAATGAAATTTAATACATCAGTAGCATAAAAACTTTGGCACAACTTTCTCCTCGTATTTGCTACGTCTGAGTGTCCTCCTTCCTCCGTGTCTTGGAGCAACAGAATAGCGTGGGCTTAATAGTTGAGGCATATCACAGTAGTGGGCGGAGCATAGTCGCAGAAAAGAAAATAAAAAACACTAAATTCACCATGCACATCGATCACCACAACTCGTTATGATGTATCGTCCTTGGTCTTTTACAGCGTTGAATGACTGTGTAGTCATAATCTCCAATGCTACGTACAGCTTCATTTTCATGATTATCACATTTGGTGTAGAAATTATGTGAGGCAATTAAGATCTCGCTATCTAATGGTTTGATTTTCATTCCACGATGTATTGCAGTGTTTCTTACAAACCACGGTGAGTCTGTAATACTTCTAAGAATTTTATTTTGCAATCTTTGCAAAATCTGGCGATTTGATCTAGCTGTAGCGGCCCATGCTGGTGCTGCATACAATAAAATCGGTCTTATTGCTTGAAGATAGAGAATTCTCTTAGTACTTAGTTGTAATTTTGAATGTCTCCCTATTAAAGCATAAATATACTTAAAAGCTTTGTGAGCTTTTTCACGAGTATACAAAATATGCGGCCTGAATGTAAGCTTATCGTCTAGAATTACACCCAAGTATTTAATATTTTTAACTGTGGGTATTGTGGCGCCATCTAATGTTACGTTGTTTACTTCTTTAAGGTTGTATCTAAAAAATATGACTTGTGACTTAGTTGCATTGATTTCGATCTTCCAACTGTAAAACCACTTGGCTATACAATCAATCAATCAATCGTAACCATTTTAGCCGAATGCTTATACATTCCTACATATACATTCATTGCGAATCATATATACAGTGGTGGCCAAAATTTTGGACACTTTTGGAAATTTTTATGTTTTTGAATTTTGTATGCTTATAGGAAACGTTACGTTTCACAAAATGCAAACTTGTATATATCATTTTAAAGATAATTTATTACTGAATTCAATACAAAACACAAAATTCAATTATTTGCAATATAAAAAAAGTTAAACGATAATAGTTATCGATATACATTAGATAGCGATGATTGAAGTGAGTTATCAGTGCTTAGTAGGGTACCCTTTATTTTTGATTACAGCTTTACATCGACGTTTCATTGAGTTGACAAGAGTTTTAAGCTCTTCTTTCGTTATTACATGATGCCATGAAACAATTATAACCTCAATTAGTTCCCTTTTATTTGATGGGCGTCTCATTCGGACAAGAGTTTTCAAACGGTGCCACAAATTTTCGATAGGATTGAGGTCAGGACTGTTTTCTGGGCATGACAACAATTTAATGCTCTTTGCACGAAATCACACTTTCGATATTTTGACCGTGTGGCAAGGAGCAGAATCCTGCTCAAAAATAAACGAAGCATTGTTGGGAAAGCGATCTCTGATGGAAGATAGAAGTTTTGGTTCTAGAATAGTGTCAATGTATTTTCTGGCATTCAGTGTCCCGTCGATGACATGAAGGCGACCAATACCATCTGCTGACATGCATGACCAAATCATAACACTAACTGGGTTCTTCACAGGTGCTTGAATGCAGTCAGGATATAGCTCTTCTCCTATTCTACGTCTACCCATCACTACCAAATAACGATATCTTAGTTTCATCACTCCATATAACTTGTGACCACTGATCATCTGTCCAATTAATGTGTTCCTTTGCCCATTGTTGTCTTTTTTTCGTTGCTGAAAATTAAGATAAGGCTATTTTCGTGGAATTCTATCTCTCAGTCCAACATCTGTTAATCTTCTCCTGATTGTTCTTGAACTGACAGAAACACCAGCATCTTTCAGATCACTTCTGATGGCCGCTGATGACATTTTTCTATCTTGGAGGCATAGTCTTTTTATTCTTCTGTCATCAATAGATGTGGTGCACCTTTTTCGGCCTTTTCCTTCTTTGTTTTTTATTGAATTTGTTTCCTGATATCGTAAACAAAACTTTCGGACTCCAGATGTAGTCACTGAACCACCCACCTGTCTTGCAATTTCAGCATAGGAAAGACCACTTTCTCGTAACACAATAATATTACATCTCTTTCTAGGTGTCCAGTCTACTCTTTTATTTGATGTCATTGCTTCTTGACTAAATATTAAAAATTTTTACAAAAATTCCTACTTGTAATTGCAGTGCATAGGAAACAGGTCCTCCTTCTACAGAACAAAGCAAAATAATGAATTGTCTTAAGTGTAAACATGATATCAGCTTCTACTGACAGTTACTAACATTTAATTGGTTCTCAGAACAAGAACAGTGATTGTCCAGGAAAGCTAGACATTACAAACCACTTCATAACTGTGTTTTTTATTTATATTAAAGTACATATAACTTTTTTTGTATTGCAAATAATTGAATTTTGTGTTTTGTATTGAATTCAGTAATAAATTCTCGTTAAAATGATATATACAAGTTTGCATTTTGCGAAACGTAACATTTTCTATAAGCATACAAAGTTCAAAAACGTAAAAATTTCCAAAACTGTCCACAATTTTTGTCACCACTGTACACACTCTTGATGTGAGTATATATAATTAGCAAATATTTTTTTAAATGTCGTAAATTTTCACAGTCTGGTTCATTAATATAAGACCTATAAGCGATCGGTTGCGCAAGACTGCTGAATACTGGTAGTTTAAGGCGAGTTCAAATCATAACGAAATGACAGCATGCATGGGTATTTTCGTAATTTCCCCGTGTATAGCGTAAAGACGAGCTAATCCCTTTGAAAGTCTTCTGTAAAAACATCCCTGCTTTGTCAGATAGCTTAGCGGGAACTATCTGCGTCAGATATTCCTCCGCGGGAATCAATTACGCCCAGACGTTATAAAAGGTTCTCGAAGGAACTGCTTATAGCATTAATTTAAATATTTATCCTAAACATTTTTTTTAATTACAGCGTTTCTCAATGTAATATAGAGAATTTTAAGAAAGTTGACTTAACACCGTTCATGGGAGGGTCTTATAAATAAAATGTCTAACGCTTTATATGGGCCCTGTAAGCAAAACTTCGGTTTAGTAAAATAGTCGTTAAGCTTTCATAATTTAAGTTTAAAAGATTTCACTTGGTCACTTAAAAAAATACCGAATTAATCTAAAACAAAATTACCAGCTTAGGCCATTTAGTTTTTATCAAAAAACAGAAGATGCTTTACCGAGAAATCTGATCTTATTCTAATCTGAAGATTCGTCGTCGAGATTTAGAATGAAACTACAAAACAAAATTTACTAGTTTCAGTGATTGAAAGTTTAGGGCAGGGGTCGGCAACCTTTTTTAACCGCGGGTCAAAACCAACCATAATGCGAGGATTAAAGAGACGTTTGAGTCAGAGATATTTTCGTATTAAAACAACATTTTAGTAAATAATAAGATATATTTTATTAAGAAAATAATTACAAACGTAGTTGAATAAACTTTATTTATAAACTTTCTCTACGATATCAATGGCTTCCCTGATGTTGAACTTGTGACGTCAACTTAGCCAAGTCCGGTTTATAGTTAGTAGTTTTAAGTCGAACACAAGCATCTGAATCTTCAATAGTTAACCTGCTCCTGTGTTTGCTTAAAATAAATTTCATTTGTGAAAATATTTGCTCACATTTACAACTGGACCCGAATGTGGACAAAATGGCAAAGGCAATTTTTTAATGATGAAAACCTCGTAGGAAGTGATGCCCAACATGTTGATATCATGAGAAAATGATTATCTTCTGTATTTCCCAAATCGTTCCGCAATTTCTTAAATTTATCCGTCCATAATGTTGAACTTTTAAAATCAATCATTTCTAAACTAAAATTGTCAATTCTCAGATATTCAAAATACTGCAAATTTATAATATTTTCTTCTATTTCATCGGGCTTTATTATAAATGTAAACATTTCTCCATGTTTCTTAAGACTTTAAAACCGACTTTCATATTCACTTTTAATGACCGAAATCCAAGTTTCGGACATATTTAGATTACGTTTATCGATATTTTCTTTTTCGTGTTCCCTTTTTAACAAGGGAAAGAAACGAAATTGTCAGTTTCAAATAATATCAATTTTGAAGTAAAACTCTTCCATTCCTCATACATTTTCAAAATTGTGTGGTTATTTCCTTGGAGTCGTACGTTGAAATTATTATAATGGTTCATTATGTCTGTTAAGAAAAAAAGTCTTAAAAACCATTGCTTATCATTGAGTTCGAGATCATTTTCACCGATTTCGTGAAGAAATATTTGTATATCATCAAAACACTCTACAAATCTATTAAGAACTTTGCCCCGACTTAACCATCGTATTTCAGAATGTAATAACAAATCTCCATATTTCGATTCAATTTTCTCCAAAAAAGCTTTAAAGCGCCTGCGTATTAATACTGATCACGCTATTATCATGTTTACGATCTTAACAGCTTTTTCCATGACATCCTTAAGTTGTTATGTAGATGCCTTTGCAAATAAATTTTCTTCATGTATGATACAATGAAACGATAAAAGTGAACGGCCAAGTTCATTTCACAAATCCAACAGTTTTTCCTCTCATACTTGGAGCACCGTCAGTTGTTATGGAAAACTTTTTGTCAGTTGTTATGGAACCATTTTTTATATTTATAAACTTTTGTACTTGACAAAAATATCAGTGCCTTTGGTGGTGTCATTCATTGAAGCAAAAACGCATAGTTCTTCATTGACATTCGAGCTACTTATTGATGCAAATCTAATAATTATTGCAAGCCTACCAATACTATTTATGTCGGTACTTTCGTCAACTGCAATGCTAATTATGTCACAAGATAACAAATCATTTTTGACCTGTTCATCAATATTCTTGGCCATATCTTCAACGAGACGCTGGACTGTTCTAACTGACAATGGTATTTCTTTGATTCTCTCAATTATTTGTTTTTTATTTGCGAAGTCATTAAATAAGTGTTCGGAACAATTTATGAATGCGTTTTTCAAAAACTTGCCGTCTGTAAATGGTTTTCCGTTGGTACCAATGCTAAGTTCTGCAACAAAGCTGGCAGACGTAGCGTGATTGTTGCTGGTAGCAAAAGTCTTTAAGAATTTTTTTGTTTTCCAAAATTTAATACACGTTTAGCAATGCATTCAGATTTATCTTCATTTGCCATTTCACTCACATCTTTATGTTTCGAAGAAAAGTGTAGCTCAATATTATAAGTCCTGGCGGTAATTATATCTGTACATAAAGTACATATCAATTTGTCACCATTTTCGATACACCCATACTTTTCTGTCCACACATCTTGAAATAATCTCTTTTTTGCTTTGTGTTTGTTCATGGTAATTTTTTTTAAATAATAATATTTATTTCACTAGGTCACTAGGTCAATATTATTGTGCTACTGTACTACACGTGCTATAACTATAACTGACATACAACTGAGATAACGACGCGCGCGTCCAGGAATGGTACAATTTGTTCAGATAATGTCGCTGCATTCCGGATACTATCGGCCGATTCCATATCCAGTCAGGCAGGGGTGGGTCTTTAACTGATATTTTTATATGTTATACTGGATTCAAATTTGTTACGCTCATAACTTTGCGACAAAAATTTTTTGGGATAAAGAAAAAAATGTTCGTATATCTTATACTTTATTTTCGGAACTAAAGTGGGTCACTTTAAATTACCAAATGGGTCACTCGGTGACCCACGGGTTATAGGTTGCCGACCTCTGGTTTAGGGTTAAGCAAATAGCGTGTGCTATAACGTTCTTAGCAGATCCCGTGGACATATTAGTTCTGCATACCTCTGAGAATTTTGCATGTTGATGTATGGAACGTTTTGAATTTAAATTATTTCTTGAATAAAATTATATAGCTTTAATTATACATCTTTCTTGAATTTAAATTATATATTTCTACTTATATAAAACCTCCTGTATATTTTAACTTGATCTGCAAGAGCTGCATATTTATATATAATCTATAAGAAATTCATATTTATAT
>KK116228.1:30579-62651 GCA_000611955.2 Stegodyphus mimosarum | reverse complement strand
ATATATATATATATAAACATTCACTGTTTCCAGCTGTTTTCATAAAAGTCTCTTCCTTATTTCAGGAACCATTGCATTTGCAAATACGTATGCGTCGTATTTAAGGCAACAAACGTTGTAGCCGCCTTTTTGGTTAGTGATGGTGAAATTAAGAAATGATGATAGTGATGGTGAAAGTGATGCTAGCGATGGTGAAATTAAGAAATTGCAAATACTTCAAAACAAGGTGTTACGCATCATCACCAATGCACCTATTGCTTAAGAAATAAGATTCTCCACTCTAACTTGAATATCGAAACCATTCCGGACTTCATTTCCAGTATGAACGAAAATTTCTTCAAGAAATCCATCTGCAATAATCCTGCCAATTTTGCAGACATCCTAGCCGAAGATATGAGATACCACCCTTTTGCCGCCAATCTCCTAAAATAAGATCACGGACCAATCAGGAGTACCTCCGTCTTTAAACATACCAACCTAGCAGCTAACACACAGAAGCAAGGTGCTTCACTTTCTTTCCCCTTTCAAATGTACCTCTACAGGAGAAAATCAGCCTATAAATTCACTATCGTCAGGGCCAACTTGGGATACATCAAGGAACTAGCAAGAGGCAGGCCAATACATCGCCTGCTGAAAACTAGTATAACCCCAAAATTCCAAGCTGCCTTTTTTTTCGAATATCCTTATAAAATACGTTCTTCCGAGCCCATTTTTAATGTTTATGGATAACAGGTACCAGTGTATCATGTGATAACGTATAATCACCACAGAACACTTCTAAAATACACTGGCAGGTTTATCACACACAGCAAAGTTACTAGGCAAGAAAGCATTGATTTATTCTCTTTGTGATCTTAGCTACATCAGATCAAGTTTGGAGCCCACCCTGTGGCACATACGCACTGATACATCAATGAGCCGGAACTGCAGTCCAAAATATCTCGAAAGCTCGTTAAAGATCTTCGAAGTGATGAAATCAGATGGCTTTTATGTGTATGTTCTCAGTTTTCTTATATATAAATGTATGATAGGATTCAACTTCATTTAAAATGAATCTAATTTACCTCAATGCCTTCACAAAAGCATCCATTCGCTTCATTCATCATAACTACCATACCAACGCGCTGAATTTAACTTACATTACAGTCTATTGACTTGTTAAATTAAATCTGTTGATTATATCCATTTATTCTAACTCCTACACTCCTCTATCTAGAATTTACTACATCACGAACAATACTCGATTTTATGTTTGTTAAGATCTATCTTAAAGGAAACTGAAGAAGAAAAACGGCTTTTTCTTCATCCTCTGATTTAAAAAGTTTAAAAAGTAATCATACTGAAAATAGAATAGTTTTTAATCAGAAAAAATTAATTATTTTGATAGAGTATTAGACAAAATTATTGCAAGATTAATTAAACATAATCAATATTCAACATTACTCTTTCTCTCTCTATCTGTCTGTCCTTTACCATATATTGTACTTTTATGTTTCCAATTTTATATTTAAGCATGAACTCCAACTATTCCAATAATTTTCATTAAGCAGAATATGTTCTTCTACTAATTTAGCTTAACAAGTTCGCAAATATTAACTAACGAATAAACATTCTGTTAAAGTAAATTCTATCATATTTCTCGGCTTTCTAATCTGAATGAAAACAATGTGTCTAAATTAAATTGACTCATCTTCTGGCTACAATAGATGCATCTCAAGTATTTAGAGCAGCTGAATACTTCAGTGACTTTCTTTACATTTGGGAAAGAAGAAAATTTATTAACAGCTTTCTGGGATTTGCTTAGAAAATCTGCCACTTCATTAATGAATTCTGTTCAAACATATTTGTCTTCTGAATCAATATTTTATGCAGTATCTATACTATGATAACGAGAGCAATATGCACGCGCATCATTAGAGTAATGAAGAAAGGTGTCAGAACGTCCTCGGATGCGTTATGCGTTTGACTATGTCATTAAAATGATTGTCATGTAATGGGTGAATTGTACAATTAATTTATTTGAGTCAAGTGCAAAATAGTGCTGTTTTGCAACAGATTGTATATGTGTGGATTCTTTCCCAAATCGGTAGTCTTAAATGATTCTAAAGATATGTTTAAAAGTCTACATGTAAGTATAGAATGTAATCTGGAGAAAAGGATACATTAGATGGACATAGATTTCAAATAAAACTTTGGCGATTTTTAGAGCAGACTGACATAGCTCAGTAGCAGGCTGGGAGTTTTGAGATCAGATGGACACAGCTCAATAGCAAAAGCGGTATTATATGTAAGGTGGAAAATCAGCCGTGTTAATACGGAAATTAATGAACGAAACAAAATTTTCCGCAAAGTTTTCAAAACTGCAATACCTTAACTTTTTCCATGCTGGACTACCATACTTTTTTACCAACTATATATCCTTTTTCCCTCTTCATTATATTTTTATGACGATGATGTCATAAGTGATGTTTTGTCCATTTTCTCATTGCTCCGCCCATTCATTGATTTCTTATTATTTTGGCTATTTGCTTCGTCTCATTACAAATCATATATCCCGCCTTCCAATGTCAAATGTCAAAATGTGTTTTACTCTCCTCCTGAATTTTTCTCAGAACTCAGAACATGAATGGCGCTGTGGGCATTAATTAATCAAAACTTTTATCTGCTCTCTTGAAAATAAGAACTAAGGCGTTGACGGTATAAGGACACAAAAGTCACCGCCTTTTTCGGCGAAAGTAATAGGTATTCGAGTTGAAAATATGAAACTCACTGCGCCATCTATAGGCAGGACACATAATTATTTGGCAGACAGGTTTGGTCTTTCGGAAATATTGGAATAGCCAAGCGGATAAAACAAATTGACCTAGTGAGTCATCAAACATACAGTGTCGCAAGATACAAAATATGTAAATTTCTAACACTGGAATATTCCTGAATACAAGCACTCGTGGATGATATCCATTATAGGGGCATAGTCCACTAGGCACCTTTCACCTCGTAAAGAACTTCTGCTCTGTTATAAATATGAAATCGTCGATTTTTATAATTTTCATCTCTTTATGAATGTGTGTGTTCTTGTGTTTCATAGAGCTTTGATTATCGTACATAGGATCTTGTCTTGAGCGGTGTCTATTTCCCTTCGTACGATTTTTGGTACTGTTTCGCAGACTGGAAGAGCATGCATCAGACCTAATGAGCGTTAGCCAGTGCCAATGATTATAGGTTAGAGTGCCTATGGTTCAAAACCATGTGCCTCCACATTAGAAAACTATCTAATTAGTGAGCAGAAATAGGAAAATTGCATAAATGTTTGTAATGATGCACACTATAGGGAGCCACATTGGCTGAGAAAGTTTAGGGATAGGAAAATCAAGTAGACTATAAGTTCTGATTTTTTTGGAAGTTTTATGGTTTAATACTTTTTTCGTATTTTTAATTTTATATTTTTTTGGGGGGGTATTCTTTAAATTTTTATAACACATAAATACAACACTATAGTAAAAAGATAGATAGGAAAGATTTTACAGATTAATAGGCTCATTGGCATATGACGCTCAATCATAGTGGTAGAGTTGTCGCTTCGGATATTCACTTAGGACCGCAGTTCAATTAGCATATATATATCGGCACACACTTACGAAGAGTATATGTCACATGATGTTTGAAGAGTAATTAACTGTTCAAGGGTAGTAGGACTTGAGTAACTTGAATAGGACTCAAGACATTTTTGCAATAGATGTCACCACCAATAAATCATTGCCAGGTATTTCATTGTTAAACTGAACTTGTAATAACAGTAATATTAAAGAGGAATTTGTAATGGCAGTTAAGAGTAACTTATAATAACAGTAATAACAGTAACAGTAAACTAGCAATAACATTAATATATCATACAATATAATGCGTATGTTCAAGGTGATGTATGAAACGTCAGCACTCGATAGAATGCCTAGACAATTTTAGGGCAAACTACAAAGTATGGGAATTATTTCAATAAGTTATATATTTTGCGTAGTTATTCGTGTGTAATATATAGGCATTCTATAAAATGGCAGGTGCTATTTAGGTAGAGAATGAAATAAACACTAAGCACACTTTTTTCCCAACATTAACTAGCACTTTAGACACTAATAGAATAGTTATTGCATGTTTATTGGCCATAACATCTTCTTCGACACAACTTTCTCCTGCATTTCCATGCAGCGCAATACGGAGCTAATATTTGTAGAGTAAATTCACATATGAATACCTCGTATTTTGACACTCCCGAACAAAGTGTAAAATAGCAAATTTTGAACTTCAGGAGAGCGTTAAAAGTCACGTGTCTTGCCACTTGATATTGGACATGATTGAACGCTTTATTTCACACTTTTCCGATTTGTCATTCGGCATGGTATAGAACGCCTAGGAAATATGTGAAATATTAGTTACTTCATACTTTACCTAAAAATGCCAACGTATTCTACTGAACGCCGAATTTCAAACTTGTCCGGTAATATATATATAATGTTTAATGTGCTTAGTGCCTGATTTAGGCAATTCTCCGATTTTTTTAAGTAAACCCAGATTGCTGTGTACATGGGAAAAACAGTAGATATGTATCATATAATTTCTATAAAGTTTAATATATCATATAATCATTATTTAATATATATTTTAAATTGTATTCTTAATTCTTTTCATTTGATGTGTCTGTCTACCAATAAATATTTATGTAACAGGAATATGTAGAAAGAGAAAAAATTGTACATCAATATAGTAAAATGCAGAAAAAATTGTATTCTGTCTAGGTACACAGCGATCTGTTCCGACTTAAAGAAATTAGAGATTTACAGAGATTTTGCGTCGCCGTCGGCCTTGTCATCGCAATACTTTATGTATACCATCATATATTATTGCAATTTTTCATTTTATGAAGGTTGGTATAGTGTTTTCTAGATTTCGTGAAATTAAATGTGGCGTAGCGTTTGCCTTGGCCATTTACTTGTAGCATCGAAAAAGCAGAACACTGCACTTCAGTTGAGTTCAGTTCTCCGAAGATGCCATCAATACGAAAGGGTGTTCCCACCAATTTTTAGATTGCCGATTGCTAAGAGATTGCTGTGGTGTAAGTGATTTGCCAATAGCACTCTATCATCTGCGTAACTTTGATTTCTGGGATTCAAGTATCTTGTTAATAAAAATAATAAAAAGCTTCGATATTAAGGCTGAGCCTTGCAAGACTCCTACTTTCATGTAATTTCTTGTGGTAAGACTCTTATCCTCCCGTGCAAAATCCGTCCTTCAAGTAAGGAATTTATAATCTTAAAAATGTTTCGAAGGCATTGATGCTACACAATTTATAAAAAAGGGACTTCGTGGCAAATGCCTTAAATCGCTTTATCGACGTCCAGAAAACAAGACATGACGTCTTTTTGGTAAAATACTCTGCTATACACTCGTGATGTTGACCATCTTATGCTCCACAATAGCAACGTCCCTCACGTGATCAATGGTGATTTTAACGCACAGAACAGCCTATGAGGTTATGCAAGTACCAACTCAAGAGGCACAGAAATTGAGGACTTTATTTACTCAAACAATCTAATCCTGCACAGCGACCCTTAGGACTTATACACTTTCACCACAATCAATGGAAGAGGATGGCCCGATCTGACTCTCAGTACACACCATCTAACTCACAAAATCCACAACAGGAAGATCAGCGAAAACGATTCTTTCTCCGACCACAAATACATCACCTTTGAAATTGCCCAGAAAATAGACGAAACGCTTTCGAATTAGTAGCAACACAGAGAAAACGTTTATCAAAACATTAAGTCCAAACGTTCAATCCATTCTATGTACCACACCCAGACCAAACCAAAAGAAGATGTCAATACATATGCAATGCACTTCACACAACTTATTCAAGAATGCTGCCACGCGTCCTTCAAACTAAAGTCAGCCCCCAACGAAACAAAAGCTAACTGGTGGACCAAAGAACTGCGTGCAGCTCGCCAAAAAACCAGGGCGCTAAGACGAAGATTAAAGTCCGGCATAAACGAGGAAGATCGCACAACAGCGTGGACCGAACACAACAGGCAAAGGGCAATTTATAAGAAGAAAATCACGAAAACTAAACTGAAATCTTGGACCTCCTTTTGCACCAATAACCAGAACACTTATGGAGCACGCTATAAAATGACCACTTCAAAGATTTTCAAGCCGACGCAGATACACACCTCAAATAGTATCCATAGGCACAACAATGCGTGCACAACAACGTCGCGATAGAAGCCTTAAACAGCATCCTAGACCATGTGTATCCACAGGAAAACAGCGACGAAGACACCCCAAAGCAACACAGAGAGACATTAAGAACGTCCATCAATCCAACTAAAATCCCAGACGACAGGCAATTTACAAAGAGCGAATTGTTTCAACTCGTCAAAGCACTTAACAATGCGAAGGCACCTGGACCAGATGGGATTTCAAATCAAGTTTTGAAGATAATCTGTAAAGTCAGCCCTGAATACAACTGCTTCCCGTACTGCTTCAATCAGGGACAAATCATCCTGTTCTCGAAGAAAAACAAAAAACCAGAGGACCCTCGCTCATACCGACCAATAAATCTACTACCAGCCATAGTAAAGCTTCTTGAACGATTATTGGTCAGTAGAATAAAATACCATATATATGAAGACAATAGGATAAGTACCAATCAGTATGGATTTAACCCAAAAGCTCAACCACTCATGCAATAGATATAGCAATCTCTCAAATACAAGCAAACAAAAGCAATGAAATGCATTCGGCTCTCCTGTGTCTTAACCTGGAAAACGCATTTGACTCTCTCTGGTGGCTAGCTGTCGAGCAGGCCCTCAGGGAGATGCAATGCCAAAACACCTGTACCTTATGATTACGGACTATCTCAAGAACAGACAAAGCGTAGTAATCTACGACAATACCATAATCGCCAGAAAACAGACTAGAGGATGTCCCCAAGGGTCGTGTATGAGCGCGGATCTCTGGAGCATCACCTTTAATAATATTGTCGACCATCAGTGGCCAAATCACACACGACGCACGCATAATATACAAGCCAGGACAAACAATCACCAGAAACTCCACGCTGCGAATTGAAAACAATAAAATAAAATGTGTGAAGACCATAAAGTATTTAGGACTCACTATAGATTAGAAATTCAATTGGATACCGATCTCCAGGAAAAGAAGCTAACCACCGCCAAAATCGCAAAAGCATTAAGGACAATGAAAGTATATTCCTGGGGCCTTAATCATCGCGTTATGAAAATTCTATTAAACAGAGTAGTCAATAAAATAATCATCTACGGAGCTGCTATCTAGGCCTTTGCCATGACAGCGAGAAAAATTCGGACTCTTAACTCAGTTCAACGACAACGAAGTTCAAAGACATTTCTTGATCAATATTACCTGATCATTATCGACAACCTCCACCAATGCAGTGCAAACAATAGCCGGGGTGAGTCCACTACCAATTCAAACAGAAATCGAAGCACTGTCCACAATGATCCTATAACTCAAGAAAACTACCACGTACAACGACATCATTTTCAATCCACAAGACTATGAACAAAAACCACCGAAATATAACAGACATCCCGCTCTGGGTCTTCACAACCTCGACAAACTACCTCCATCAACTGAATTTACTGCATACATGGATGGCTCAAAGATTCAAAATAAGGTAGGAAGCGGTGTCACCATAAAAACAAAAACAGGCTATACCTACCTAGGTTACCTTAGGCCACAAAACAGTGTATATCAAGCAGAGCTCATAGCCATACTAAACAGCATTATGCAACTTAGAGACTTAAATACAGATACTATTCATGTAATCACCGACAGCCAGTCCTCCATACATGCCATCAAACAACAGGACACAAATTCTCCAATAGCCCGTCAAAATCAAGACATCATAAGCACAAGTAATAAGAAATTTGTCCTGTCATGCACCAGAGGGCACAACGCCTGTGAAGGTAATGAAAGGGCTGATTTTCAAGCAAAACAGGCAGCACTAAAACAAACAAGATGTCAAATTCATATACCATGGCCTAAATCAGCATTAAAGTACAAACTAAAACAAATGGCGAATGAAAAGGGGCAACGTCAGTGGGAACAAGGACCGCAAGGACGACGTACATTCGAACTGCTACCCAAGGCTGACGAAAATACCACAATATCAACCTACTTTCTCACCCAGTACATCTAGGGTCACGGTCCCTTCTCCAAGTGTTTTTATGATCGGAATATGGCTACGTCGTATAAATGCATATGTGGGGAAAGCGGAGACCCTGAACATTACATGTTTCAGTGTCCGCTAACGTCAACCTATTACATTTGCCATCCCACTGATACTGGAATAGAATTTAGAAGCTTCATCATAAAACACCGTAAAGTCTTCCAAAACATCAAAAATATTATTGATTACCTACACCGCCAAGGACTAGACTTCTGCCATCCATAGCACACAACGCGAAATAATTCTCCAAGTTCAGAAAATGCAACAATAAGAATATCCACTCTTCCCCCCCTTACTATGCAGGAGTGCATTTAGAAAACACACTTAAATACCTCCATTTATTGAGATAACCGCTAACTTTTCTTATACCTACTCAAACTATGAACTCTGAACTACTTCATACTGTGCAATGTGTAACAGATACACCAGTACTACGCCCTCAACACTATGTACCATGAAATGAATTCATTAAATGTGTGCTGAAATATATACCGTGTTAAGAATGAACTTACAAACTGCGAACCGTGTAACAAAAAACCAAACGAGCAACGAACCACGTAGCATAATCATTCCCCTCCACCAACAAAACTCCAAACCGAAACACAAAAGAAATATGTATATACATCTCTAAATGACTTCTTGCATTTATCCATTGTATTTATTGTATTTATCCATGTAATTCCAAAGTACCCGTGTAAAGCATATCTTATGTTAATATTGTCTGTAATGCAAATTATGCACTATTAATATGTAACTATTATGAATGCTACAAAGTAAACAAACGCCTGAGCATGGCGCTACCGTGCCCCGTGAGGGTGCACTTTCATAGATGGTTAGTGCAGTGGGGCGATGCCAGTTTTGCTCATGGCGATGTTTTCGTGTCCCCTATCCTTTTTTCTGTCTGTCGAGTATCTTATGTATTGTGCTGTAAACTTTTCTGAAGCCATATTTAGTGTTGCTAAGAAGAGTGTATTTTTAAAATATTCTGTTAGTGTACTGCAGTCGAACTGGTACTTCTTGACTCCCTTTTCTTCGGTCCTTTGTTAATTCTGAAAAAAATAACAAAATATTAATAATCATAGTACTTCAGTATTTTAAACTGGAATTCCAACGAATATCAGAGCTTATATACAATCATGAAAACTCAAGCGTCAAGCTTTATTTGCCTATTCATTTCTGTATTTAAAAGCTTAGAATCAGCAGTGTAACTCAATAAGTCGTATTGTTTTGAGCTTGTATTGCGGAATTCCATGTTTTGGGAGAAATACAAATGGTTTACGCTTGCATGACACTGAGACTGGAGAGGATATTTGTTTGTTTTAGAACTTTGTTTTAGAACTTCTGGATAACAATGATTGTTTTCTGTCTACGCAGTGACATCTTGTGAGTAAATGTTGTGAAAGGCCTAATTTTCGTCACGTTCGCTCGATTATACAATACGCTGTCTTATGATCAAAAGTTACTGACACGGAAAATAACGGAAACGATAAAAAGTAATCAACTTCATAAGACCAAGTGGCGTAAACCAGCAACAATTTAGTGCTTCCTCGGAAGAGTATAACTCGAATATTCTGGGCTTCCGTATTACACAGAACTGCCGTGGCTATCATATTACGCGGTTCTCTCAACATTCTGGAATATGAGAACCGAATATCGCCAAGAACTAGATAACAACTTATTGGTGGATTCTTTGCGATTATGATTTTTTATGGTTAATATTACGAACTATTTGTCAGATTTGAGTTTTAAATCAGAAGACACTAACTTCCAGTTGATAAAAACTTTCGAATGCAAATTTCTGCTGCAGGAAAAACAATTAAAAACGAAAACTTGACACATTTTTCAACTTGTGCAAAATACAAAACACATTCCAGAAAGCCTACTTTATATAAAGCGTGTGCTGATCTTTAGCATTCGAAGACTCAATTCGAAGAAAGCTTCCACAATATGAGGTCTACCGAAGATGCACTCTCTCTATTTTCTGCCCATTTTTAACCGACATTGAGAAAGCACTAAAACATTTATAGAAGAAATTAATAGAAATGCATTGCGACTGTAAACATAAATTCAGTGAAGAGTTAACCCAAATCTTGCAAATACGTGTTAGCGCGGTTTTCAAATAATCGTAGATTTACATGGTACGTGATGTCTAAATTCCATAACAGTGTGGACAAATTTTCTCACTTATGAAAAGAAACAAGTCCCTAACCAGATTCAGTTCAAGAGACATTCATCTAACTTCTGTTCTGAAAATCATCAGTGCGAGTAGCGTGTCTCTAGATATCCAGAAGTTGGTTGCAGAAAAAAGATATCAGATACCAGGAGAAAAACAGTAAATATCTCTCTATTACTCGGGTTTACTTTAATTTTTTCCATATTTTAAAGAACTACAGTTTGAATTAGATTGTATATATTTTTCAATTTTTAAATACATCATTAAGTAAGAAAATGTGATTTTTTCTGGCTTCTGCGCTATTGTACAGTGATAATTTATTTGGCTTTCCCCAGAGCTACTAGAAAGCTGATGAATCGGTACCCTACGGTATCACCAGTATTTATTTTTTTCATGATCTGAGGAAAGATGCTGCTCTTGCAAGTTTCAACTCTTGAGATAAATAATGAAGTGTCAGGAATGCAATGAGTAAGTTAATGATAAAATTACATAACGTTACGATAGTTATTTGATCACACTATCAGAAATGCAATCAAATCCTTTAGCTACATTTAAAAGTGTAGTAGCCTTTAGCTACTACACCTTTTAATGCGCATAAAGCTAAAAGGTTTGATTGTATATCATTAAGTTTCTTAATTATATTTCGAAGTTCAAAGGGATAGGTGACGGTTATGAAGCAATGATCATTCGTTTCAAGCTTTTGCCTCACTTCTGAGTTGCTTTCTCCTTTTTGTTGCTGATCATAAATAGGATCGACATTGAAGAGAATTAGAAGATTTTCTGCTATTGCATCTTCTAAGTCTGGCTCAGATAAACTGTTCTCCCACTCCCACTGTAGTCCACTGGCATACCTTTAAAGGGGGAGCCTAGAGTCCAGACAGATTTCGTGATTTTCCATACGGTGTTTGGTCGGAAATGCAAGTTCTCTAAAATGATGTCTCAGGAGTTGGATCTGCGTTCCGAGATTAGATATGTTATCTCTTGGATCTTTCTGTTGGGAATTCTTTTGTCTCCAGTTCTGCTCTGTTTCTCTCCTTGGTCTTATTAAGAATGAACTTAGGTATGGAGTTGTTAGATTACTTAGCATAAACTTTCATCGACCCCTCTAAGACTTCACTAACGATTTTGTCAAGAGAATGAATGGCATTCTTAATATCAGCCACATTGATGATTCTTGGATAATGATCTGACTGAGATTATTTTGAAATTTCTCTCAGGTTACTTCTTTGACATACTACTCCTTGCGGGATTCAAGATCATAAAAGTGATACTGCTCTGGCAGACGGTCCGAAGACAGATTATTCGCTACCCTACGGTAAGAGATTAGTGATACATAGTTACATGTATGGTAAGAGATTAGTGATATATAGTTATTGTTTGTTCACAAGATGTCCAGGAATTCAGAGGAGTATCCGTAGTGATAATATATGGACAAGCTTGGTACGATGACATTAACTCTGTGACTGATTACATAATTGTCCAATATTACATAATTGTCCGTTTGCTTTAGTCGTAGAAGAGCTTCAAATCGGACTATAAAATCGGACTCAAAATAGGATTTCCTTGGCATGTGGCCTTTGACACCACAGTTCCAGCGCTTTAAAATTAGTTTCTTTTCACTAATATTCTGTCTCAAGGCATACAGTTCTCTGGTTCAATCGTCTATCTTACTTTTCGTGCTCAGGTGTATTCTGCAATTTTTACTTATGTGCTCATCAATACCGCATTTCCAACACTTCAGTGCCAAATTGTTCTTACTTATACACCGTACGAAAGCTTGACTGGATAAATCATCTAAACCAGCCATCAGTTGATCGTAACTCGTAGACTTGCACAGCTCTGACTGGTTGACAGTCTTTACAAGTTGCTTGCTGAGCTGCCTCGAATTTCATAGCGTACAACAGAGCACATTTTAAGTCCTGCATATCAGCCTTTCGCAGTGCTTTCTGTACTTCAGGATACCGGATGCCGTGGATGAAGTATTGCAGGGATAGAATTTCCCTAGTTTCCGTCGGACACTCCGAAACGGCGAGGTGAGACAGCTTTCGACATCCGCAGAAAGCTCTTGGAGTGTTTCTGTGGCCTTCCGTTGATGGGATTTTAATTGAAGCCTACTGTAGTCTTTTAAATATTTCTCTCCAAAGCGCAGCTGCAACGCGCCGGATAGAGCTTCGAAGTCTAGTCTCTGATTTTCTGGAAGAGTTTGAAGAATATCCGCATCGTCTGCTCTCAGACAAGCGGTGAGATGACAGGTTTTAACTTAGAAATCCTATCCGTTCGCTTCCCCCACTATTGAGAATTGCATCTTATATACTTGCCAAGAGGTCTTCCTATAATATGTGGATAACTTCAGAGAGCGACGAGCAGGCATGAGTAAAAATTTAAAACCCTTACTATTGCTCCCTGCCGTCGCTACGAATTTTTTCAAGGTATTAACTTCTTTGGCGAGCGCAGAAACTCTGCCATCCATCTGTTGTTCAATTTGTTGTTGAACGGCAGAAACTCTTTCTTCTATTTGTTCTTTTACAGAAGAAACTCTTTCTTCAATGTGTTCAACTCTGTTTTCAACCGTATCAATTCTGTCTTCCATAGCTTCGAATTTATTTTCTATTATGCAGATTATTTCTCTTTTCATTTCCTCTTGGCCCACTTTCATTTTTTCTTTAACAGCTACCATCTTTTCTTGAACGGCTTTCATTTCTTCTTTTACAGAATCTTGACTGGCCTCCATCTTTTCTCGACCAGGTTCCATCTTTTCTTGAACCGCTTTCATCGCCTCTTTAAATGCTACAAAGGCTGCCATAAATTTCCTTAATTGTTCTTCCATCGTTCTTTTAATTAGCATTCAAATCCCACTTCTGACGACAAAAGGTGTTGCGTGCGTGCGGGTTCGTTATGTTGCAATGAAGTGATGAATGGAATGCAGAAGTCGGTGGTAATGGTGATTCGGAACTAATGGTGACCATAAAAAATAAATGAAGTAATCCCAGAGCAATACAGATTTATTTTGAAAACAGTATCCTGAGGAATTTGTAAAATATTCACTTATTTTTCATAATCTCCAGAATGATGATAATTAGTTTATTCTCCTCGAATTACGAAAATGTATGTTTTGGCGATAGTTTTGCGTATTTCAAATCGCTCTTCTAATCTTGTAGCCAATTATTTACTTTCGCTTTCAAATTTCGTAATTTATCTGGTTCCAATATTTTGTTTCAATAAGCAGTTACTATTGTTTCGTATTAATTTTATGTATATTTTATGTTTTCAAAATTAAAACGTTTTTTGTTTTTACTATATTTCACTCCATAATTTGCATTTTGACGTTAGAAACATTTGTAGTTTAGCCTTTACAATTATTACTTTCGCTTTACTGTTTAGTCTAGTCTTATCAGCTATTTTTCTTTCACTTTCAAAGTTTCTTAATTCATCCGATTCCAGTATTTTGTTTCAATAAATGCTTAATATTGTTTTGCATTAATTTTAGGAATATTTTATGTTTTTATAATTATTTCTTTTTGCTTTGTTTTCACCACACTCACTCCATGAATCCGCATTTTGAGATTAGAAACATGTCCAATCTAGTCTTTCCAGTTTTACACTTTATGCGATTTTATGTTAAGATATATTTTTAAGCTATTAAATTTAAAGCATCAGCTCATCAGAATGATTCTAAAAGGTTGTTGGACAAACTTTCATGTCATCTAACTTATTTGACTGAATGCCACCTTGTACAGACATTAAGTATTTTTTGAAAGCAGAAGAAATGAAAAATGAATGGTGTCTTCTCCGAGACTCGAACCACGGACCTCTCGAATACGCGACAATAGTGCTGACTGGTTACACCATGAAGGCATGCAAAGAAGGCTAGTAAAATACCTTATAACCTAGCTAAAAGCATCAGAATCTATGTATAATTTAATACAAAAATTTTTATTAACACGTCGATCCGATAATTACAGAAATGAAAATTAGTAAAACTAAACTGTCACTAACCTGATGGAAAAGTAAAAAGTTTCTATAAATTTATAACAAAAATGTAGTGTAAATTAAATGCATTTACTATCTAAGCAAAGCCTATCTTAAATGTTGTATTCCCCTGATTCCCAAGAACGTGTTTGCACTAAGTAAAGTAGAGTAAAAGCAAACAAATTCTTGTCGTCAAGTTAGTGCATACAGTAGAGTGTACAGTCAAGAACTAATCTAAGTTGCCAAACAGTTTTCCTTAAATTTTGAAACTTGTCTCTAAATTTCACATTAGGTTGAAACTAATTTGCTACTCGTAGAAGCTGACGAAAAATAAAAATACAGAACAGCCATAAAGCATACAGAACAGCCACATAAGCTAGCTGTCTAATTAAAACAAAAACTTAACAAAATTAATTTGTTTTTAGCATTAATAAATCATGTAAACTAGCAAGATAAGTCCAAGAGTTGCTCCAGTCTTTTGGGGGAATTTTATTTTTCAATTCAGAACAATGCATTGTGCAACTAACAGAGTGATTTAAAAACAAATACTAAGAACTTTGTCTCAAATATTTCACGTACTTAGTTACAAAATTTTATTTACTGTTTGATTTACAGTTTAGGGTACTGTGCTTATTTACTAATTTCATATATGCTCATTTTTCTAGGTTAATTCTAAAAAGGACTAAAATTAGCCAAAACAAATTAAGAGATCATTCGAATTTAGTAGTTATTCTGGTCTCAACTTTTATCAGTTACAGAACTGAGCAAATTTTATACAGCTTTAACTTTTGTAAGAAAAAATTATTACGAGCTCCAAGAAATATGACATCACTCTGGAAAACGAAAAATAATTTTTAAGACTTTTAATGATTAGCGTTTTTTTTTTGTGGCAACGTTATATGTATTCCATTAATTTGTTTTTGAGTTGTAGCTTTCGTTTTGGTTTCAGTAAACATTAGTAAATCTGAATTTACATGAAAGATTTAGAATCATCTTATTAGAGTTTTTACATATGCCTCAGTTTCGGGTAGGCAGGAAATATTTGTAATTAGAGTCTACTATATTATTTCCTTCATTTTTTTTGGAACAAGTGGCTTCCTGTGACAGGACTGCATAACTGTAAGTAAACATTGTTCTGAATTTAATTACATTGAATTGTATTGTATTTTTACTATGGATGCTTTAAAAGCAAAACGTTCTCAGTATAGAAGATTGTTTAGTAGAGTTTTAAATGGTTTTGAGAAAGATGAGAGTAATTTAACTAAGAGACAAAAACTTACAAAATTAATTGAAGAAACAGAGAAGTCAATGCTAGAAGTTCAGCAAGAGATTAGAGAACAGTTTTTTAAATTTGATAAAAGTGAGGATATAATTAATAAATAATTTGATGAATCAGAAGCTTATATAGGTAAACGGAGATATAGAAACTGAGTTGGCTAACCTTTTGAATTAGAAGGTTAGCAGTTTTAGTGCTGCTGATTTGACTATTTTGCAGAATACAATTCTATGTTTCCCAAAACTTAAATTGCCAACTTTTGACGGTAATGTAAAGAATCGGTTAGAGTTTTGGGGGCAATTTAAAAAGATAGACGGCGATTGTAATTATGATAATGATGAAAGGTTTGCATATTTATTACAATCTATGGAAAGAGGATCACCTGCCGAAGAGTTAATTAAAAGTTTTCTCGCTGGGTGTGATAGTTATAACAAAGCTTTGCATAACTTCAGTTACGTTTTAATAGAGAAGACATTCTATAGAAGTTTATGTGAGGGATTTTCTGTCTTTAATGCTTCGAAAGAATTGGAATCAGAATATTTGTTTGAGAAAATTATATGATAATTTAGGATCGAAACTTCGTGCGTTAGAAGTTCTTGGTGTTGCCAGAGGTAAAGCTATGTTATGCCCACTTGTAGAATGGTCATTACCTGATAATACTCTTCGTGAGTGGCAGAGATTTAAATCAGTTAATCGTGACCACAGAGAGATAAAAGCAAAAGGGGAAAGGGATAATAAAAGAGAAAAAGAATCGACACATAGCTTGGATTTAGATTGTCTACTTTTGTTTTCACTCGATGAATTTGAGGGTGAAGAACGTGTATCCATAGCTAGCAAAAGTTTTGTCAAAGATGAGTCTTCAAGACAGTGGAACAGCAAACGTTCTCAGTGGAACAGCAAGCGTTCCGGTTTAAAAAATCATGGCCAATCTCCCCAAATACCATCGGCCTCCACCTTAATACCGATGAAAAAAGAAAATCAAAATTTGTGCATATTTTGTTCTGGAGATCATGAATCCAGTGATTGTTGCCAAAAAGATGTCAGTCGAAGAAAGATTAGGCGTAGTTCAAAACAGTCGCAGTTGTTTTCTGTGTTTGGATGGAGGGTAAGGAATAACTAAATGCCGGGAAAACGTTTCGTGTGTAGTTTGTAGAAAAAAGCACCACATGCGTTTGTGCAAAAACATCAGCTCCGAATCCAAACCCGAAAGTAGGGCCAACAGCAATATGAGAGAAGATGATAAACAGGTACCAAAACATGACGAGACACTTGCAAATTTGGCAAAAACTCCTAATGTCTTATTAAAAACTTTGATGGTTAGTTTGAGAGGAGAAGCTAAAAAGCGGCAAGCAAGAGCTATCATTTACTCAGCGTCACAAAGGTCTGCAATTTCCGAGCACATGCAAAAAAAAATTACAGTATTTGTTATTTGGAGGAACAACCACTGAAATTATAGATCACGCTGTTTTACGGTGTTTTTATCGAAAACAGATGATATTTATTTACGGAATTTTAAGGCTCTTGGCCAAGAGGAAGTTTATGGTACTATACCACCAGTAGGACGAGGCGACTTGATAAACGAACTTAGTGAAAATAATATTTATCTGAATGATCAAAGTGATGGACCGTTAGAAATATTAAATGCAGATGATATTTGTGAAAAAGTGATGACTGGAGGCTTTAGACTACTCCCCTCAGGTCTTGGTATTGAGACCAAATTAGAATGGACAGTTATGGGCAAAAACGCAGTGTCTGAAATTTCAAATAATTCTACTTTTCTCCTCACTTCTATGCTCAAGGAAGAGACATTGGAATCCAAAAATTAAATGGAAAAAAATGGAAATGAAATATTATTTTCGCTAAATTCGTTTATTTGTGGGCTCTTGATACGCTGAAAATTTTAGACCCTTTAGAAAACAAAAATAAATTAAAACTTCAAGAAAAAGCAAGGAAACATTTCTTATCTACAGTTAAAATAAATGAAGAAGATCGTTTTCAAGTATGCTTACCGTGGCTTAGTGATCATCCACCCTTGCCAGAAAATTTTAATTTGGCTATTAAAATATTAGATTGGACTGTTCAACCATTGAAAGCTGATAATCTTTATGAAGAATATTGGAAAGTTTTCTGTGAGTGGGAAGGAGAAGAAATAATGGAATCTGCACTGAAAAAATGAAATTGAGTTACCTTGTCATTACTTACGTCATCGTCCCGTAGTCAAAGAAAACAGTACAACAAAGATTAGACCAGTATTTGACGCTTCAGCAAAACAAAAAGGAACACTCAGTCTCAATGGCTGCTTTGAAAAGTGGTTGAATCTTATTGAGCTCATTTCTTCAGTTTTTCATCGATTCTGAATGACCAGAATAGGAATTACATCCGATATATTAAAAGCTCTTTTGGAAATCAGCCTTAATCATAAAAATAAGGATTTTTTGAGATTCTTATGATATCAAGAGCCGATTGCCAATTTAAATGTTACAGATAATGTTTAGACTTGTGTTTGGCGTCACTAGTGGTCCCTTTGTACTCGGTTCTGTTATTCAATATCATTTAGATTAGCCTCACAGCACTAAAGGCGTTGGTCTTCTCCTGACAGACTGTTTGTCGTTGCAGTTTTTTTTTAATCTGTACTGAAATCCGTAGAGGGAAAGGATACCTGCAAAGTAATAGAAAAAGAGTAAAGTATCCTTTAATATTTAAACCTTTTTTATTTTCAAAATGGAACTTCCAGCTTGCGGCAAATAACAGCTAGAAACGTTTCTAACTTCTATCTGTCCACTTAAAGAATAAAATCAATTTATTGGGATTTCTTGTGATAAGAAAAAATCGTACGTTGACTTCTGGATGTAAGAGATTAAAAAAAGTTAGTAGTAAAATACAAGCCATTGACATTTTATCTACTTCTCCAGGAAATTCTACATTGAATTCTGTGCAGTCTGATATTACGTATGATATTATAATACTTGCTGCTATCTGATATATTCAATTACTGCATTTACAAAAATGTAATATTCTCAGTAAAGTTTTGTTAGTTAGATTTGGAGTGATTAGAAATTAGGTTACAAAACTGCTTGAGTAAATACATGAATCTTTTCGTTCCGTTTAATATATAATCCCTCACAGCTTTCCCCTATTGGAAACTGGTTGATACTGAAAACGAAAACCAAAGAAACTCTATTTATAGAGACACGTTTAAATTAATTTCGAACCACTCCTTTCTATTGCTTTCAAAATTCTAATATCCTAGTTTCTTTATTACTGTTTCTCTCGATAGATCGCATTGTGCAATATTTGTGTTTGCTTTACTTGATCCATTGCTTTTTGCGTAAAATCGCCCGTCGCTCCTCCCACTTTGCAAACTTGTTTTTGCCGTTGAAAAAGGCCGGTCTCCCTCAAAATTTATGCATTTGTTTTAGTCAAAATCTAAGACAGAAGGAAGTCGCTTTTTTGCCTAATTTTAAATTTTTCAATAGGCATGTTTCTCTCGCATTTTTGCCTAATTTTAAATTTTTCAATGGGCGTGTTTCTCTTCCATTTGATTTGGAGACATGGTTGAAATTCCTGACATCATAAGAAAGTGAAGAAGATGCATAAAAATTATAGCAACACTATTTTGTAAGGCAACTATGTGGCAGAAATACGGAAAAATTATTAAGAATAAAAAAATTCCTTTTTAATGTTAAAATAGAATCTAAGGGATTAAAATTCTCCGGTGCACAGATAAATGGCTTCATAAAGAAAATTGGCATTATAAAGAAATTTTCGCCCAACTTTCAGATAAAGCCTTTTATTAATTTCATTTTCTATCTGTAAGAATATTTTGAGATCAGTGATCTCTTAATTCCTCCAGTATATTTTCATCGTGAAGAATGGATCTGAAGTTACGGTTCGCTTAAAGCAGAAAATTTTTTAATCTAAGATTTAAGCAGTTACGAAAATGAATATACCTAGCTAAAATTATAAAAATGCTGCCATACGTGCCATAAAAAATTATTCTGAAAGATGATTCATGTCCGAACTAAAGAGCTAAAAACGGAAAAAAGAGGGAACCAAAGCAAACCAAAGGAAACGAATCTATTTGCTTTAATGTTTTTCCCACTTGAGTAATAATTAAAAGCCTTGAATCTTTTATAGTTATAATTTCAACTCATTGGTTTCTGATAACTGCGCTGTCGTGGAGTTATGCGTATTAAACTCAACACCTTCGTGATGAAAGCACGGCGCGCCCGTTGAGGCTGTGCTTCCTGAACTACTCGTGGATATCCTTAAAAAGAATATTTTTGATGAAATTCAGAATTTTAAAATTTAGAATTTTTCCTCTTCGGAATTCTAAATTTTAAAATTCTAAAGAATTTCTTTATTACTGTTCAGAAGAAGTCCTTTAGAAAGTCCTTAGAAAACTACTCAGATTAGTTTCTCAAACCAGAAAAAAAAAATCGCTGATGTATAAGCGCGCTATTTTCTTCCTGGAGATAACCAGAACTGAAGAATATAGTAAGATTTACAAAGTTAAATTTTAGTTTCATCTTCAAGGGTAAATTTCCGCTTTTATGGGAAATTTCCTACCAAATGCTTTCAATATTAAAGTCACGTTTGTACAGTTGCATCTAGCCATGACGTTACAGCTTATATATATATATATATGTGTGTGTGTGTGTGTGTGCGCGTGTGTGTGTGCGTGCGCACGTGCGTGTGTGCGTGCGTGTGTGTTGGTCTTTTGCCAGTGTACTTAGCCTTTTGTCTTTCGATATGTAACACTAATTATTCAGAAACATTTCAATATGTATATCAATGCATATATCGGTATCGGTATCTCTATCTGGTAAAGCGGCTTATAACAAGATTTTGCTTTTACCGCTGCGTTGGATTTTATTTGCCTTTAAGCTTTGGTTTCAAAAGTTGTAAGGCGGAATCCGCCACCGCCTTTTAAAAGGCGAAATAGTTCAAGTACTACTGTGCTGACGTTGATAGATTCATAGTATTGGAGGTTTGTCGAGGTAAATGCAGATACACAAAGTCTCTGGTAAGTAAAATATACGAAATAAAGTTGAAAATAATAAAGCTGAAAAATTATGTACACTATTTACACGTTTGAAACACACTAAATAAACTTTATCTTTGTAGAAAGTCTCTAAGATAAATGTTACCATCTGACATCATGGAAAATAGTTCTAGGGCGTTTTACCTCATGCTCGATGGTGGGATCATAATTGCTGAGATCTCGTAAGTGTTCATAGCTTGAATTTTCTACGTTCTTGAAGAAGTTGTGACTTGTGGTTAATATTTGGTCTGCGATCGGCCTAATATCCAATTCTTTATGAATGTGCTCGTTTCTGATGAACCATGGAGCATTTGTAATTTCTCTGAGTTCAATGCATATATCTAAGGATAGTAGGATAAATATTTACTATTTTTATTTTTTTAATGGCGGGCTCCACCCATTTTTAGGCTTTCGTCACTAGTAAGGCCAGAAGTGGTGGTCATTTCACTATGGAGGCACCGAACAGACGGCCAACGTTACCTCCTATAAGAGAACATCCATTATATCGTCTGGGCGGCTACTCGGCTGAATATTGCTGAATGTAAACAGACGGCTTGGACGGCAGAGGATATTAAGAGAAGAATTTCATCTGCGAGCCATGCTTAAAGGTTATGTCGTTATATCACTCTTAAAGCTTCTTTTACACGGTGATTTTAAGCCGAGCTTCCTTACTAGGCAACCAGACCTTGCTCTGTCAGAAAAATAGATTAAGAGTAAATGTTCAACATTTAGGCAAATAGATTTTATATCAGGTGACATAAAGATGAACATTTAGGCAAATACAGTATATCTGCCTAAATGTTCAACTTTATGCCACCTGATATAAAAGCCGAGAAGCAAACATCAGTCGACGGTTTCGCTGAGTCAGCTGCCCATTTACGCATGCGCGACTTTCCCTTGCCTGACTGGCTGAAGTTTAAACCCTGCTAAACGGGTGTGAATAGACTTAATGATTTTTATGTCTTTAAAACGCATCTTTATGACTAGTTAAAACCATCGTCTGAACAAAACGCTTTGTAAGACGCATTTCACGTGAAACAAGAGCCATTCTACTAGGGCTCGAATTAGGAATATATCTCGTCATGTAAACATTTCGGTCGGTAAACATCTTGAATAATATAGATATATCTTAAATATAAAAAGAATGAAACTTTGTTGACTTAATTCGGAATAAGGAAAATTGCCACAGAGTCATATAATTTTCTGATTCCGTAGCACATATAAAAGTTACTTACTCTTTAATATACTATAAATTAATAAGGTTCCTACGCTTCGCTATTGTTTTGTGTGGTGATTGAAATATAACTTTTTATTTCTTTCAAGAACTTTTCTTTTTATTTCATAGTTTGGCTATCTGTTTAATCTAAGAGGTTTGGTTTACGGCCAGTCTTGATGGTGTCTTTTTATCGTAAATTAATTAGTTGTAGTTTTTGACTTGAAATGTGTGATGAAACAATATTCCTCCATTATTTGAGTTTATTGGAAGATTATTAATAATCCTAATTTCGGCATAATTTTAGTGGAAAGTTTAAAACACAGCACATGACTTTTCAAAAAAATTAACCAACCTTTTCAGAAATTAAATACATGAAATGTGCGGAAGTATTGCAAGATTCTTAAAAAATAGGCGAGGGAACAAAAAAATATAATTGCAGATATTAGCAACATAAGAAAAATAATAATGTAGTGATAAATAATAAAAGCTATATTAGTCACAAAATACTGAAAGTTTATCCTGTGACTACTATTTGGCCTGGCTTCAATACTGTAAGGAAAATTACAACAAAATTGACATGGGAGTACCTAAAAGGAAATGACGTTTCGACATAAAATAGCCGAAAATCTCCGAATAGCAAAAGGCCTAATATCTAAGAAAAAAAGAGTTTAGTTGCAAATTAAATTCATAATCATAACACATTCTCTTATAAAACCGCATATTCAAAATGACAGCACATAATAAATGGTCGAAAAGTGTGCTTAAAAGTCTATACTTATTTAATATAATAGACTGCATAACTTCAGTGCAGCCCAGACGGGAAAGTGCTCAGTGAGGCTGACTGCCGTACTGAATGGCCTGGGTTCGAATCCCGTAGAAGGCATGCAGGCACTCAAAATATCCGGCGAGCTCGGAGATCCTCTGAAAAGGTTGATGGTGAGGGAAGAATGGTGGGAGACCCTTGGATCCGTCTCGCGGGATACTGTGCTTCAGAATTGGTGGGGGAATTGAGGAAAGTCGGATTGACTCCTGTGTAGTCCTCAAGGTTCTTTGCAACGACAGACTCAATCCTTTACTGCTGCCACGATAAAATCCGTGGACTTATCTTGATTAGGTCAAACAAGGGAGATTAGTCACAATAACAACGAACCTTTAATAATACTATAAATACTATCAAATGGTAGAAGCATTATACTGTGTTCCAGTTTCGGGGGGCATTATTTGGTTATTACTGGTTTAGATTTAGTTACTGTAATTCTTTACTGGTTAGAATGTTACTTCATAGGTGTTTTGAGATAACCTTTGCCAAACAATTAACACTCAGAGACTTTTCAAAACTTCATTTCCCATATTTTAACTCACACTAACAAAGCCTGGTAGCAAGTAAACTGCAAGATCTTAAATTCGGAATGGAGGAAATTAGGAATAGATTGAGTTGCAAGCAAGAATGTGAGCGATTTGACGATTATGGCTTTTATTACTTATAATTTTGCGTGCATAGGGTAAACGATAGGCTAGGAAATAGACAATGACGAAGATGTGGAGATGTTACTAGAGGATCATGAGAAATGAGCCCAACAAGAAAGAACTGAAGCAGTTTCAAAAGCAGCAACAAAACGAGGTTTGGAAGAAATGTCTTTAGACGAAGCAGAAACAAAAAAAAAAGTCTTACATCGCTAACCCACGAAATTTAGGTTGCAAACTGGAGTAAGATGCAAAATTTTCGAGTAATGATTACCCTGATAAAACACTTTTAAGCTGCAATATAAGCATTTTCAGTCACAATGTCTAACTTAGAAAGTCTTAATTTAGAAACATTTTAAAATTTAGGTAACAACAAGGTACACCGGGCAAGTACAGTCTGCGGAGTCGCACCAACAGAATTCAGTAGCGGCAAAACTTTTTTAAATTGAGACAGAAAATGGCGGCAGAGTTCGCACCGGGCGGCAAAAAACCGACTGCCAGACTGGTTACCTGATTAAATTTGCTAACTAACTTGGAAGGGAATTTTTCGTACCTAAACAATAACATCTTCCTCATCATTTTCCTCTTGCGCTGTCTAGTCTGCACTTCCTGTTCACTACTGCACTAATGAACTTGAGCACAATGTACTGGTATAAAGTTTATATAAAGAACCATTTATGGTTCCAGAACGAATTAATTCATTTTACATAAATTCCTAGAGGAAAACCTGTTTTGCTTTACAAATGTTTAGACTGACGGTTGAAGGCCAGGAACAAATTAAATTTATTGAACCGGGGTTTCATTATACTCGCCTATTTAGTTTTTAATAATAAATCTAAGTTATATAAATTATAATATATTCAGCTAATATTTTATGAACATTTCCATATTTATTGTTATTACTAAATGGCATCTCAGCTTTCATACTTTGCACACGTCGGTTTAGAATTAGCACTTATTAGCCCAAACGGCTATCAATATCGTTTTGGCATTTTGCGTTGATTCACTTTTCAAACTGTTGCCACCAAATATTACAGCCCTGTATTACATTAAAATAAATTTTAAAATGAAGAATCTGCATAAATGTATGTACGTTTCTCGCATTGTGATAAAACAACAGTACCTGGAGGCATCAAATTTCGAATAATGTAATCCTCAACCGAATATGGGCATCTGAAAGCCCTAATTTGTAATTTGTGATTTGTTTTATTATCTATTTCATGTTTTGTCAGACACTTAAGAATTTTTGATTAACAAAGTCAACGATTCCAAAGCGGTGAATGGCAACACTGTACCAAAAAAAAAAAGAAAAAAAATTATCTCCGGAGTGCAAGACTGTATCAGAAATTCTAAAGATATAATCATTTTCAAATTATTTTGCGATATTGCTGCTGAACTGAATTTTATGGTTTAAGTGCGAAGAACACGATATTCAATAAAAAAAGGTAACACACAAAACGTTTAAAAAACGTCCCTTTAGACGTAATGTAAAATCTGAAAGCCTCAGATTTTTTTAACTTCTTCCTTATCTGTAAAGAGCAAGCAAAAGTAATTACTACGCGCATTTGTTGTTAGATGGCAGCACACTCCAAAGTGCCAGAAATTTTTGGAGCTGAAATCCAAAGTGAAAGCAAGCGGAAAGTCGGAAATACACTCATGTCCATAAATTAAGGATAATTCGGAGTCACGCGGAAATCGAACTCTAAAATAAATATATCACCTGTAAAATCACAACACACATCTTCAAGAAGCATATGCAAATTTCAGGAAGTATACAGATGACACCGACGGTACGTCACAATGACGAGAGTGTAAGAGAGTGATATATAAGGAATACAGGCAAAGAAGTAAAATTGTTATTCTCACAGGGGTCCTCCAGGGGTCCCTTTTGGGCCCCACTTTATTCAACCTCTACGTGAACGGCATCCCCACTACAGAAAACACTACACTCGCAATGTATGCTGATGACACTGCGATCCTGACTCAAACTGCATTTGTTGGTTCAGCAATCCAACGATTACAAAATCACATACAATTACTTGAGATTTGGCTGACCAAATGGAAGGTCAAAATCAACGTGGACAAGACCACAGCAATTTTGTTCACCAAAAAAAAATTTCCAAATCAGCTGAAACTCTATGGAGAGACCATCCCCTGGGCCAAGCAAGTCCTTTATTTGGGGGTGATCCTCAGTAAAAGATTCTCATGGAACCCACATATTACATGTTGTTTGAAAACGTTTCGAGCACGTAAAGCATCACTTAACCCCTTAATTGCTCGAAACAGTGTTTTATCTATAGATAATAAGTTACTTATCTACAAAACCATGTTGCGTTCTATTCTTTGTTATGCATGCCCGGTATGGGCGTATTCTAATAAGTCCATTCGATCAAACCTCCAGACAGCTCCGAACTGTGTTCTGAGACAGATTGTATGTGCCCCATGGTACATTAGGAATGCTAAAATTCATGAAGAATTAAAAATTGAACTGGTCAGGTCGTTCTGTGTTCGCCTGGCCAGACGTTTTTTCGATGGATTATATAATTTAAATAATCCCTCCATCACTTTGTATAGTTATGATATATATGAGGATAATAATTTCAATCGCCCCATGGCGATACTCAACGATTGTATGCCATAATTCGATCTTCTCTGTATTTAATGTGCCTCTTTGTATCTGCTGCTGTCTCTCCTGTGTTTCTATAGATGAACTATTGTATTCAATTATCTTTTGTAACCTTTATACCTGTATTTTGTCACACCAAAAGTGCGCACTTTTCCTTGCTTAATTCTGTATTTTATTTCAGATCCACAGCTCGTTCGGCTTTCTGCATATTTAATTATAATTACCACTGCTGAGGTAGAGACTTTAATTTGTAAATATTGTATATATCTTCTTTTATTTTTGCTCTAGTGAGCATCTGCTCCATTTAAGATTATCATAAAAAAACTATTATTAATTTGTAGAGACATTAGGTATTTTTGGAAGCATTAGATATGAAAAATGTGCAACGCCTTCGCCGGGAATCGAACCGCGGACCTCTGAAATACCGGCTCAGTGTGCTGACCATTACACCACGAAGGCACGCTAAGAATGTGAGAGATATACCTTATATACTCCCCTTTTTAAAGGGCGACTAGGGTTTTAGGGGACCTAGTCGCCAAATCCTGGGTGTGGAGAGTCATCATCCACAACCATTTCAGTTTGGGCGCCACTGTAGAGACATTAGGTATTTTTGGAAGCATTAGACATGAAAAATGTGCAACGCCTTCGCCGGGAATCGAACCGCGAACCTCTGAAATACCGGCTCAGTGTGTTGACCATTACACCACGAAGGCACGCTAAGAATGTGAGAGATATACCTTATAAATTTAATGTAAGCTATTTTTTGTATATATATTGTTAAAAATCTACTAATGATATTCGATAAGGGGTAGGGCCTTCGGCCCAGGCACCCTGGTGCCAGCAACGCAAGTAAAATTGTTCGCAGGCGCTTTATAAGCATTTCAGTGCAATAGCCGAATAGTTATAACACAAAGGACGCATTAGGATGATTTTTTACGTGGTAGAATTATCGGCCGTCAGGAATGTGGGCGTACCCAACTGGAAGTATCAGACTAACTTGGAATTGCCCAGAGCATCATCTCCAGGCTTTGGCAACGATTCCAAGATGATGGTAATGTGAGTAGACGTTACAGCACAGGTCGCCCCAGAGTTACAAAGCCGAATGAGGACCGGTACTGCCAAAAGAAACAGGCGGAGCACAGCCTCAGACCTCTCTCGTCAGCTTTCTTCAGCCACTGGTACGACAATTTCAAGGCAGACCGTGTATGGACGCTTAGGGCAGATTGGTCTATATGCTCGTAGAACTGTCAGATGCGTTCCACTTACTGCAACTCACTGTCGCCTGCGGTTAACCTGGAGTAGAGAGCATGCATTGTGGACACCGCAACAGTGCGCTTGTGTGATGTTTTCCGCCGAGTCCAGATTTAGCTTGCAGTCTGATTCTCGCCGAACTTTCATATGGAGAGCTCCAGGTACCCGTTACCACCAAGAAAACATAATTGAAGGACACCCTTACGGTGGTGCAGGAGCGTTCGTTTGGGGTGGAATTATTCTGGGTTCCAGAATTGACCTGCATGTTCAAATTGGAACCATGGCAAGCCAAATCTATCGGGACGTCATTCTGGAACAGCATGTACGTTTGTTTCGGGGCGCCGTGGGGGGCACAAATTGTGTTTATGGATGACAACGCCCGTCCTAACCGTGCAAACATCGTAAGCGAATGCCTTCAATCGGAGGATATCACCGGTATGGACTGGCCAGCATTCTCACCGAACTTGAATCCAGTAGAGCACGTGTGGGACATGCTTTGCCGACGAGTTTCAACTCGTCAACCTCCTCCTACATGTCTACCGGAACTCTCCAGAACTGACCTGCATGTTCAAATTGGAACCATGACAAGCCAAATCTATAGGGACGTCATTCTGAAACAACATGTACGTTTGTTTCGGGGTGCCATGGGCGCACAATTTGTGTTTATGGATGACAACGCCCGTCCTAACCGTGCAAACATCGTAAGCGAATGCCTTCAATCGGAGGATATCACCGGTAGGACTAGCCAGCATTCTCACCGGACTTAAATCCGGTAGAGCACGTGTGGGACATGCTTGACCGACGAGTTGCAGCCCGTCAACCTCCTCCTACATGTCTACAGCAACTTCGGAGAGCATTACGTTTTGAGTGGTGTAATATCCCCCAAGATCACATCGATAATTTGATACTCAACATGCCTAGGCGTTGTACGGTCTGTATTGAATCGTCTGGGAGACATACAATGTATTAACAATCATACCAACCATGTAATATTGGTTTTTTGTAAATATTTTTTTTTTTTTTTTGTAATTTGCTCCAGGGAGAAAAAATCGCTAATTTGTTTAATAATATCAAACATATAGCATCTTTTTTTTTTTTTTTTCTCTCTTTACGTTTTGTTTAATAAATAAGCTTTACAAATAAGTCAAATCTGTTTTTCTTCTAACTCTTCCTTTGCCTGATTTTGCATTATCCTTAAATTGTGGACATGAGTGTAATTTAGAGAGATTTCTTTTAATACTATGAACAAAGTTTCTTTTTACGTGTAGAATATTTATAACTAAATATGAAAGAATTTTTCTAGTGCTTAACAGTTGTAAATAAAATTATAAAAATTTCAAATCACAGCAGCATATCATCACCATATTTCAGAGTAAAGAAATGCGATAAGGTTAACAAACATACGGAAACACCCTCGAATAGTCCAGGGTTTGAAATTTGCTATCAAAAAAGACATCTCATTACTGCAAATAATCATAGTTCAAGAAGAATCAATAATTTCACCTGTAATTTTTAATTTATTTATCAACGATATGCCTACTAGGAAAAATATCCTTCTCAGATGTCACGCCGATAACACGGCTATTCCTTACTAAGTCGCTTAGTCTTACTGATGTTAAAAGTGCAAAACTTCATCAATTATGTAGATCAATAGAAAATTTAAATTACGACTCAAAAAAGCTCAGTTGTCTATTTTTGTAAAAGTCCTTTAGAAATTAACATCAGTGAAATCTTCCTGAACTGTGGAATTGTATCACGTGATATCGAAATCCAATATTTGGGGGTCACGTTACGAAGTCTGAACTCCAAAATTCATACTTTAAATATTCGAGATAAAGTTTCAAAACCCTTATGAGCATATATCTAATTATCGGCAGAAATTCTATGTTCTCTTTTAATGGCAAAAGAATTCTTTATCTTCAGAGTAGTCGCCCAGTTTTATTCTATACTGTCATGGGCAGTTACTGAAAAAGTAGCAGAAATATCCTTCAAAATCTCCAAAATAAACACAGCATGGTATGTCAGAAACTCAGTCACCCGCAACGATTTAAAAATTGAACCTATCGGCCACGAAATTCTAGTTCATACTGATGAATTTGACAAAAATTGCAAAGCTCGCCTTGGGGAAATCATTAAAAACTTGGAAATTATCGATTTCACAATTAATGACACTTATAAACGGCCATGTAATACAATCCACAGCAATACTACACAATACTAGACATGACCACAATAATAGACAGTGGTAGTTTAATTAGATTGCATCTCTGTATATAGTTTACATAGCTATTAATGTATACACTTAATTGTCTTGAAAAGATTTAGACATTTATTTTTAACGAATGATTTATTAATGCTTATATATTCCAGATTATGCATTGTACATGTACGATGAACGTTTTTAAAGAAGCAAACACAAGTCCAACTGAAAAAGGGAAAATTTCCCATCATTCCTGTGCCGCCGGTCATGTGATCTCATCGGCGACAGACAAGATAAACAGTAAACAAATTTTCATTCCATCGGAAGGGAAAACGAAAATGTTTCAACATTTATGGTTATTAATTGCATTTAATCAAGAAGTTTTCTATTACTTTCTCTTATTTTCAAATATTTAAATAATATACCATTGTTAGCGTACTGGATTCGCGCAACCAAGATCGAGAATTCGAATCCTATGATCTTCATTTTAGTGTCATAGCGTATTTTACTTTCACTTTTGAATTTATGTTTTTCTATTTGAAAGTATTATTTATCCTACTGTATTTAATTCCAGTAAGACAAGATATTAGGCATATATTTATCTGCCTCTTCTAAAAGTCTCTTACGCCCAACAGATGGCGGCACCAGTGCGTGCCAAAAATTCCTCTTCAAAGATCCTCTATTTCAGTTTCATTGAAGATTTTCCGCTTGTTTCGAATTTTTACTTTCTTATAGATTGCCCGTGAATTTTTAAAATTATATGAGAGTCAAGGCCTACCCATGATCTACGATCTGCAATCATTATTCTATTTCCTTCTACCAGTTACAAAATCGTTTGGATTCTCTAAAGTTAAACTTTTCTGGTAGTATTCGCACCTATCAATAAAATTCGATGTTTAATTCTTGAATTCTTTTCATTCTTGAAAATATCTTCTGAATGTAATTTGACATACATTGAATAAACTAAGAGTTACAATTTCGCGTCAAAGAACATGAATCTTAGAAAAGGGTAAATAATCAAATCTTTGTTAAATAATCATAACTGGACATTTAATTCTTATTTTGATTCTACTTTTATCCATTTTTATTGATAATTTTCGGTTCTTCAGGATATTTATCGATAATCTATGCAAAAGTTCTGCTTTTTCATTTGCTGATTTCTTGAAGCTCTTCACATTTACAAACATTTATGTCTTTACTTGATGACACAGGATCGACGCTAGGCATTGAGCTGTCCGGTGCAATCTCTGCTTATTCTGCTGCCGACTGCCTCCCTAAATTCTTAGCATTTTACCGCTCCTATAAACTGATGCACTAGTTAGTACTTTCTCTAAATTCTAAAACTGTTACCGTTCCTAAATTTTGCTTCTGGGTGCTTCTCTAAATTCTTAAAATTTTGCTGCTCTTAAATTCTGCCTCCTAGTTCTACCGGCTTTGACATCAGCCCTGTCTACTCCTTTCTAACTTTGTTTGAATTCTATTAGCCTAGTTTTTCCTTTTTCATTATTTTTCTCTACAGATTTCGCAACGCTCGTAATCGCTTTTGCACCTCCCCACCGCTTTAAAAATGCTTCTGTTGCTACTCCTTGCTTCTCAGAGATAAACTTAAAAAGTGTCCTGATTATGACAACCTAAAGCTCATGGTTTTCCTCGCTTTGGAAAAAATGACTTGATCATATATTGAGTCATTTATGATTAATCTTAGTTTATGCGTACCTCGCGAGTTCACCGGTGGAGATTCCATAAAAAGAAACTCCCAGTGCTGCGCAGAACACAAACTTTAAAACTATATTGAGTGTACTTAGTAATAATCAGAACTCTTAAAATTCTAATCTTTATCTCACTAACGACTTGGATCTGTTATCCAAATGGATATTTTAGAGTTAAAATTACACGCCAACTAGTATTGTTAGAAACAGTTAATTTTTTTAACTCTATAAGAATGTCAACTGACCTATTTGCAATTTCATCTGAAGCTGTCACTCTGCGATAATGATCCACTACCTAACCCCAGACAAAGTGCCAGGCTTGACAGGCAGACGGGCATTTATTGAATATTTAAATTCTCTGGCACAATCATTAAAATCACAATTTGCTTAGTAACTTACATAAAAATGTAAGGGTGCAATAAATTTTAGGATGAGCTATTAAACATTAATGAATTGTGCCAGATTACATGCTCTGCCCAAAATTCATAAAAATAGTATTCCATTCCACCCTACTGTATCAAATTTAAACATAGCTTGGCAGCGGTAGGCTATTTAGTTTCTAGATTTTGGACATTATTAGTTAATAAGGCATCATAAAAACTTAAATAGAGTTTATACAAAAAAGTAAAAACATGACCCCTAGAAATTCCGTCATGGTATCTTTTTACTAAGTACTAGTACTAAGAGAATTCTCTATCTTCAAGCAATAAGACCGATTTTATTGTACGCAGCACCAGCATGGGCCGCTACAGCTAGATCAAATCGCCAGATTTTGCAAAGATTGCAAAATAAAATTCTTAGAAGTATTACAGACTCACCGTGGTTTGTAAGAAACACTGCAATACATCGTGGAATGAAAATCAAACCAAGATAGCGAG
>KK116228.1:0-30309 GCA_000611955.2 Stegodyphus mimosarum | reverse complement strand
GTTGTGCCAAAGTTTTTATGCTACTGATGTATTAAATTTCATTTACGATGTGAAAGTTATACTTCAGATGTTAAATCGCTATTTTGCCCAATGTTACACTTCCACTTTGGATGTCATTCAACACTTCAAGTGTACAGGTTTATTCCAATTTTTGGAATTTGTTTTTTCACTTTTAGGATTCCTAATAAGGACAGTTATAGATAGGTAAAGACTTTAGGGTCGTATACCTATTGAATAAGCGAAGACCTAAGACCTAAGACCTATGGTATCTTTTGATGTAAATTCACCAGCATTTCGATGGAAAGTGCACTTAAATGCCTAGAAATGGGATTTCGTGGATTATATTTCTCTTATATCAGAATTGATGAGTTAGTTTCCCTTACTCAACTCTCCCTGAAATAACCGCGGTGAATTCGGTGAATTATGGTAGATTGGAGTATTCGGCCTCAAGGCCTTTACTCAGCAATTTTTTACCCTTCTGAGTAGTCTTAGCAAAGCTTAGAGTTCCAACGATTTTCATCTTCCTTAGCGAAGTCGAGCAAATGTGACGCCATCTAGGAGCCGCTGGTGAAGTTGTTGAGGTGATGTATAACAATTATTGAAAAGCTATAGGCATGGCATATCTTTTATGAAATTGATGCAGCTGAGCACTTATTGACAGAATAGCTATTTAAAACAAAAAAAACCAAAAAAATATTAAATATAAAATAATTCTTAAAATAATAAAATTTCAGGGCTAAATAATCATGAAATAAAGTACGAAAATACTAGACTAAGTCTTGAATAGCAATAAAAGCAAGTAATAAACGCCTAAAGTTTTTTTTTTTTTTTTTGTGCTTTACCAGCCGTAGTGAAGTTCAAATATATACAAACATTTACAAATGATGCAATGTTATCTCCAGTTGCTGTTATAAAAAATTGTTCTAGGTCACTTGAATGATTGAATTATACTGTTGTCGTAATTTCCTAGATATCTGATCACTTCATAATTATGGGAATCACATTTATGATGAAATTGCTTGGAGACTTTAATGATTTCATTATTTATGGTGTTGATTTTAATACTATTTCTGATAACAGTGTTCCTAACGAGCCAAGGAGAAGTAGTGATGATGCGTAAATAAATATTTTGCTGTTACAGTTTAAGTCTATGGGTATTTCCAGTAGCCGCCCAGGCGGGTGCTGCGGTGAATTATTCGGCGAATTATGGTAGATTGGAGTATTCGCCTCACGGCCTTTACTCAGCAATTATTTACCCTGATGGATAGTCTTAATAAAGCTTACAGTTCCAACGATTTTCATCTTCCTTAGCGAAGTCGAGCAATTTTGGCGCCATCTAGGAGCCGCTGGTGAAGTTGTTGAGGTGATGTATAGCAATTATTGAAAAGCTATAGTCATGGCATATCTTTTATAAAATTGATGCAGTTGAGCACTTGTAGAGAACTATTGGTCTTATTGATTGTAGATAAATTAATCTTTTGGTAGCAGTTTGTAACTTAGAATTTCTTCCTAAAAGACAGTGCCAGGAAGGCTTTTTGAGCTTTTTCTTTAACGTAATTGATGTGGAACTTAAACGTAAGCCTTCATCAAGGTTAATACCTAAGTACTTGACTTGAGGTTCTTTTTTGATGATGCAATTATTAATTTTGATGTCTTCGTAGTTGCCTTGGTGGAGTTTTTTGCTGAATAGAATGACAGAAGACTTTTCGGTGTTAATTTTGACTTTCCATTTATTGAACCAGTCCATAATTGAGTTAGTAGCATCCTGAAGTTTAATGAGAGCCAGATGTGGGTTAAGAGATTTGCAGAGAATGGCCGTATCATCTGCGTAGCATGCAGTGAGGGCAGAATCAATAGTTGGAAGATCATTAATAAATATATTAAAAAGTGTAGGCGAGACAATCGCGCCTTGTGGCGAGATAATTGCGCCTTCACTTATTTTTGTGATAGTAGAAAGTTGATCGTTGATTTTAGTTTGGAAAATACTATTATTGAGAAAATCAGCAATAAGCATGATGATTTCAGGAGCAGTGGCGGCTCGTAGCTAAAATTAGTGGGGGTGCTGTTCCAAAAAATTTTAACCTTTGTTTTAAAATTGTGTAAACGGAAACAAACATGTATAAAAAGAAAATTTATTTTGAAACTTCCATGAAATCTTACAAGAGAAAAATTAAACATTTCTTAATTACTTTAATCTAAATTGTTACAATCAAATCTTTATCTATTCATTTAAAAATGAAATCCATTCTTCTTGTTTTAATTTGTGCGAAAAGATCAATAATTTTCTCCTTGGTCTCTGGATGACAACTGAGGAAATTTTTCTCAATTGAAAGCACTGCAAGCGCATTTAGTCTTTCCGAATTCATAGTGCTTCTTAGAAAAGTTTTCATTCTTTTCAATGTTGAAAAGTAGCGTTCTGCCTCTGATGTAGTCATGGGAACTGTTAAGATAATTTTTATCAGTTTCATAATTTCACTAACAACATCATCTAGATTATTTTCCAAGATAAATTTCAGTAGCTCAATGAATTTGCAGTATTCATGAATATCAGACCTACAACAGTATACTTTTAGTTCAGTTTCAAGCTTTCATCGGATATGCTTCAGTGGTCAGTACTATTTCTTCTGCAGGATGTTCATTCCTAAAACTAGAGAAGCATTTCTTGTTGAACAATTTAGCAGCTGCTAAGGGTTTAGTGGAAGAATATTTGTCCATTATATCAATACATATAAAGTCACATACTTCCTTAGCTTCAGCCATCAGTGTCTTTGAAGAATTCTCACAGTACTTTGAGTTCCTTAATTCTAAAATAGCAGTTTTGAAATTTGTTGTACATTGATTAACTTTAAACACACTAATTTCTATGAACTGCATTTGGTTATATATTATTGCAACATGAGGCATAATCTGATAAAAAAGCCCTAGCCAAAACTTGAAATTATCATCATTTAGATATTTTAAAATTCCTGTTGCCTCTGCAATAGTTTGATCTTCATTTGATGTTGACTGAATTTCAGTAAGGCAATTTTGCTGTTGCAGAGGTTTATAATGCACTTACAGTCACAGAATTTATTACTTGAGGATGTAAGGACATGGTTAAAGTTTTCTGTAAGATAAAAGAACCGAAGAAAATGAATTAATCAAACAGAATAGCTGAAAAATAATCTAACCAAGAAGAATACAGTGTATGATTTTTAAACACAGCACACCCGGAGTAAAAAAAAAAGAACCACCTCTTAACGGCACTCCAGATTCGGCACCGCAATAGCAACAGTGCTCTTCTTCCTCTCAGCCTCTTGCGCTGCTTCCTAAGTGAGCATGCGCAGACCAGCCAAATACCACACGCAGGGAGTAAAAAGAAATCATGTTTCCAGAATTTCGGCACTGCAAGAGTGACAGTGCTCTTCTCTCTCCCTGGCTAGCGTGCTGCTTTCTGTGTGCGCATGCGCAGAACACTAAACACCACGCCGCGGGAACTAGCTCGCAGTTCGATACGAAGATTTTCGTAAACTGGAAGATGACTACTGACATTAAGTTTGAGGATTATATATTGTAGAAGTATAAAGAAAGAACTAAAGAAAAAGAGGCACATCATATTAAATATTAAAAATAATAATAAGTGGAAATAGGGGGTGCTGCAGTTCCATAGTACTTATTACGAGCCGCCACTGTTCAGGTGGAAAATTATTATTGATATGTTTGATAAGGAGAGCATCATGCCATTCCTTATCAAACGCTTTTTCGACGTCCAGGAAGAGGCCCGCGACAGATTCTTTTTTTATTGAAACATTCTCCAATGTATTCGATAAGCCTTGCGATTTGATGTGCAGTAAAAAATCCGGCTCGAAAGCCGAACTGATAATCTTTGATTATATTGTTATTTATGATAAATTCGTTAATATGTTGCAAGATAATTTTTTCAAATATTTTCGCAGCAGTAGGTAGAAGACTAATAGGCCGATAGTTATTGGTGTCGAATCCATTTTTCCAGGTTTTTTATCACAATAATAATTGCATGTTTCCAGTTTTCGGGGAAGATACATTGTCGCAGACAAGCATTAATAATGTTGATTAACAGAAAGATTCCTTTTTTTTGGCAGGTTCTTTAAAGCTTTGTTGGTTATTTCATCGTAGCCTGCTGATTTTTTAGTGTTGAGTTTTTTAATAATATTAGAAATTTCTTAAGGAAAGTTAGGTCTATTGGTGACTAAGGGATGAGAGAGAATAAAGTTGTTCACGTAACGAGAAATCGTATCATCTATTGTCTGTGAGTGAGAATCATTATTATTAACTTTAAATTGATTTTCGTAGTTTTCAGCGAAAACTTCCGTAATTTCTTCAGTTTTATAGACGAGATTATTATTTTTTAATAGGACCAATATTATTGTTGTTATTACGAAGAGCTCTTGCAATTTTCCAGACGGAATGATCAACTTGAGAAAGGCTGATGACGAACCTTTGCCAGTTGTCATCCCGATATTCTTTAACGGCAGTTTTCAGGTCTCTATGTGCTGCGTTATAATTAGATTAGTCTCTTGGGTTCTGAGTTTGCTGATATATTTTTCTGAGTCGACTTTTCAGATTGAGACGAATATAGGAAGGTAACGTAAATTTATCTTCAAGGATGGTAGATTTAGAACACTTTGTAGCCGTGCGAATGGTTACGGTGAAGTTATGAATTGCATCATTAATATCATTCCTATTATTAAGTGGAAGTTTTGCTGAGGTATTTTTATCGACAAAATTTGTAAAGTTGACCCACTTGATCTTCGGTTTTAACGGCGGAAGCCCGTGACGAAGTCCATGGAGAGTAAAGTCTACCGGCAGATGGTCTGATGAGATGTCATTATTAACGTATAAATAAGGTATCTGCTGGATATTCATAGTAATAAGGATGTCAAGAACGTCCGGAGAGCCTTTAGTTGTGGCTGGAACTCTTGTAGGTTCGTGGACTGCTATGTTATAGGGGAGAATGTAGGTATTTAGTAGCAATTCATCATAATTATTGTTGTACGAGTTCCAAATTCTGTGTTTACAGTTTAAGTCCCCGATAATTATTGTTGGTCTGTTAAAGATGCGGATAATTTCTAAATCTTGTACATCTAATCGAGTAGAAGGTGGCTTTTAAACTGAAATTAATAAATAGTCGATATTCTTATTGGTAAAGATACAGGCACATGCCTCAATACTATTGAACGTAGGAAGTGGAAAAGAAATGTATTTTAAATATTTCTTGGTGAGGATAGCTGTACCGCCGCCTCTATTATGAGTTTTTTTCATATCTGAAGCAGTCGAAGTTGGCCATGCGGAAATTATCGCTTCTACGTAGATGTGTTTCGTTAAGGAGAGCAATATCTATGTCATGCCTATTGATATAATCTTTAATTTCAGTATTTTGTCTTTTTAAACCGTTACAATTAAAGGAAAGACATTTGGCGTAATTGATGTGCTGAAGATTATAGTTAGAATTCAGTAATGGCGTATTAATCATGATGGCAGACAGAAAAGATCTTTAATGCTTCTAAAGCCATGCTTAGTCGGTCCGACATATCTTGAGCTTCGTTATATTTTTGATATATTTTATAAAGATCTATGATGAAATGTTGAAAATCTTCAATACTTTTTGGTTTACAATTATTGGTTTTAAAAGAAGGCTTGGACTTAGTTGAATTTTTGCCTGCTCCTGCCGCTGCATATGATTGGCTGTTGGGAGGGGGGACAAAATTTTCTGATTGGTTCATGGTACTGTGAGCTTCTGAATGACTATTTTTGGGGTTAGAATTTTGACGGAAGACAGGTTTTTCAGTACAAGTATAATTATTCTTGGGTTGAGATTCAGTATTTTTTTGGTAGAATTTCATTATTTTCTGGTCGTTGAGGACAATCCTCACTGCAGGCTGCGTGCGGCCCAGAACATAAGCTACATTTAGGTATATAATTTCTTGCGAATCTTTTTGGACAATCCGTAGATTTGTGTGTGCCAGTAAATCGGACACAGCTTGCCCGGTTATGGCATGAGCTTTGTGTATGGCCATACCTCTGGCAATAGAAGGACAGGGTAGACCCTGGTTTAGATTTAGAGGGCACAGTATGAATTCGCATATCGATGATAGTACGAACCTAATAAATTTTCTTTCCCTCTGGTGTTTTCGGGATTTCTGTATTATAAACTGGTATCATTTGTACAACTCCATCACCTATTCTTTGAAGCTGTCTGCATTTCATTACAGGCACTTCTTGAGCTTCTAATTGTTCTTTTACTTCATCTGCGGTAAGATGAACAGTTAATCCTTTAATCATGAGTCGTATGCACTTATCGGAATTAAGTAAGAAAGTGTGGAAAGGTATTTTTGCGATTTCAAGTTTTGCCTGAACCTTACGATAGTCTTTTATCGAAAAGGTTTTGATATTTAAATTTTCTCCTTCGATTTTTACCTTCAATTTTTTTCTATCTTAATATTTTCTTTTATTTCTTTGCGAAGTTCCTTATAATTAATGTCGGGTTATGTGATGACTAAGGGGGGGGGGAGATTTTGTTAGCTACTTTGTCGGTTTTAATAAAATTATTCGTTTCAGTATTTTCATCATTTTCATTAATATCCTGCTCCATGTTAGCATTGTTATCCAACTTTTGTTCATTATTGGGTGATTCATATTGATTGGCAAGTTAAGTTGGCGGTTGACTTTCGTTAGAATTAGTACGTTTACAAATTCTTTTGTTGCGAGGAATTTCGATCCATTTTTCTTCAGAGGGTTTGCTAGTATTTTGATTAAAGGTTCAAGATTCTATTATACACTTGTAGGGTTCAACTCTTTAAATCTATAGTTCTAACTCCGAAACCCACGAACACTTTACGGGCGAATAATCGCTTAAGTGTGTGAAAACAACACGTGAGACTTAAGGAGGGTTTAAAATCCTTTATTACTGAGTATATTTACAATTTAGTTCCCACTTGGAACTTTACATAAAGTTACACTGAATCGGCGAAGCCTAGCAAGGGCCTAGATATGGCCGAGCGTAGCAACAGCTAAGAGAGATGTAGCCAGAAGGCGGAGGCGCGCTAGTCAGGAAATCAGACTCTCTCTCTCTCAAAGTCGGTTAAGTCACGACTTAAATAGTACTCATTCTCATTTGCATTATGTGCGTTTCTGAATTCACATTCTGGCAGGAATTTGTAAGCTGAAATTAGAATAAGATAGGAAAGATACAAAACTTAAAATAACTGTTAATTAACATCAAGAAAACCTTACACACTGCTGGCCACCGTAAATGCAACACCCTGAAGGAAGCATGCAAATAACGTGAAATTTACAACATGCATTAGAGGGGGTGAGATGTGAAAATGATTAGAATTTCAGCGCAGACGCCCATCAAGCGCGCCTGTGGCGCCACATCAAAGCGCTACTTAAGGCGTGGAGTTTTCGAGGATTTCAAGTAGCATCAGCACTTTCCGGAGTCCTGGAAACTCGCCAAAGTAATACCTATCCTTAAGCCGGGAAAGCCTCTATCTGAACCAGGGTCCTACAGACCTATCTGATTGTTGTCCACAATTAGCAAGCTCCTGGAAGCTGTTCTACTTAACAGAATGCAAAAGTTCATTGATGAAAGAAATCTGCTCATCCCATACCAATTTGGGTTTAGAAGCAAGCATTCCACTACCCATCAACTCTACAGAGTGGTAGAGCTTATCTCCAGTGGACTGAAGACCAGAAAAGTTACAGGAGGACTCTTCTTAGATGTAGCAAAGGCCTTCGATCGGGTATGGCTGGATGCCCTCATATACAAACTACACCACCTGGGTTTTCCAGGCCACATCACTAACATTATTCACTCCTACCTAACCGGTAGACACTTCGTTGTTCACGTTTCTGGAACACTCTCATCCCCCCGTGCTATTCTCGCAGGGGTCCCCCAGGGGTCCCTTTTGGGCCCCACTTTATTCAACCTCTACGTGAACGACATCCCCACTACAGACAACACTACCCTCACAATGTATGCTGATGACACTGCGATCCTGACTCAAACTGCATTTGTTGGTTCAGCAATCCAACGATTACAAAATCACATACAATTACTTGAGACTTGGCTGGTCAAAATCAACGTGGACAAGACCACAGCAATTTTGTTTACCAAAAAAGAAAAATTTCCAAATCAGCTGAAACTCTATGGAGAGACTATCCCCTGGGCCAAGCAAGTCCTTTATTTGGGGGTGATCCTCAGTAAAAGATTCTCATGGAACCCACATATTACACGTTGTTTGAAAAAGTTTCGAGCACGTAAAGCATCACTTAACCCCTTAATTGCTCGAAACAGTGTTTTATTTATAGATAATAAGTTGCTTATCTACAAAACCATGTTGCGTTCTATTCTTTGTTATGCATGCCCGGTATGGGCGTATTTTAATAAGTCCATTCGATCAAAACTCCAGACAGCTCCGAACTGTGTTCTGAGACAGATTGTATGTGCCCCATGGTACATTAGGAATGCTAAAATTCATGAAGAATTAAAAATTGAACTGGTCAGGTCGTTCTGTGTTCGCCTGGTCAGACGTTTTTTCGATGGATTATATAATTTAAATAATTCCTCCATCACCTTGTATAGTTATGATATATATGACGATAATAATTTAAATCGCCCCATGGCGATACTCAACGATTGTATGCCATAATTCGATCTCCTCTGTATTTAATGTGCCTCTTAGTATCTGCTGCTCTCTCTCCTGTGTTTCTATAGATGAACTATTGTATTCAATTGTCTTTTGTAACCTTACTACCTCTATTTTGTCACACCAAAAGTGCGCACTTTTCCTTGCTTAATTCTGTATTTTATTTCAGAACCACCAGCTCGTTCGGCTTTCTACACATTTAATTATAATTACCACTGCTGAGGTAGAGACTTTAATTTGTAAATATTGCATATATCTTCTTTTATTCTTTACTCTAGTGAGCATCTGCTCCATTTAAGATTACCATAAAAAAACTATTATTAATTTAATGTAAGCTTGTTTTGTATACATATTGTTAGAAACCTACTAATGATATTCGATGAGGGGTAGGACCTTCGGCCCAGGCACCCTGGTGCCAGCACCATGCGACTCTCAGCATTGAGAATTTCAAGTTCAGCAATTGTGTTTTTATTCTGGTTGTTTCAAAAAAACGATCAATTATGCCTCGTAGTATACAGCGATCATCGTTTGATCAATTATTTGCGTTCGACAGAGGAAGGATAGTGGCCTATCGAGAGTGGGGATTATCTTTCAAGGAAATCGGTAGTCGTGTTGGATGAAACCAAGCGACTGAAATGCGGTTGTGTGACCTTTAGATGTAGAGGGTTCGACGGACCGACGTATTTGATCGCATCCACCTCAGTGCACCACTTCACGTGATGACAGGAACATTGTGCGCATGCCAATGACAGATCACTCAGTCACATCGCGAACCATAGCACAGGACATTCAGTCTGTAACGCATCCTCCAGTGTCTGCGCGTACCATTCGACGCCGTTTACAGCAGAGTGGTCTGTCCGCAAGACGTCCATTGCTTCGTCTACCCTTGACGCAGAACCACAGACGTCTCCGCCGCCAATGCTGCAATGAAAGAAGGATGTGGACGGCAGAATGGAATGAAATTACCTTTTATGACGAATCACGCTTCTGTCTGCAACGCCACAATGTTCGAATTCGAGTCTGGAGACACCGTGGAGAGAGGATGCTGAACAGCTGCGTTATGCACCGCCACACTGATCCTGCACCGGATATTATGGTATGGGGCGGTATGGGATATCACTTTCGAACTCCTCTAGTACGCATTGCCGGTACTTTAAACAGCCAGCGCTACATCTCCGAGGTATTGGAACCAGTTGTCCTTCCTTACCTTCAGGGCTTGCCCACAGCCATATTTCAACAGGATAATGCGCGACCACACGTGGTACGCATTGTCCAAAGATTGTTCGTCAATCGCCAGATTGAATTGCTTCCCTGGCCGGCTGGCTCTCCGGATCTTTCGCCGATAGAAAACATGTGGTCCATGGTTGCTGAACGATTCACCCAGATTACATCCCAAGTTGCCACACCAGATCAACTTTGGCAACGTGTGGAAGCTGCTTGGTCTGCTGCACCCCAAGAACACATCCAAAGTCTCTTTGAATCAATGCCGAGGCGTGTGGCAGCGGTGATCTCCAAGCATGGCGGCTAGTCTAGCTACTGATTCTGGAAGGAACCAGACTTCACAGAAGTCTATAAATTTAATCATTTGATACTTGGTCAACCTGTTATCTATTAAATAAATTTTGTTGTGATATCTCTTGTTTTTCTTGGTGTTGCAATTTGGGTGGCTAGCAGTGTATGTCTGATGCTTTCGGCGTTAGAGTTTTGGAACATAGTATTGTGAAGGGATTGTTTATTTTTTTCAAGTTGTTCTATACATTTAGTTTTTTCCTCGCTGGGATTTTCAGTAATTTGCGTTTTATGTTGAGTTATTTTCTTTTCCCTAATCAACAGAGATTCCATACACTTAAGAGAGTTCGTTGTACAGGTCAGAGTCGTAATCGGTAAATCAGTCAAATTCAGTAATCGCAAGTAATCGAGATAATCAGCTGGCTGGCTGCATTGTCGAGAACAAGCAAAAAATACTTACGTACAGATTCAAGTAGTGACACAGTCACCGGCTCAGTGTTTTCGAAAACGAAAGTAATGCTTACCAAGATTACTTTCGTTTTCAAGATTCAAGATGATATAAGCGATGAACTTTCAACCAGCTCGAAGGCTTGACTCCTACTGAGCAATTATTTATCCTTTGTTTCCCAAAATATGTATTACAAGTAAACTGAATGATTTGCTATGAGTAATCCTTTCCTTGCTAATACATCTATATGCATTATTATGAATCAAAATTATTTGAAATTTCAAATTTCTCTGTGTTAACGATATATTTTTTTCTGTTTGACGGTAAGGATTTAAAGTTCTTTCAATAATGAATTCCATTGATCCTGCCATTCAGTTGAGTTTTGAACTTGAGACATCCAATTCTCTTCCGTTTCTCGACATCTTGGTCACATGCGATAAATATATCCAACTTCAGTAGCACTATTTACCGCAAACCTTCATCTGTTTGCCTTTCAGCACACGTAAAATCATATTATTCGACTAAGTAGAAATTAGCTTCATTTTATTCCTTCGTTTTCCGTGCACTTCAGATTTACTGCTCCAGATTAATCATTAAATAAATTGCCTTCCAAAATTCCTTCCTAACTGAATTCCTTCCAAAATGCAATTATTGGATCGGATTCCTTCGTCTAGTGCTTTATTTGCAGATATAGAAACATGCTTAACATAATAGGATTTAAATATTTTTATTATTCCTTGATCCATTAAACTGATTAAGGAAGGGCTGTTCAATCTAATGAATAAAACCTGTCCATTTAGATACGTCATTGTGAGCGTTTCAGCAATGGGTAATTAAAATTAGTGAGAACTAGAATTTTAAAGCTCAGGTTTTTCTCTTCTAAGCAATGTTTGACTTCTTTAATGAATGAATTTTCAAACTAATCGTTAAAGATGACTATCGCAACCAATCCAGCGCCTTGCAGCGTATCGCGTGTAACTGAAATTCTCACAATGGACAAATTAAATGGGGGCAGTTTATATACGACAAAGAAAAGTATCTTTTAGATAAGTTAATTTTTTATACTGTGTAAATGCTGGTTGAGAAAAACAGTACTGCTCATTATATATTAATAAGCAACTAAGGTAATATAATCCTTCCTATATTTCACTTTTTTCTTATGAAAACTTATAATTATACTTGAAAGAGGAGCCAGATTTCAATTTGCCCTGTGTGCCAGCAAATATATGGGTGGCAATGCATCTAGATCACTCCCATTGTTTTCGCAATATCGAACGTATTTTTTCATAAATTTCTAACTATCCTGCTACATGGAAATACGCAACTGCAAATCATTTTCTGAGTACTTTCACTCGTGCATGTACTGTTTTGAAGATGGCAATCACCTATTGGTTTATCGATTTAAACTTCACTTCCTCCTTTAAGTTCTCTATTTTACAAGGAAGCCCTTTCCTTGAAATACCTTTTGATAGAGATCTCAGAGAGTTCAACTCTGAAACACAAAACATACGTTCAGGTTTCATTAATAAACCTAACATAACTTTAGGAACTTAGTACTCTATCCAAAATACTCTTTTGAAACTTCATCTTGAGCCACCTAATGCAATAATTCACTACAGTATTGCACTGGCAAGCTACAGTTTAGAAACATTGATATCAAAAATTTTTATGAAAATGTACTTATATGCATATTGGTTGTTGATATTAAATTCACTCTTCTTTATAATACAAACAAAGATGCGTAAATTTCGCATAGAAACAAGGTCGAAATTTTACAAAAAATACTCTTTTACAACTTCATCTTGAGCCACCCAATGCAATAATTCACTACAGTATTACATTGACAAGTTCCAGTTTAGAAACTTTAATATCAAACACTTTTACGAAAATGTACTTAAATGCATATCAATTGTTGATATTAAACACATGCATAGGTGCACAAATTTCGCATGAAAACAAATTGGAAATTCAATACTCTTTACAGTTTCAGCTTCAGCCACCCAAAGAAATAATTCACTAGAGTATTTATTGCATTGGCAAGCTGAAGCATAAAAACCTTAAAAATAAAATATTTTTAAGGAAATGTACTTATATGTATATTGGTTGTTAATGTTTTATTCGCGTTTCTTTATAATGCAAACAAAGATGCGTAAATTTCGCACAAACAAAACTGGAAATTTCACAAAAATAAATTACTAAAAATGAAAATATCAAGGTTCCTACCCCCCCCGGTTCTCCAGAAATAAACAAACAAATACAAAAAAGTAAATAAAAATCTATGTTTTTCGAGCCTACGGTACTCAAATAGACTATAGCAATAATATCAAGGGGAAGAAAAGCTTGAAAACTATAGTCTCAGTACTTTTTTCTTTGAGACTTTGCCCGTAACTACGATATTAAAAATATTAAAATACATTTCAGTGTTCATGCTATTAATGCAACCACAAAAACATTGACTAGCTACCTTTGAGATGTATCAGCAGCACAATGTTGTTCCTTTAAGGATCTTTACCATTTGCAGCGATTTTCTTGGTTTACCGCTATAAGAAATTGTAATTTATGGAAACGATTGCATTAATCAATGGGCTTATCTCTTGGAATGTTTTTAAAAAATAACGTTTTAAAGTAACGTTCCGGTAATAATCTTGGCTTCAAAGCTGTTGTAGGAAGGCTCGGGCTGTGTATGATAACAGTCTGAAACTATGTTTAAGAAATTCATTTATTGAATCAAGCGCTTCTTCGTTGTTGCCATCAACATCATTTTGTGGTTTTACGTTTTTCAAGATACATGCTATTTTACCCCCCCCCCAAATAGACACCCCTTGGGCGCCTGAGCGATGAGGATCGAATTTATCAGTTTTCGTTCAAAATAGTTCATAAGCAATAGTTCGCATTTAATCGTTAATACTCGCAAATTACGCATTTCTTCTCATCTATTTCGTTAAATACAAAAATCACATATACCTATTAATGAGTAACGTGGAACTGGATGCTTCATGCAAAACATTTTTTAGCCGTTATGAAGAATATTCACTAGGTAATGCGCCACTGTATTTCTTCAAACATTTTCTATTGAGTTTGTGTTGGAATTAATAATGATTTCTCATAAGAAAAAGGTATTTCCACCCCATTGGAAGAGAATGAAAGGAAATGAAAACTTAGGCATTCAATGAAAATTTTAAATTAGGCAAGAAAAATAACCTGTTTTTGGCATAGATTCGAAATCAACAGTATTATGTACAATACTTGCACCTTAATAAGGTTACATTTCTGCCTAACTTAAAATACTTAAAAAATTAAAGTTTGCTCTAAAACGTATAGAGGAATAATAGATTTTGCCTTATAATACTGCAAGTTAAACTTCAAAAAATGATACCAAATAATTGCCTGCAAACCCAAAAGTTCCATAGTTCCGCATCTTTTCCACTTACGGAGGACTTTATTGCGGGATGTAGGCCTGGTTGTTGACCCAGGTTAAGGTGGTTACACTTTGGCGTTCAGTAACAGTGTAAGAGCACTATGACACTTTAACGAAGTTATCATTCTGGAGGAGAAAAAAACGAAATATTGCTGCTGATCAGTTACTTCGGAACATAATTAGCGTGCGGACGGCTCCCTTAGATATCACTGGTGTAGTTATGGCACTCTCTCTTCATATGAATCAAAAGTGTCAAGTTGGTGCTTTATTCATGCTTAACTAGTTACCGCATATGCCGGCATGTAACGCGCACTTGTAATTTGAAACTACATTTATTAACTTTTTGTGTATTCGCCGTATCACGAGCACCCTTTTGTTTACGAACGAACCTAAAAGATACGTGTGCGATGCTGTATCTTTTGAAATCACTCGTTCGAAAATTTTTCCCAGGCTTTCGAACAATGGCGTACTGAAATGACCAGCCATAAGGGGAACAACACGTGTGTGGGGGAAAATACTTGAGAGAGTAAATAATTATGCAAAGCCGATGAATTGTATTCAATGCAGCTGGGCACAAGAATGTTATTCTATGGTTTCCAAAAAAAGGACAAAATTTGGAGTAACAATGCCCTTCCTACCCGAATGAATTCGCGGAATTACGAAACAGATGTTTCCTCACTTTGTAGTCATTTGAAGCCGTGATTTTGCAAATGTAATGTGAGAAGGATGTTTGGTGTTGGTGAAAGTTCGAAAGGCTGATGATTATTTATTTACGGATCAGAATGCGATGATGTGCCTGAAGATATAGGGAAAATCGAACGTTTCCATGTTATCCGATAATGAAATTTTTTTAATTTATAAGTTCTAACATTTTTTAAATAAAAAGCAAGGGGCATGTAGTGCATGTAAAAACCTAATTAGCTTCAGGTGCATTTAAGAATCTAATTTTTGTATGCTGATTTTTTCCTTATTTTTAATCTGTGATATTTATGTACAACGTATAACGCGCAACCGTAAATTTCGATCTTATTTTTTGTATTAAAAGTGCGCGTTATACACCGGAATATACGCTAACTGAAAATTTGTATTCAGTAGGAATTATAATAATAATAATAATAATAATAATAATAATTGCGATATAATTGCTGAAAGTAACTTAGTTGCCAAAGTTAATCTGGTGTGGCAGCTTGGGTAATCTGGGTCAATCCTTCAGCAACCATGGACCACAAGTTTTCTACCGGCGAAAGATCCGGAGAGCGAGCCGGCCAGGGAAGCAATTCAATCTGGCGTTTGACGGAGACACAAACGACAATACGTGCCACGTATAGTCGCGCATTATCTTGTTGAAATATGGCTGTGGGCAAGCCCTGAAGGTAGGGAAGGACAACTGGCTCCAACACCTCGAAGATGTAGCGCTGGCTGTTTAAAGTACCGGCAATGCGTGCTAGAGGAGTGCCAGAGTGATATCCAATACCGCCCCATACCATAATATCCTGTGTAGGACCAGTGGGGCGGTGCATAACGCAGCTGTTCATCATCCTCTCTCCACGGTGTCTCCAGACTCGAATCCGACTACCGTGGTGTTGCAGACAGAAGCGTGACTCGTCAGTAAAGACAATTTCATTCTTCTTTCATCACACCATTGGCGGCGGAGACGTCTGTGTTTCTGTGTCAAGGGTAGACGAAGCACTGGACGTCTTGCGGACAGACCACTCTGCTCTAAACGGCGTCGAATGGCACGCGCAGACACTGGATGATGCGTTACAGACTGAATGCGCTGTGCTACTGTTCATGGTGTGACTGAGCGATCCGTCACTGCTATGCGCACAATATTCCTGTCATCACGTGAAGTGGTGCACTGAGGTGGATGCGATCGAAAACGTGGGTCCGTCGTACCCTCCTGCATTCAACGGTCACATATCCGCATTACAGTTGTTTGGTTTCGTCCAACACGACTACCCATTTCCCTGAAAGATAATCCACACTCTCGGTGGTAGGCCACTGTTCTTCCTCTGTCGAACTCGGATAGTTGTTCAAACGATGATCGCTGTTTAGTACGAGGCATAATTGATCGTTTTTTTTAAGAAAAAAAACTACAAGAAAAACACAATTGCCGAACTTGAAATGGTCGAAAACTCCAACTCTTGAATAGTGATTTGAAGTGGCGCCACAGGCGCGCGTGATGTGCGTCTGCGCTAAAATTCTAATCATTTGCATATCTCATCTCCGCTAATTCACGTTGTAAATTCATGTTATTTGCATGCTTCCTTCAGGGTGTTGCATTTACGGTGGCCAGCAGTGCACGAAAAAGAAATGATGAAAGAAATTAAATACCGTATTACCCATTACTATTTTCGTAAATAATTTGACTGAGTCAGTATAGTAACTTCAAATGAATTTTTTTTAATATCGAACTGAAATGGAATGCACATTGATTGCTGATTTAATTTTGGTAATGCAGCATTGCTTGTCAGATTTTACAACAAATGTAGATGTGTAAACCGACCGAAGTAACGCTTTTTTGTGCGACGAGTGCGATAAGGAAAAGTTTGAAAAAGACAACTCACAATTCTATCTGGCATCGTTTAAAGATCTCTGAATTACCATAAGAAGTTCCACCAAAAACCGCGGCTCAGAAAGAATGATATCCTCTCCACGTCTTCGGAGAAAATTCCCACATTAGACACGGAAACTACCGAAACATACAACGATGATGGGCAGGGATAGGAAGGTCTTGGAAATACTGAGAATATATTAATGTTTATTAGAAAGTGACAGCTTCTAAACTTATCCTGATTTTGTCCAGGGAAGTCTTGGCAGCTTTCGCTTGCTTTAGCTGGGTGAGAAATCTTTTCAAGAATTTTCTTGATGCTAGAAGTTAAGATAGAAACATTTTCTCCCAAATGGGTGGTACTTGTGCGCTTAAGCTTTCTTGATATGTGAATGGCCGATATGGAGAATATGATACGGTGGTACACGCTCGCTGATGTGAAATGCTACATTACTCGAGTCACGTGGTGCTGGCACCAGGGTGCCTGCGCCGAAGTCCCTACCCCTCATCGAATATCATTAGTAGGTTTCTAACAATATGCATACAAAAAATAGCTTACATTAAATTAATAATAGTTTTTTTTTGATAATCTTAAATGGAACAGATGCTCACTAGAATAAAAATTACTCAAGTAATTATAAATTAAAGTCCCTACCTCAGTAGTGGTAATTATAATTAAAGTTGCAGAAAGCCGAACGAGCTGGTGGTTCTGAAGTAAAATGCAGAATTAAGCAAGGAAAAGTGCGCACTCCTGGTGTGACAAAATAGAGGTATAAAGATTATGAAGGACAATTGAATACAATAGTTGATCTATAGAAACACAGGAGAGATAGCAGCAGATACAAAGAAGCACATTAAATACAGAGGAGATCGAATTATGGCATACAATCCTTGAGTATCGCCATGGGGCGATGGAAATTATTATCGTCATATATATCATAACTATACAAGGTGATGGAGGGATTATTTAAATTATATAATTCATCGAAAAAACGTCTGGCTAGGCGAACACAGAACGACTTGACCAGTTCAATTTTTAATTCTTCATGAATTTTAGCATTCCTAATGTACCATGGGGCACATACAATCTGTCTCAGCACACAGTTCTGAACTTTTGATCGAATGGACTTATTAGAATACGCCCATACCGGGCATGCATAACAAAGAATAGAACGCAACATGGTTTTGTAGATAAGTAACTTATTATCTATAGATAAAACACTGTTTCGAGCAATTAAGGGGTTAAGTGATGCTTTACGTGCTCGAAACTTTTTCAAACAACGTGTAACATGTAGGTTCCATGAGAATCTTTTACTGAGGATCACCCCTAAAAAAAGGGCTTGCTAAATGCTACATTAATGAACATCGATTACATTTTACTAAACCAGTGGTGGCATTTGAATTAGTAGGTGGAGTTTTAAAGTGAAAATGGCGTCGCTCCTTTCCTACTCGTTTTAGATCGTAGTAACATGCTCATATACTTCAGATGTCCTAGAGATGATTTTGAGTTTCATTTAATTTTAACAACTCTTATATTTTAATATTTTGGCCTCGTCTCTCTGGAGCTAGTTTAATTTTGCTGAATTTTTAAGAGGGGGTGCAGCCGGGCTGTTGGCTCCCTCATTTTGGTTGGATTGGCCGGTCTTCCTTTTAGTCATATGGCAGGCTTATGCCGGCTAGGTGGACTGGGGGCTGCGCCCGTTAATACAATACAATACAATACCTCAGATGCCCTTAATCTAACGCTTACAATCTACTTATCCTTTTGAATAGTATTTGAAGGTAAAATTTAATAATTATCAACTGGTATTACGATAATTTATTTTGTTATAAGAAAAATTTTGAAATCCATGTTTGGAGATCATCAATGATTAATAAAAATTGCTTTCCCAAGGAAATGTGGGAAGACAAGCTTCTACGCCCATTCACCGCCCACCTACTACAAACAAATCAGGCCAGCAAGTGAGTGTGCAGATAGCCTCCCTCCTATGGTCGTTGGATTTAATTATCTGTATTTGTTTTCGTTAATTAATGCACCGCAACTGACTACCAGGTAATTTTAAGACTGTTTTTTCCTTTTGTGATTTTTGACATACTGAACTTTACATGCCACTGCTCAGCCAAGCTATCTCTGGCCTCCAGCAGCCTGAAAATTAATAGCTATTTCATTGCAGTTCTTAAAGGAACATTTTTTCATCGTGTAAATAGTATACATAGCAATTTCTGAACATTTCATGTAATTATTTTTATCTTTTCAATTAGTGCAGTAGCTGGCAAGTCACGCCCCTTCATGCCATTAGATTCACTGCTCTAGGTGACGTGACCAACTGAGCAGTACCTGACCACAGCCGTAGTTGGCCATGCCACAGCCCCTTCTACAGCTCCATCCAGTCTTGCCATTTTCTCGCAGGAAGTAGTCGGGCTCAAAGTTTTTTCAACCTTAGCTTATACCTCATTTTGGAGAATACTATTTACGGACTTCCTCAGACGTCAGGCCTAATTTGGGATTCACTCAGGAATCTGGAAAGACCAGAGATAGGAATTCCTCGCTGCATGCCAGAATAATAAGAATGGTATCAAAGCATGTTTATGGGTTACATTTGAAGAGCAAGCAAGAACTTTAAATTTTCATTATTCAAGTTAGTATAAATTATTTTTCAATGCAAAAAGGAGGCGGATTTGCAGGAAGCATGTATTTAAAATTTATGACTTTGCTTATATAATTTAAAATTAATGAATTCTGCATCTCTTTCACCACTCCACCTAATGCAGTGTTTCTTAACCTTTTTGGCACAATGGACCAGTTTAACAATTTTAAATATATCACGGACACCTCTGTGGAAAAAAAATTGCTTAAACATCATTTATTACAAAATATATTCTGTTTTATTATTTAATTATTTTAATATTTTTATTTCAATAGTATAAAAAATTTGAAGAAATTAAAATTTTTAATGTGAATGCTGTTGCTGCTTTTCCTTGATTAACAGATTGAATTAAGGGATGGTTTTCGACAAAGCAATGCACATATCATGTTCGACATTCAGTTGATTTCAATGTTTTGTTTTTATTGTGACAAGTGCGGAAAATCCCGCTTCGCAAAGATATACTGTAGCAAACGGAATAATGGCTGCCATAGCTCGTTTTACAAGCAATTTTGGGTAGGCTTCTCTTAAAGAAGACCAAAACTCTCCAAGAGTTTTTGAATCGAAATCCATTTTTAGCAAGGATTTTGTTTTCAAATCAATTAGCTCATCTTTAGCAAGGTTCATGTCATCGATACAGTCAATATTACAAAGAAAAGGATTACGAATCCACAACTCATCTTTTATATTTATTCCATCCGAATTGAAATATTTTTCAAATGAAACTTGAAGTACTTCCAGGTGTTCACAGATTTCATTTTTTAAGTTATTCAATAACAAACTATCTTTCCGAGATCCATTTTCAAAAAGCCCTTCGTTCAACATTTGAAAGTTTGCATATATCCCATTTTGAATTCTAATTTTCCAAAGTGAAATTTTCAATAAAAATGCCTGTAGTTTCTCAGTGGCATCCATAATTGTTGTATCAGGCCCTTGAATTAAAAGACATATATCGTTCATGTGGTTAAAAATGTCTGCCAGGTAAGCCAATTTACATATAAAATCTGTTTTCTTGAAATATTCGAAGGGTTATCTTTTTCTTCTAAAAAAGTGATACTTTTGTCTTCAACATGAAAATTCGTTTCAAAACCTGCCCTCGTGACAGCCAGCGCACTTCCGTGTGGTACAGAAGTACGTCATGTTCTGCGTTCATTTCTTGACACAGTGTTTTAAAAGAAGATGATTCAGAGCGCTACTACTAATAAATTTCACAGTTTTAATAACTATTGACAATACTTCTTTTAAGCTGGTTGGAAGAGTTTTTGTAGCCAGTGCATGTCTATGTAAAAAACAATGTGTAACAATAACATTAACAGCCTCTTTTTTTTTACAAATGGGCAAAACCAGATTTATTGCCAAGCATCGCAGGTGCTCCATCCGCACAAAGTGAATGAAGTTTTTGTTTCCAGTCGAAGTCGTGTTTGGAAAAGAAAACATTTAAAATCGCTAAAACATCAGCTGCCTTTGTAGTTTGCAAAAGAGGCTCACAAAATAAGAATTCTTCTTTGATAGTATCAGCAGACACGTAACGAACAAAAACAAGAAGTTGACTACAATTCGAGATGTCTGTAGTTTCATCCAGTTGCATACTAAAGGGAAATGGCGATGCTTTCAATTCATCGATGATCTGTTTCAAGATATTGCAGGAAATTTCAATTATTCTTGAATGTATCACATACTTGGACAATGGAATAGCCTCACGTTTTTTTCTCTGTTCCAGTCCACAAACTAATTCAACCATTTCCAGCGCACATGGCTTAATTAATGTCTCTCCAATAGTATGCGGTTTCTTACTTTTGGCAATACGATATGCAACTCTGAAAGATGACTCAACCAAAGGTTTTTGTGAAATACCAAATCCAAGTTTGGTTAATGTTCCAGATTTCGAAAACTGGGCTTTCTTCTTTGTAAAAAATTCTAGATCTTTAGATGCATTTTCAGAATCCATATTTTACATAATTTTCATCATACTTCCTTTTTTTGGACATTTTGAGCAACAAAAAATATCAAGTAATCAAATGAAACATTAAGAACAAATAATAAGACACAAAAAAACACTTGAAAAAAAATACTTTAATTACAGCTTATAAAAAAGTAAAACAAATATTTTGTCTTAAAAATTTGCAAGAACTTTGAGGAACTGATTTTAACATCACTTTATTTTTAAGTGGGGTGAAATTCAAAGGCTACTTTGTGTTTCTAAAAATTTCAAATTTTATATGGTTTGCGAATGTTCTTTTCCTCGTATTGTGGAGGTCTCTATTATTGGGAAATAGCAGACAGATGGCTTACAGAGGTTGCCCGTGACAAAAAAAGTTTTTTTAAATATTGATGCAAACATTTTAAAAATTAGGAGCAGTCGGCGGACTCCCAAAATATGACCCATGGACCCCCAAGGGGTCCATGAACCACAGGTTAAGAAACCCTGTTCTAATGTATATGTAATCATTCTGAACATAAAAGTATTAAACACATAATAAAGAAAACAAACGACTCTTTGCGAATTAAATGAAATTCTAAACTGAACATTCATGTCAAAAGTGTTCTGCATGCTATTCTTTACAGTTCGATTTTCACATGTACATCATAGGTCTGAATGATATTTTCGAAGTCATGTCGGCTTAAAAATTTTCAAACTAATATCAAATTAAATTTTAGTTTAAAAACAATATCCTTAAAAGGTTATCAGGGTTTTTTTCCTTCTTTCTTTTTTATTTTTATTTATTTTCCCCCCATTTCTTAACAAGTACTACAGATATTACAATAGTGTTTTTCGAAAATCTGCGTTAAACTAAAGTTGCTGTTTTAACTAACATGATAGTCATATTTCACAAATTTTCGTCCGACGTCCTGCAGCGTATCGCTTATAACTGAAATTCTCGCGATGAACAAATTAAACGGGCACAGTTAAGATACCCAGTATACGTAAAATCGCGTTCCTTAAGTTCGCGTTCAGCAAGGGTTTATTGCACATTAAAGCTGATAGAAATTCACTTACGGTGACCTATGTCTTAAGACATTGAACTCTTTCCATTGAAGAGGATTTTTTGTAAAGAAAATAAATCTTGAAAGTGCCATGAAAAGATTTACTAATCTAAGGGTTCAGAAAAGTGTTATTTAAATAGGTTAATTTTTTATACTTTGTAAATAGTGGTTAAGAAAAACAATATTGTTTACCATAGTCGTGCCTATATATTTTTTCAACTGAGGCAAAACGGTAAATGTGCGCCCCTGTATGCAGTGCAAGATTATTTATTTACCTATTTGTGGGGTTGATGTTTGAAAACATAACATTATACAAACATCCGCAAAATATATACATATATATATATGTGCATTATTCCATATGTGCACATATAATCATACATATAGAACAAATTAACTATATTTATATATATATTTTATGTTCATTAAAAGTAACTATTAAATTGTAACTTTTTATATTCCACAAAGTGAAACATATATAATGATTAATAATTTTGAAATGGAAATCATTAAAAATATACTTTTTGAGAAATGGCAGATAATGTTTAGTATAAATAAAACATCTGCTCAAAAATTTGTGGCATAAGCTTTTCAAGCATATTTACAATTTAATTTTTCTTGCTTTTAAAGAAGCAAAATCATCAATATTTTTTTCAAAATCTATTTGCTTACCTAATACATGTTCTGTAGAGAGAACGGCCATGTTTGAAAGTTTTTCTCGGCCTAGTGAAGATCTTATATAGTTCTTTATTATTTTAAGTTTGCTAAAGCTTCTTTCACCACAAGCTACATACAGTAACTGGCTGCGTTGAACAAATTCTTAACGCTGCTTTCAAATTCGGATAGGACCGAACTAAATAATAAGCGTGAATTATTTTTAAAAGTTCTAAGCTTGTAGCTGCTTTTGTGTCCGGAATTATTGAAATAGCACAGTTTTTAAAACTAGATATTTCTGACAATTTCTTCAGCTTTCATATCATTCGGATATTTAAGTGGTAAGTTATAAACTGCTGCCTTTAAATTACTTGAATCAAATGGCATTAATTGTTCACCAGTTAGAAACTGAAATTCGGAAGAAAGTTCATTTAACTTTTCATGTCGCCATTTAAATTGAGAAAGTAAAACGTCGAACACTTCTTTAAATTCTATAAAAATATTTTTTTCTAAAAAACTACAATTTATATCAATTGATTCCTCACAAATTTATTTATTGACTTTTCGTTTTCGTTTCTCTTAAAATTCTGATGATGTATTCATCTGTAAAGCTGAAGTTTTATATTTTTCAAAAATGCATTGAGAAATATTTTCTCTCATTTCCTATGATGAAGGATATAGTCCCTCTTTTAAGCGTACGGCTTTATAGACAGTTATATAGTTTTTGACTGCAAGGCTTTATTTACTTTTTCGATTTCTTGCAGTATTAAATTCCACGCAGATAATAAACATAAAAATTAAGCACTTAAAGTGATATTTTTGATTGCAGAAATTATTCCTGACAACCATTAGGTTATAATTTCTACATTTATCGTCTTTCCATTAATATTCGCGTTCAGAAGTGGCAGAGATGTAACATAGGCAACTTGTTCAAACAGTTTACTGTAGTGATCGGATTGATTGCATTTAGTCTTCTGTACCTTGAATATCAGACACGTCTATGAGAACATCCTCCACGAAAGCATCGCTTCTAAAGCATATAGAATCGTGAGCATCATTATAATAGATTAATCAATGAAATCAATCTTTTATATTCCCAGAATCTTTCATCAGTTAAACTATCCACTCCCGATGAAAAGTTTTTTTGAGCTAGAGCAGAAATTTATATGCCATCTGATTTAAATATGCCAATAGTTTGGCTGTCACACATTTTTTCCTAACAATCTCATGATATCTCGACAATAAAAGCATAATTTTAAAATTAACAAGATTTTATGATACTTCATATTTTATCTTTTCTTTTATTGTGTCTCATCAATTAAGTTAAGGAACTTCTATGCGTTAAATTTCACGACTATGACAGGTGTTTATCATTAACTTTTATTCACAGCAATAAGTATTTCTTAAATTTGTTTTAGCAAGAAGCATGATTTTTAAATATATTTTTATATCGATCCCGTTAGAGTCAACGAAGCAAAACTAATTTTTTAAAAGATATTTGTTACATGAAAATCAATTAATTACATTAGAATTAGCAAGGAATAGTTTGCCTTAAATCTTCCACAAAGTACGCAAGATTTTAAACTTCTTGTTTTAGTTCTCTAAAATTGAAAAAAATATTTTATTGTTTCATTGTAAACAATCGAATTATTAAAAAAACATTTATCTTACCTTATACTTTTACATCCCAGTTGACAAAGAATGAACCAATTGGTTTAATTCTTCAGCATCTGGTTCAGCAATAACTTTAAATGAAACAATCCATTCAGTTCCCGCGCAATATGAATGTGAATACAAGCCAAAAACTTAGATTCATGCGTTTATTCGAAAATTTTATGAAAAATGGAAAAACGTGTAGCAACTAATAATATGCTACAATTCATTTTCAATGACCCTTGTTTATTCTGCGGATGCTATTCCAGAAGGCGTTTATGAAATTGCAAAACTCAGCAGTTATATATCGCTGTATCTGTTCAGTTAGTGGACTTTGGCAAATTTATTATGACTAAGTAAAGACTTAAGTCAAACTAATGAGAGACAGCAAAGAACAACTAATGTCGGCAGTATAATATTTTCTATAAAAGTTTAGTCTATACAATTTGTTACATAAAGTATTTTTTTAAAGCTACTTTCAATAACAAATTTTAATGTTAGAAAATATTATATACACTACTGTGAAAGTTCATGCCTTTTGAGAATAAATTAATGCTATTAGTTTTTCTTTTTTTAGCTGGATTGTTTATGACACAAAATTCTTTTAATAATCAATGATGTATTCCGAAATTAAACGTTAAAAATCACAAGTTTTAAAAATAAATTTCTGAATTTTTGATCGATTAGCTAATTTGGCGCCCCTTCTATTTGTTGACTTAAGGCAAGTGCCTCAACTTCGTCAACTATGTAAGTAAAGCGTCGGCCGAAGCCCGCATCAAAGCTGTATGTAAGTAAAGCGTCGGCACTCCCATACTATAACATGACGCCAAATTGCAGCGTCAATCCACTGCAGTGGTGGCGATGTAAACTAAATCTCTTCCCCTCCTCCTTTCCCCTGCAGTGACGTCATGGAGGTCGGAAGTAAGATGGCGAGGCCGCAATGAGTTTTCACACGATTGGATGTAAATATTTTGCAATTGCGTCGTAATTATATATATAAATGTATATATTTTCTATTTGTACAGTATTTCAGAGTCCTAAGTGTACGAAAAGAATACATTTTTAAGCAAAGTTTATTGTTATTAACATTAAAATTATGCACTATTTCTTCATCACTTACAGAGCTTCTACCTAAAATACTTTCTCAAATATGACATTTTTTAGCTCCTGAGGCATCTTTTAAATGGAAAAAATCTAAGTCAATTTGTAATTAATGCTCAATTCGGTCCATTTCAAATTAGCGCTCTTTTTATTTTAATAGTGAAATACATTAAATAGTACATCACTTTCTCTGAATATTTCTGAAAGAGAATAAAAAAAAAAAGATTTTTTAAATTATTCTTTAAAACTTGTACCTGCGTTATTATAAAATATAGGGGAATAATTCTTTTAATTATCAGATTTTTTTACCTTTAATTTCAACAATACATATCCTAAAACTGTTCTTTATTGCTTCCTTAAGTACGCATCGTCTCAAAGAAACGTGTAGAAATGTATTCCATCAGATTTCGACGAAATCTTACTCCTTACTTGCAATCCTTAATCCGCAGTATCGATACGCGATTAGAGAAAATTTTAAAAAAAATTGGTTCTGAAAAGAGCCTTTTGTAATTAAAAAGTACAAAATTAATAAGTTATAAATAACACAACCAAAGCACGTTAGAAGTTAACAAGATTTCAGTAGAATCAAACAAACAACCAAATCAAAACAACCAATGACTGAAAAGAAAAGGAGCATGCGCAGTTTTACTGATTGTGTTTCCACATCGCCACTGCTACGAGCGCTGCGGTTGTTACGAAGCGCAATTTCTCCCATTGAAGTGCCGACGCTTTACTTACATACAGCTTTGGCCCGCATTTCGGTTTTATCAGTTAACTATTAAACCTATTTTACCTTTAAAGCTTCGCCTTGAACCACACTAGTGCAATACTTGCCATTGCAGTATTGCACCAGCAGGTTCTAATTTAGAAACAATAAAACAAAAATTTTTATAAAAGTCTATTTATGTGTATATTGGTTGTTAATGTTAAATTCACGTTTCTTTATTTTGCAAACAAAGATACGTAACTTTCTCATGAAAAAAATGGAAATTTCGCAAAAATAAAAAAGAATCAGAAATGAAAATTTCGAGATTCTCGCCCCACTAGCTGAGTCGTCAAGTAAACAACCAGATACAATAAAGTAAGTATAAATCAATGGTTTTCGAACCTACGGTACTCAAATACTCTATAGCAATAATATGAGAGGAAAAAAAGCTTGAAAGCTGTAGTCTCAGTATTCTTTTCTTCGAGTCTTCGTCGGTAACTACGATTATTATAAAGAATAAAATATCTTTCAGTATTCATGCTATTAGCGCAATTATAAAACCTTTGCGAGGTTTCTTTTGCAACAGAATGTTGTTGCTTTAACCCCTTACTCGTCGCGCCCGTCTCTCATACGGGCTGCCAATCCGAATAAATTTTGTCGCGCCCGTATCTCATACGGGCTCTGCTTGTGCAATTAAAAATCAAAGGAATAGCAATTTTTATCGCTCCCGTATCAATTCTATTTAGTCAAACGGTTCACAGATGGCAGCACAGTGCTTGTTAAGTTGCTTATATAGTAGTAGTGTGCAGATTCAGAATATTTTTCGTTAGAACATGCTTTGAAAGGATTTAGCTCCAGTGCTCTTCGCTTTTTCGTGTTTAATATTGATAAAATGAGTAGTTCAAGTGAACAAGAAGATTTAAGTCTTGAAGAATCGGGAAGTGATTCAGAAGGCAGCTTTTTTTCAGATGCTTTTGATTCTGAAGTATCGGAATCGGAAGTTAGTGATAATAGTGACGATCCCGCGCAACTTTTACCAGGGCGGCAGTGGAACAAAATTTTGCCGGATGTCCCAGATATTTGTCCTCCACGTTTTCAGTTCAAATTATTGCCTAAAGTTAATGTTTCATTTCAAGCCAGTTCAAGCGTTTTACAATATTATGAGCATTTTATAAATGATGAAATAGTAGATATAATTGTAAAAGAGACCAACCGTTATGCTGAGCAATCAGGTAATGTTGTTGGTAAAAGGAAAGTGCAAGGTAGAAGAGAATGGAAACCTGTATCGGCACCTGAAATGCATTTGTTCCTTGCGCTTTCAGTTTTACAAGGTATTATAAAAAAACCTGAAGAAAGCATGTATTGGACTAAGAAAAAATCAGCAGAAACTCCTTTTTTCCGTAAAATTATGTCATATAATCGATACTGTGAAATCAAAAAATATTTACATTTTGTGAACAATGATTCTTACGAACCAGAAAATCATCCTAACCCTAAACTCTACAAAATTTGGCCTATCTGTGAGCATCTGAATAAAGTATATCAAAAAACAATTACTCCAGAAAGAGATATTACCATAGATGAAACGCTGATGTTATATAAAGGACGTTTATCCTGGCGCCAATACATACCTTTGAAAAAAGCAAAATTTGGTATCAAGACATACATGCTATGCGAATCTAGTACTGGTTATATATGGTCATTTATTATATATACTGGGAAAGGTACTTTATTTCATCCTAAATTCCGGTCCCTATCGGTACCGTCACAAGTTGTTATGACTCTGATGATGCCATTATTGAAACAAGGCTACTGCATCACCTTAGATAATTATTATACTTCACCAGAATTATGTGACATTCTTTTGACTTATCAAACAGATGTGATCGGAACTGTTAGACAAAACAAAAAGGATTTACCTTTAGCATTGAAAAATAAAAAGTTAAAAACTGGCGAAGTTATATCATTTAGACGTGGCAAAATCCTCGCTCTCAAATGGAAGGACAAAAAGGAAGTAACAATGTTATCATCATTTCATGATTCTGAAACTGTTGAAGTAATGACCCAAAATAGAAAACTGAAAACAAAACCAAAAGTTGTAATTGACTACAATAAAACAATGGGAGGTGTGGATCTTGTAGATCAGTACCTTTCAAGTTATCAAGTAGCAAGAAACGGTGGGAAAAAATATTATAAAAAAATATTCTTTCACCTTTTAGATCAAGCTGTTTTCAATGCATTTCGAGTTTATAAAAAAGAAGGTGGAGAAAAATCACATTTAAAGTTTAGACTGGATTTAATCGATGAAATAATTGAAAAATATCATACTTTTATCCATTTTCAAAGACATGGTCGTCCATCCAATGAAGCGCCATCAAATCGTTTATTTGAACGACATTTTTTGGAACTTATACCAGCCACAGGAAAAAAAGAAAACCCTGCCAGAGAATGTAAAGTGTGTTCATCAAAGAGGAATGCAAATGGAAAACGAATTAGGAGAGAAACGAGATATTATTGTAAAGACTGCAATGTAGGACTCTGCATACCATGTTTCAAACTTTACCATACCCAGAAAAATTATTAAATTTTTGAGAAAATATTATAGCTGTTACTGATGTTGAATAAAAGCATTACCATCTGCAGAAAATTGTGTGCATTTATATAAAAAGTATATGATTTTTCTCTATTCAAACTTTGCATGTAATCTTAAACGCCTGCATGGAAGTTTTCCTGCCTGGCTCGGATGTAAGAAGAAAGCCAAATATAAAGTGAAACAAGGTAAGTTAATAAAAAATTTTACATGTTTAAAAAATCTGTTAAATTTAAGAAAAAATACGATTTTTTATATGAATTTATTTAGAATTTTATGAACATTAAAAAACACTAATAAAAAAACTTGATGATTTTTGAATAAATTTTGTCAAAATTTTGCGACAAGTAAGGGGTTAAGAATGTGTATGACTTCAAAAGATTTTCTTGATTTACCACTGTATAAGTAATTTTAGTTTATGAAAAACACTGCATCTATCAGTGGGCTCATGTTTTGGACTGTTTTCAAAAATTAGTTTCATAAATTAAAGTAACCTTCTGATAATAAGTTTGGCTTCAATGCTGTTGCGCGGGTGCATGTGAATATAATCTGGAAACAGACTTAAGGAGTTCATTTGTTGAATCGGGTAGCAAGTATAGAGTCAATAGTTAAACTCTTCTTTTCTGTTTCCTTCAACATCACTTTGTGCTTTCGTGTTTTTCAAAATATATACCATCTTATCGCACTCCCAAATAAATACATCTTCAGAGCCTAAGAGTTGAGAATTTTTAATTAACAGCATTTAATCAATTTTCGTTTAAAATAGTGCATAAACAGTATCTCACATTTAATCGCTAATACTGGTAAATTTCGCGTTTATTCTCATCTATTTCGTAACGACCAAAATTTATGAAAAAACTTCATGTATTAAAAAACAATCAGTATAACAGTTTTATATGAAATTAAATTAATAATAAGTTGAAGTCTGTTTTTAGCTGGAAAGGAATTCATGAAGTTTTATGATTTAATTTTGCTAGTATGCCAGAGTTGTGTAGCCTAGAATCCATTCTACAATCCGTTTGAAAAAAAAAACATGTCCTTTATTCTGTTCTTACGTACAGCCGTCACCCAAAAATGTAGTCAAATGGATTTCGTAATGTTCAAAGTGGACATACACGTTGAACTATGAAACCCAAAAATGTTCACTATTGCAATACATTATACATTTCACTATTGCAATACATTATACATTTCACTATTGCATACAAATCTTTATTTCTTAAAAGAAAAATCTAAAAGAAATAAAAATATATTAGCCACTACTATATTTATAAATAATTTAACTTTAACTGAAATTTCACGCTGGTAAAATGGAACTCGTAAACATAGAGTTTCATTCTTTTGTGTATAAAGTGTGTGGAATTCCTGTCTCTACGTTTGATG
>KL815970.1:0-52488 GCA_000611955.2 Stegodyphus mimosarum | reverse complement strand
CACGGAATGGACAATCGGGATCTTCAAACAACACCTGGCAATTAAAAATTAGAATAAATAACATATATAACAATATGCTGCTGAAAATTAATCAGTATAGGCAAAAAGCAAGAAATTTAGAACTGATTTCACAAAGACCCAAAAGAAGTGAAATTCGAAACCATTAAATTTTAAAATTCTCTTTCAATACGTAAAATTAATCAGTATCAGAAGAATTAAAGAAATGTGAAATACTAAAACCTCAAAAAATACAAAAAGCACAAAAAATAGATACAAATACATGCAAATTAAGAGAAATGCAATCAAATTATTATTAACAGAGTTTACAATAATCAAATTATAATAAAATTAACAGAAGTCTTACTATATTCTAGTTGCCATGATAAGGTCATGTGAACACTTTTTGCATTTCTAACCTTTGTTTCTTTTCTTACTTTCCTTTCACAAAAAATTTAAAAATTTCTCACAGGCATTTAAGTCACCGTTTAGAAGATTTCTAACTCGTCATTGCCAAACTGTTTCACCAATGCTTGATAACACTGTCCTCTGTTAATTTCTAGCCCATTTTGTATTTCTACATTTTAATTTCAATTTTTTTTCAGTTTTAATCTTACATTTTGTGAAAAAATGTACTTAACTATTTACTTTATTCAACTTTTGGAATTTTTCATTTGTATGTGTTTAGTATAATTTCTCGCGGATTTCTTCTTCGTCCACTGAGAAAATTTAAAATTCATGTTCTCAGTTAATTTATTAGTATTTTTGCATTACTACTTAATTTCAATTTTAAATTCAGTAAAAAGTGTCTAATTAATTTAGACCTTTTGTATTACTACCAAATTTTAATTTTACATTCGGTAAAAAGTGTCTAATTAATTTCTTTTTTCTTGATTTGACACTGGAGTTCTTACACTGCATTAGGAAAGAATTCAAAATTTTCGGGTGAACTGTTATAATTAAATAATTTAGAATGGTTCACTAATTAATTTTGGACAACAGAAACGCAATGGTTTTCAAAGAGGAAGGGGATTCATTTGCGTCTGATGTACCTCCTCCTGATAATATTATATCAGATTTGATTGCATTCCTCTTCCTTTGTATGTATTTGTATTCATTTTTTGTGGTTTTTGTATTTTTCGAGGTTTTAGCATTTCACATTTCTTTAAGTCTTCTTATTTTGGTTAATTTTACACATTTATAGGGAATTTTGAAATTATTGGTTTTGAATTTCACTTCTTTTGGTTCCTGAAGTGGTTTTTGTGGTTTTTGTATTTTTCGAGGTTTTAGCATTTCACATTTCTTTAAGTCTTCTTATTTTGGTTAATTTTACACATTTATAGGGAATTTTGAAATTATTGGTTTTGAATTTCACTTCTTTTGGTTCTTTGCTGAAGTGGTTCTGAATTTCTTACTTTTAGTCTATATATATATATATATATATATGAGTTTGGTGCGATCTATTGCAACAAAAAAGGAAGCTGCACAATTACATATTGCAGCAGTCCTATATAAAAAATTTCAACGTTCCATAGCTACTCGTTTTCGAGTTATGCGAAATATGTACTGTACCGTAAGCGATCTTCCGAGATGGAGGAATAATCAGATCTGCGGTCCTTTAAGTATTTATTTTAAAACGTGAACATAGATTTCTGGGTTAAATAAAAGTAAAGTATCAGCACAGTTACAGAAAGAAAAACAAGCTTTCGCATGATCCGGATCAGACAGTCGCACGTCTTATACCTACGACATTTTTGGGGCAAAAGCCTCTTCCTTTCGTTTTATGTTTTCATCGCAAGGAAACCGCACAAGCGTCTGGGTGTCCTTAACGAGTTTTTTGTTGATTACGTTCCAGTCATTTAGCGGATCCTCGGTTTTTGTTCCCATGAGAACAGGAAGTTCTCTAATTTAAACCTGAGGTTTCATCAAAACTGAGGATCGTTACAGTACCTATAAAGTTAGATTTGGTAATTTTAATTTTTTTTTAATTAGATATGCTAAATCCTGGATAGCTGTGCCATTCGAAAGATTTTTGAAATTGGAAGTAGTGTATGTCTCCAACTAACGGTTGCTAAAATAAAGGCCGGATAAAGAATTTTCGAGACGCATTTCTATTTACAATTCAAACGTTTTCAGTCGCAGTCTTCTGAAAATCGTATTATTATAAATCGGAAAATTGAAACGTTTTCTCTTGCAATTTTCAGAAGAATGTATGAAATGAAAAAAACTGAAATGCTTTCAGGTGCGATGTTCCAAAATTTGCATTTAATAGAAAAATTCAAACGTTTTCAGGTGCAAATTTTGGAAAATCGTATTACCGTGTATTCCGATGTATAAGGCGCACCGGTGTACAACGCGCACCTATAATTTCAAACTACATTTCTTAGTTTTTAGGTATATACGCCGTATAACGCGCACTCTTTTCTTTACGAAGAAAGCTGAAAGATACATGTGCGATGCTCTTATCTTTTGAAGTTATTAAATTCGCAGATTTTGCCCAGGCTTTGGGACAATGGTATATCGAATTGACAAAGCGATAGGGGAAACAATATATGTGGGGTGAAATAATTCTGCAAAGAGAGTGTGTTGCATTCAGTGCAGATGTGAACAGTAATGTTATTCTAGTGTTTCGAGAAAAGGGAACTCTTATTTTTGTCTTTCTGTAGTCATTTTGTAGCCGTGATTTTAAAGCGTACATGGAAGGCAAGGAAGGAATCCAAATACGTCATGCCAGTCTAGAAATAGTGCGTGAGTAGATCAAAGAACATGGAAGGAAATTAAACCCTATATAATTCAAAAGTCAGTAAAAATACAGTATGTGTAACAATCTCGGTGGAACGGAAGATGTTTATTTATTTATGCATCAGAGTAACAGTGATGGTGAAGATGGAATAGAATTCGATGATATGCCTGAAAATATAACGGAAGGAGAATATGACGAGCGTTTCATGTTGTCAGATAATGAATTTTTTTTGAGTTCGTAAAGTAGGTCATATCTTTTCAATAAACAGCATTTAGATACATATAGAAATATAACTTTTGTATGCTCATCTTTTCCTTATTTTAAATCTATTCTTTTTATATCCGACGTATGACGCGCACCCGTAAATTTCGATCTTACATTTTGTACTGAAAATGCGCGTTACTCCGAATATACGGTAAATCGAATTTCGATGACACGGTATTTTTTGCTGGTAGGAAGCAGTAACGTCAGGTTTGACGAAGAGACGTTCCAGATGAGAACTTTTCTTCAGCAGTTGCGGGTTTGCCTTTCATCAGACTGAGCATGCATTTCAAGTCACAAGACATCTACATATCTCCTCGATAAAAGCAAATCAGTAAAGTTGCAAATATTTTGGCATGGCTGTTTCCTAACAGTCATCGGCGAGTAATTGAAATCTGATAAAGCAGTCTGGAAATTTGTTTTAACTTCACAGTAAGTTTACGCGAAAGAAAATCTCTGGAGAGTTAAGTTCAAAGTTCAGGGAAATCATGGGAATGAGACGGCTGGCTGTTTGACCGCACAAAAAGCAACCCTACGAAAGGTCTTAAGAAACGACATCCCTTCTAAGCTGGTACACGCAACAAAATAATAATTTAATCAAATTCTCTCTGCTTTTTCTTATCGAATTCTTCAGTTAATTAAAAGCCTCGCACGCACAAAAAGAAAATCTGAAAGATTTCAGATTTTAAATTACGTCCAAAGGCGCGTTTTTTTAACGTTTCGTGTGCTACCTTTTTTTATTAAATATCATGTACTACGTACTCAAACCATAAAATTCAGTTCAAAATCAATATCGCAAAATCATTTTAAAATGAACATATCTTTAGAATTTCCGTAAGTCTCGTGCGCTGGAGATAAAAATGTTTTTCTTTTTCCGTACAGTGTTGCCATTGCTCGCTTTGAAATCATTTAGTTTGTTAATCAGAAATTCGTTGAAATGTTACAAAACATAAAATCGATAATAAAGCAAATTTCAAATTCAAAATTAGGGCTTCCAGATGCCCATATTCGCAGTAGGATTACGTCATTCAAAATTCGATGGCTCTAGGTTTTATCACAATGCGAGAAACATGCATACATTTTTGCAGATTTTTCATTTTTTAAAATTTAATGCAGAGCGATAACATTTAGTGGCAACAATTTGAAAAGTGAAACGGGCATTCAGAGTGAATCGACGCAAAATCGCAAAACGAAAGTAATAGTCCTTCGGGACTAAATCCCTTTGGACTAAAAAAAAAATTCTGAAAGGTTTCAGATTTTAAATTATGTTTAAAGGAGCGTTTTTTAACGTTTTGTGTGTTACCTTTATTTGTTAAATATCATGTTCTTCGCACTTAAACCATAAAATTCAGTTCAACAACAATGTCGCAAAAAAATTTTAAAATGAGTATATCTTTAGAATTTCTGATACACAGTTCCATGCGCTTTAGATAAAAAGTTTTTTTTTTTACCCGCAGACCCGTAGAGTGTTGCCATTGCTCGCTTTTAAATCGTTTGAGTTTGTTCATCAAAAATTCGTTAAAGTTTTACAAAATATGAAATAGATAATAAAACAAATTACAAATCCGGGCTTCCAGATGCGCATATTCGGGTGGAAACGTACGTTATTCAAAACTGGATGGCTCCACGTACAGTTGTTTTATCACATTTGGAGAAATATATATACATTTATGCAGATTCTTCGTTATTTATTTTCTTTAAATATAACACACGGCTGCAATATTTTGTGGCAGCAGTTTGAATAGTGATTCAGACTTTTAATGCTTCCGACGCAAAATCGCAAAACGAAAACAATAGTCCTTCAGGGACAAAGCCCCTTTGGACTAAAAGGAGGGGAACTGTTCTTTATCTCCCCTTCTACTTTGCCGATTCACAAAATTAAACTTATGTTTTTCATGTCTCGAAAGCACGACATTTAGGATATACATTACATTTATACACTCACGTTTGTGAAAATTGCAACACCATGAAGGACTTACGCGAGTGAGCTGAAATTTTCAGGAAATGCAAAGTAGCGCATGATATGCAAATGATTAGAATTGCAAATCCGTAGCGCATGCGTATGCTGAGCAGCGCCCTCTGAACGGCTGATGGATCCGAATAAATAGACGGCTGTAGCGAGGCGTGTATGGTTATCGGTGGTTATCTGCTAGTGGTAAACGTTAACTCAATCTGTACTTATGCCTCGTCGACGAAAGAGAGCGAGATTTGAACAACTTACAGAGTTTGAACGAGGGAGAATCATCGGCCTTCGTGAAGCTGGATTGTCGTATCGTGCAGTAGCCTCTCGTGTGCAGCGTAACAGCAGCACAGTGATGCGCGTTTGGAAGCAGTGGACGGACGAGTGTCGGACAACTCGGAAATCCGGGAGTGGACCCCGAAATGTGACGTCAGCTCGCGATGATAGACACCTGGTCCGCATGGCGCGGACGGACCGTACAGCTTCCTCTAGACAATTGGCAGCACTGTGGTCAATAGCTACAGGTGTTTCATTGTGTGCTTCATCAATTCGTAGACGTCTGCTGCAGTGTGGACTGCGCGCACGGACTCCTTTATACAGGATCCCCCTAACGCACGACCATCGCCGCCTGCGGCTACAATGGGCCAATCAGCATAGAGACTGGCGTGCTGATTGGCAGCATGTCGTGTTTTCTGACGAATCCCGCTTTAATTTGTGGTACCATGATGGCCGCATTCGTGTCAGACGCTATGCCGGTGAACGCCACCTTCCGGAGTGCATTATCGAACGCCACAGTGGACGAACACCCGGAGTTATGGTCTGGGGCGCCATAGCATATCATAGACGATCTCAATTGCTACGAATTGTGGGCAATCTGAACAGCAACCGGTATATCCGTGAAGTTCTACAGCCCGAAGCTGTTCCCTTCCTTCAAAGCTTGCCAGGCGCTGTATTTCAACAGGACAATGCCCGCCCTCATACTGCTCGGATTGTTAAATCCTTCTTTGCAGCGCAGCAGGTACAGCTTCTTCCTTGGCCTGCGTGTTCCCCGGATATGTCGCCAATTGAACATGTGTTGGATGTCATTGGTCGGCGTCTTGCTCGTGATCCTCGTCCTGTTGCGTCTGCAGACGAACTTTGGGTACGCGTACAAACGATATGGAATGCTCTTCCTCAGTCAGACATTCAAACTTTGTTTGACTCCATGCCACGTCGTGTAGCAGCACTTATTGCGGCGCGTGGTGGCCACACAAAATACTGATTCTGATCTCTTGTTCTTGTTTGTTTGCTTTGAACATTTAATCATTTATTTGTACCACTACCACTCAACTGTGTATTAAATTGCATTCAATTATGACGATTCCTTCTTGGTGTTGCAATTTTCACAAATGTGAGTGTATTTAGCATTGTTCTAACCTAGACATTTTGAAGCAAAATCTTACTTTCCCTGAAATGACATACCTATTTTTTTCCGTATTTCTATTCGACGGCTCAAATTATGCCTAAATATTAAATTTTGTAAAATTTGGTGAGAAACTTACCGAGAAATTCAGAAATTTATTTTGGGCACTTTTTTTCAGTTTGCGCCAAGAATAATTCACTTAGCTAAATTTTCAATTTATAGCAACCTATTTTCCTTTCCCTTTCATTGCGCACAACGGAAAATAAGGTCCATCGTTCAAACTTTTGAATAATTTTAATAAAGTGCGTAAAGTAGATGTACACTGGTGAAATAAATTAAGAGAATTTTCATATTTGATCTACGATCTCCAGAACTACTGGACAGATTTTAATAAAATTTGGTGCGAAAATAGGTTAATATAATACAAACAAAATAAACATTCAACACTTATAATATACACACATGTTCGTCTGTAACACTCATGGGAGTCTGAAGGTCTGAAACAGCGGTTTCAGAAAAGAAAGAAACACAGAAGAAATGGGTTAATAGGGGGTATGGTCCCCTCTTACAGCCATACAGGCCTTGCAGCGTCATGTTATACTGGAAATAAAGCAGTTTGTCAGTGCCTGTGGCAATTGGTCCCACTCATTCAGCAACGCTGTTTTCAGTTTCTGGATGGTTCTCAGAGTGGGGTTGCGAATTGCAACTGCCCTCCCCAGAGCCTCCCAGACATGCTGTATAGGGTTCAGCTCTGGAGACCTGACTGGCCAATCCATCCGGCGAATATCCTCACTCTCGAGAAATTCGTCCACCAGAAGAGCTCTGTGTGGCCTCGCGTTATCGTCCTGTAAGATGAACTCGGGGCCCACTGCACCCCGGAAAAAGCAAACATAGGGCTCCAAGACCTCATCCTTATACCTCACACCAGTCACAGAGCCTCTGTCAAAGACGTGGAGAGGTGTGCGGACATCCAACATGATGCCTGCCCAGATCATTACACCGCCATAACTGTTGATTTCGCGGGCATTGGAGGGTAGGTAGCGGGTCCCTGGCTCTCTCCATATGAAAGTACGGCGAGAATAGGTGTTTAGGCTAAAACGGGATTCGTCGGTGAACAGAACAGTCGCCTATTATTCCGTACTTTAATCACTATACTACCTGCACCATGCTAATCGGACTTTCCTGTCTGTAGCCGTGAGCGGGACGCAAACAGCCGGTCTTCTGGCAAACAACCCTCTCTCATTCAGTCTTTTGGAAACACACAGGTTCCTGTGGCTGCATACAGGTATCGAGAGAGCTGAAAAGCTGTAGCCTCTCTGTTACGCCTCGCTAAAATGGAGAAATAGCGATCTTCTCTGGCTACGACGCTGGGCATTAAATTAAACTCTCTGCATATCTGAACTTGCGATTGGCTTGCCTCTAGCCTCCCCACAATTTGCCACCTCATTCCATCATCTAAACGTTTGGTGGTTACTCATTTTTACTGTTCCGATGTGAATTTTACCGATTTGAATTTTAGCTGCAAGATAACACCAAGAAATTCGCCGAGGTGTGCTAGCAAACGCTATTCGTCTTACCCTCCACGCGCTTATAAAGCCTGTTTTTCTGCTGGCTCCGCCTACACACACGTTGGTTACACACACGTATTTGCCGTACAAGATTTTCATTTTCATCTAGAAGCAGTGGTTTTTCCTTCAGTTCAGTTTTTTTCATGCAATTCGATGAAATATGCAAATTCTCTTAATTTATTTCACCAGTGTAGTTATTATCGCTTGCAACAAATATGCCGAATTTCAAAACGCGCCAATATATAAAGTCACTTATATCTTTGGAAATTTTGAATAATAGTAAATAATAAATTTTGAATGAAATGTTGTATGTCTAGAAATACATCTACTTTAATATGCTATAAAATTTGAAAGGTTATAATTCAAAATATTTTCGAAAAATTATTTAAAATTACTAAAAAGTTTAAAAGTACAAATTAAAAAAAAATAGCTGCGAATTTTATTTGAATTGAACCTAAGTTTCGAATTGTGAAAGAAGGAACCAAGTAAGTTTAATAAGAAAATAGATATGAATAAATATATACAAAATTAAATTAACATTGAGAGCTAATTTTTTAAAAACCACCTGTGCGATTTTTGCAAAACTTAACACTTTGGTATGTTTTTAGTCGTAGAATCGAAATATAGAAAAAAATCGTTATGTTATTTCAGAAGAAGTCTGATTTTATGCCAGAATATCTATGTTAGAACTGTGCTATATGTAAATCTTATACTACATATCCAAGTGCAACTTATACAAGTGCGCTTTCGAGACATGAAAAACGTAATTTTAATTTGGTCTATCGGCCCAGTAGAACAGAATATTTAGAACTGTACCCCCTTTTTTTGTTGCAAGGTACTTTTGGGAAATATTGAATTCTTTTTCCTTTTGTTAGATTCTTCAGCTATACGTTATGCGAAAAATATAGATTTCTTTTTACTCTTCTTATAAATGAATAATATTTTTCTATCACTCTCATGCAGTTACGAATACGTATCTTTAATGTGATGAGCATCAGAAATGAGAAATTGAGGTAATGAGTAGCACCATGCACATAGAATGCTGAAGAAAATCTTTCTCTCACTTTAGGTTGCATGCATTTCAATATCCCGGACATGGCTGCGGCAACATCCTATCCTTGATCGCTCATGTGTTTCGAATCTAACTGGAGGAATTGATTTGAATTATGATGTCTATTGGTGTCAAATTGTTTGTAACAGCATTAGCCAGATTTTCTCCGCGTGTCGACATTACAGTTACGAATTGAAGGAAATTTCTGTTCGAATAGTTTTATTTCAAGTTCTTTGGAATGTCTCATAAAAATAGGTACTCGCTTTTGTGAAGAAAAGTGTAAACTGAGTTATTCCTGCAGGATTCTAAATAGATTTTTAATGCATCATCTCCTTCGTCTATTCGAAATCTGAAGGGTTGCCGTTAATCTCCTTCATTCTGATGAGATTCAACACTATGATTATTTACATTTACACGAATTACGTCAATTATTACAGAATCACGATGATCTCTTAAAGGAACTCCATCTCTGTCACAGAAGGTCACTTTTCTTTTATTTCAGGAATAAGTATTCTCCATACTCACTTTTAATTCGTATCACTTTAGAGTTCGATTCGGTTTTCAAACTGCTGCCACTAAATGTTATTGCCATGTATTGTTTAATATATATATATATATATATATATATATCATATTGTGGAAAAATGACAGCATCTAGAGACATCCTAGTTTTGATACACATAATTCTCCACCCAAACGCTTACACATCGAAGCTCAGAGTTTGAATTTCGAATTCGTTTTCTATTCATTCCATATTTTATACAAATTTAACAAATTTGGATTGACCAGCTCAGCGACTTAAAAACCAAAACGTTAAAAAACAATTTTTCAAATGATCATCACGAAGATTTACGTAGTACTGTATTTCCTTTCCTATTTTTATGTCCAGCTTTTAAACATCATTTTTATTTTTAGAAATAATCGCGTCATTTTCCTCTTCGTCGATGAATTCAGACACCGAGCTTCGACAAATTTTGAAATGGATTCGACAGGGTGATTCTTTTCGTATTACGACAAACACTTGCAAACTACTACAAAAGCTACGCTGAGCCGTTTTACTTCTAACTACGAACTTTGTTCCAGACTAATACAAGAACCGACGAAACTCGGCAAAACAAACATGAACAGTCTACGATTTTACTCAGTCAGCTGCACATTCACTTTCTCTAATTATTTATGAATTACTGGAGACCTAGAGAGTAGCAGAGACAATAAGAAATATGAAGGCGAGATACAAGTCACAAGTAAGTAGAGAGGAAGATATTTTATCAGCTATTGTAATGCTAATATTACTGGGTATTTTTACTGAAATATAGGTTTCTTTCAAATAAACATAGTGTTACGGATTTCATATTTATTTGGCTATTTATTCAGAATTGTAATTAAAATTGGTTTATTTTCCGGTGCAATGCAGACAATTTTTGAAGAGAAAGGTACGTCGGAAAAATAAAAATAAAAGAGCGCGTGCATGTAATATTTAATAAATAAATATCTCCTAATTACTGTTGCCATCCGGAAAAATCTAGAAAAATCGAGATTGTTCTAGCGATTAATTAAAAAGCTTATAAAAGCTGAATTGAAACACCTCAATCTCAGTTAAATTATAATCTCAGTTGTTCTTTCTGCGCCATTTTGCGGATAATAACGTATTGTCTCTTTATGCATAAGTATAACAACATTTTTTAATGCTATTTTGAGTAAATAATTGTAGATTGCTGTTAGCAATCGTGATATTTTGATTTTATTATTGAATTAAGTTATAAAATTAGTATTTTAGTCGCGTTTTGCAGCAATGAATTTTTGCGCTTTGTCTGCCCTAAGTGCCTGATTGCTGGTTTGTTTAATTACTGGTTAGCTTACTAGCGCGTTAATTTTCTTGCTTTGGTCGTATAGTCTACTTAGTTACCCCCAAGCTCGTACTGTCAGGTACTTGTCAGGGGCCTAGTAGACTTCCACCGGCTCATCCGTCTGACAGAACACCGTTGAGTGGGTCTGTTTCCGGGATGCCGGATGCATGCTTGCGTCGGGCTGAATTTTTGTGTTAGTTTCTCGCCGCTGCAATGGAGAGAATTATTGGTGCGATAAGGTTACAAATTAATGATTTAGATAGGATTAAGTCAGAAAATGGGGTTTTCACAAAAACTGAGGATAAGATGTACACCTTCTTACTTAGCATGAGTGAGATGATAACAGCTGTTAATTTAATAACGAATTTAAATTAGGAAAGACACAGAATGAAAATACTGGTCAGGATTTTTCAGCTATACCTGGGACAAGTTAGGCAAGGGAGGATAAACGGGATCGTTGTCCAGTACACATACACACGGACTCTAGAAGTAATTCGGACGAAGAGCTTACGCTTGATAAGGATATACGTTCAGAAGATGATACACCGATTAAAAAGAGGGGAAATAAAACGGTCAGGATTAGGCTACACAAAAATGTAGCTAAGAAAATAAAATTCGCGACGCTAAGGCAATTTATACCTGCTTCGTCAGTAGCAACTCAGGATGTAAGCGCAAACGAATAAACGACCAGTGTGCAAGCGGATGCTGCCGCACAGGAGAATATGGATACAAATTACTCGGTAAACACTGATGAAACAAATAATGATAGCTCTAATGTTAACGATACAGGAAACAAAAAATCTAGAATTCCGCCTACAACACTTAAGGCTAATAAATACAAGTTTAGTGGTCTGAAAAAATTTATGAAACAAAGGCAGTTAGGATTTTACGGTCAAACTATCCCAGGGTTTATCAAAATATTCCCAGATAATGCAGAGAGTTACAGGGGAATTATTCAACTTTTAAAGGAGCTCGACGTCGAGCATCATTCATACCAATTACCTCAGGACAAAAAATTGAAAGTAGTTATTAGAGGCCATCAGATGATTTATCAGATGATAATGAAATAGAAGAAATACGGGAAAATTTAAAAGGATTGGAATATCAGGTAGAGGAAATAAAACAAATGACTAGGAGAAGGCAGGGAGAGGTAGTTACACTACCTTTATTTTTAATTACACTGCCAAAAACTGAAAAATCCAAGCAGATTCATTCCTTTGCAGTATGAAAATTAGTCAAAGAATACATAGGAAGACAGGGACCCCTGCAGTGTTTCCGCTGCCAGGGGTTCAATCATACTCAAACTGGCTGTAATTATAAGCCCAAATGCGTCCGCTGCGGTCAGGAACACGAATCAAGGGATTGCCCTGATAAACATAATTTAGAGAAACAATTATGCTGCGCGAACTGTGGACTTTCTCACACCTCGAGTTATCGAGGTTGTGAGAAATTCCTTAAAAAGAAGAGTGAACAAAATAAAGCATATCAGAATAGAATTGTGGAGGGTAAAAGTTATGCCCAGGCGTTATCCGTCGGTATTTACTCGGAAACATTAACCGAGGCGAAGAAGGTCTTTGCAGACCTAGGAGAATTGGTTGCCGTCATCAAGACGGCTGGTTTTCAAATATCGCAACAAGTTCGACAGATCACCACAGAAAATCAGGACAATAAAACCATTCAAAAATTAGATAATGGGTCGACACACTAATAATCGTGCGCCAATAAGATTAGTGATGTGGAACGCACGAGGCGTTCTATATAAAATTCCCGAACTTGAGTATTTTATGCATTCTCAGGATATACACGTAGCGTTGCTCACTGAAACGCATGCTACGCCAAGCTGCACGATAAACATATCTAACTTTAAAAGCTATCGCTGCGATCGACTCACGCATCGTGGGGGAGGTGCGGCAATTTTTGTGAAAAGTAATCTACAGTCGTGTTTGATCAATACCGACCGTAGCAATGGACATGATTCAGTCACTGTATCTGTACTTTTACCGGACTATGGACTTATGTATTTCACCTCTATGTATCAACCGCCAAATAAAATTTTGAAAAAAGACGTATTAGAAAAATTACTACCAAATGATAAGCCGACTCTGCTCGCAGGTGACTTAAATGCGAAGCATCAAGAATGGAAATGCAGGCGCACAAATTGGAATGGAGAGGTTCTTCTGGATTTCATATTAAATTATCCTGTATACTTTTATGCACCAGTTGAATACACATATCTCCCTAACAATCCGGGAAGAGGTGATATATTAGATGTGGTTCTTGCTACGACTTCTATACCGATGTGTTTAGAAGTTTTGCAAGATTTAACTTCGGACCATGTTCCTGTTATCATAACTCTGGGTACTACTCAAGTAATTGAAAACAAACTTATGAGTAAAACTGATTGGAATTTATTTAATTATCAGCTCGCTGAGAGCACTCATATCACAGATGATCTCAATACTACGCAAGACATAGAGACCTCTATACACATGATGACGGAAGAGATTAAAACTGCGTATGCGAATGCCACGGTGAAGCTACCAGCGCAACAGCACTCTACGATATTGCCCAAGGAGCTAAGAGAAAAAATCAAAAATAGGAATAGAATGAGAAAACGTTTCAACACAACTCGGGACCCGCAATTAAAAAGACAACTAATTAAATTAAACAGAGAGATTAAAAAAGATATTAGCCTGCATAAAAGAAATATGTGGGAAGATAAAATTATGCAACTTAACGAACCAAACAGTGAATTTTGGGCATTTGCCCGCAGACTGAAACTTAAAAGGACTGTTAACAAACCAATATATCATAATGACAGCATTGCACTGACCAATGCTGATAAAGCGGAGATTCTTGCGCAACATTTATCAGAACAATTTACGCCGCATGAGCAACCAAGCGACCCACAATTTATCTATGATGTAAGACACTTTTTGCAAGACTGGTTAAACGCTAAAATTTATTGGAAGTTAAAGAGATTATTAAACAATTAAGAGTGAAGAAAGCCCCAGGGCATGATGAAGTTACAAATCTAACTGTCAAGCACTTACCTGAGAATAGTTTAAATAGATATATTGCTATACTTAATGCATGTTTGGAGAAATTGTATTTTCCTTCTCGCTGGAAAATTGCGAAGGTGACTTTAATTCCAAAACCAGGAAAGGACACCACCCGGTCGGATGGTTTCAGACCTATTAGTCTCCTCCCCGGTTTAGGGAAAATATATGAACGAATAATTTTAAGAAGACTACAGCCTCATATGGAGAAACTACCGCCAGAACAGTTCGGTTTCCGTAATGGTTTATCCACTACTAAGCAACTGGTCAGACTGACGGAGTACATTGGTAAAGCCCTTCATACAAAACACAGTGTCGCCTTACTCATGCTAGACGTGGCGAAATCTTTCGACCGCGTCTGGCATGAGGGCTAATATACAAATTAGTACAACTTGATTTTAATAGAGAAATTATAAGGATTATATACTCATTTATCATGGACAGAAATTTTTGTTTCAATTGGTTCAGACAGCTCAGGTTGTATGAAACTGGGTGCAGGGGTCCCCCAGGGATCAATTCTGGGCCCGGTTCTCTATACATTCTACGTTTCAGATTTTCCCAGGGATAGATTCACGAGACAACAATATCTGGGATGTTACGTGGATGATAACGCCATTGCTACCAGATCACTTAAGGCCAACCTTGCGATACGTGCCCTGCAGAATTACATGCCTGATATTGAAAATTGGTTTACGCGTTGGCGTATATCGATAAATGCGGCAAAATCCCACCTATTAGTTATTAGAAGAAAACAAAGATGTAGAAGACTTAATGAAAAGATTAAATTATTTGGCACTGAGGTACCGTTCGTATCTAAGGCTTAGGAGTGATACACAATAATAAGCTAACTTGGAAAGACCATATTAACCGTGTCAGAAGCAAAGCATTAAGTGTAATTACTTGCCTACTCCCACTTATTGGAAGAAATTCAAGCTTAAGCTTAGTAAAGAAAAGGCATTTATATATTGCTGTCATAAGGCCCATTTTCTCTTATGCTTCGCCGGCCTGGGCGGCTTACTCTAAAAAAGATGTTGAAAAACTTCAGATTACGCAAAACAAAGTCTTAAGACCTATCACAAATGCCCATTTCTACGTATCTAATGAGACCTGACACAGAGACCTGAAGATTGAATATGTAAATCCTCATTTACATAGAATGAATGCCAACTTCTTTAAATCTGCCTTATTATGTAAACATCTTCAACATTTCCATGTTCTAGACTACATAGCCTTAGATGAGGATTACAACATCAGGCCATATACGGCTCACTTACTAAGGGATCTGAATTTCCCAACTTAGTAGTTGTTAGAGCATTGCTCCAACTTGTACATATGTAAATAGGGTTTCGTTATTTATCCTAGTTATCATATTTAATCGAGAATTTCAATTTTTATTATCATTTTGTATGTTATATTTCATGTATTAATTCAGTATTTGTATTGTATTGTATTGTATAACTAAAGTTTAATAAATTGTGTTACTTTCATGTGCACTGGTTAGGACGCAGACATGTACTAACGCGGCTCTGCCGCAGTCAGGATTTTAATTAGGACTTCTCTGTACATTGCAGGACTTTGGTTTATTGCAACCTTGCGGTGCAAACGGCCTCTCCTTCATACCACATATTTGGTTTTATTTAATTTAAGGAAATTGCACGTCAGGGGCTCTATGCAATTCCTCTGGATAAGTTGATAAGTTGCTGATAGCTGGATAAGTTGCCCATAATTAGCAATATCCCAGCAATAGTTGTCCAGACTAGACTAGACTCTGAGTTCAGTTTGTTGTTGTTGTAGTTGTAGCTTTTAAAGCGAACTGCCGTTTCTTTACTTAATGCTGTAGCGATTTCGCTGTTTTATAAAATTAGTTTATTTGTTTCGAATTGAGTTTTGCTAAACGTTTGAGATATTGAAATATTTCAGCATTTTGACTTATTTCTTGTGGAAAGAATAAACTTTTTTAACTTCTTAACGACTTGTGCATTCAATCCATAACGAACCTTTACGCACGCAACAATATATTGTTGATAGTTAATTGCTTGTAGTTTATCCATGACTACTTTTCATTTTTGAAGTTCTTATTGTGATCACGTCCTTCGGAAATGAAATGATTCGCACAATTTTCCGCTCTCGATTTTTGTACGGTAAAATTAGTTGAAAAAAAAATTGGAAATGGAACACCACATGACTTCCTCGTACGGCTTATTAAATTATATATATTTTTGATGCACTTCATTAAAAGTTATTTTCTCGAATTATTCTAACTTAATTCACGGATCCCCCGAGGGAAGTTAAAAATGACATCAAAATTACAAATTTTGGAATAAAATGCCAATTTTTGTCGTGCGGGAGTCAAACTTCTTATATTTTTAAATAAATATGAAGAGTATAAAACTTCCCAAAATATAAGTATAGGAATAGGGACACCACATTCAAAGTTAGATTTCGTTTTTTGTCCAAAATTATTTTTTTTAAATATGGCATTACCAAAACATGAATATTTTTTGTTATTTAAAACACTTCTGTAACTAGAAGTACATAACTACGACCAACGATGGTGAAATTAAAGGCGGGTAAGGGAATTTTAAGCCCGGTAAGCGGGGGGGGGGATATATATACTTTTGTTTTGATGGCTGAATTAAAAAGGGAATTCCACAACTAGATGTTATAGCAGTGTCATGTACAAAATTTCAGTATTCTACGGCTAATCGTTTTCGAGTTAAGCGAGATACATACGTAAGTACGTACAGACATCTCAAAAAATTCTATTTTACAATTCGTTGTGGGAAAATGTGTCCTTTATTCTATCCAGACATATAGATGTCACGCACAAAAAATCGTCCAAATGGAATAGGAAACGGTCAAATGTATATTTTCGTTTTTTAAAATCGTTATTATAACATTTTTTACGATTACGTAATACTTCCTTTACTTCGTACAAGGAAGTAAAAAGGGAAAAAAATATGTGAGGAAATTCTAACGAGTTACTAAATTTCATCATCCTTTCAAAATCACGTTCTAAAAACAAAAAACAAATAAAATATTCAATATCTTGTTGATTTATCAACTTTTGAGAAAAAGAAATTTGTTTCTGCTTCCCTCCAGAAGGAAATGACAACAATAAAATTTGACAGGTTTATTTCCAGCTCAGTTCTCATGATTAGAATGGCTTTTGCAAACACGTATAGGTTTCAACGCTTGTACTGTCTGTTATCTTTCGTTGAGTTTTATATTGTCATTGGTCGAAGGTCCGTAGCTTGTTTCGCTATTCGTCCGTGAAGGAATAGTTACTGCTATCTGCTTGTTCGACACACTTCGCAGAATCTTCTGGAGTACGTCTGTACTACTGCGGATTTATCGTTGTCTAAAAGGTAAGATTTTAGAGTATTACAAATATTATTATTGCTACAGTCAGAGCTAGATTTAGATTTCACGAGATCCTAAGTTAATTGAAATATGGAGCCCTTTATAAGGAATGCGGAACAATTTTTGGAGGAAAAAGAAAGCTATAGCTTAGGGTTTTCTCCAAGAAATAGGGGACCCTGAGCTACAGCTTTTGTAGCTTATGCGTAAATCCGGCACTGGCTACAGTAGGTGATCAAGTTCATTCAAAAGTTCATTCATGAACTCTTGATTATATTTCTAGAAATCATTGGACCGATGATTCACCCCAAATATTAATACTATTAACTATTGATAGTATTTAAATTATTAACTATTAATTGTCTAACTATTTACTGTCTGAAAACTACTTAATGTCTAAGAATTCTCTGAAAAAACTCTTAATCGTCTACAGATTAAACTATTAACCGTTAATAGTCTTACTGTAACTGTTAACTATCTAACTGTCAACTATTATCAAACAGTAAATTAATTGTTATATAACTGTTAACTTTCTCAAAAGTATTAATTTTCTGATAATTAATTATTAATTGTCTAATGTTTAAAATACGATCTTCTACCTATGTAGAGACATTAGGTTATTTCGAAGCAGGAGACATGAAAAATATGCAATTCCTTCGCCTGGAATCGAACCACGGACCTCTGAAATACCGGCTCAGTGTGCTGACCATTACACCACGAAGGCACGCTAAGAATGGGGGAGATATACCTTATATACTCCCCTTTTTAAAGGGCGACTAGGGTTTTAGGGGACCTAGTCGCCAAATCCTGGGTGTGGAGAGTCATCATCCACAACCCTTTTAGTTCGGGCGCCAGTGTAGAGCAACATTAGGTTTATTTCGAAGCAGGAGTCATGAAAAATATGCAAGGCCTTCGCCGAGAATCGAACCACGGACCTCTGAAATACCGGCTCAGTGTGCTGACCATTACACCACGAAGGCACGCTAAGAATGGGGGAGATATACCTTATACCTATAACTATTCATTAAATATTATTAAACTATTAACTATTAAAATCTACGGGGGGGGGAAGAACCCGAAAAGGGTCAGATTTGAACGGTCGCCCAAAAGGGCTCTTTTAATGTTAATGTTAATAGGCAATAAATAGTTATCGGTTATAGTTACACAAGTAATAGATAATAGTTATAATTACATAATTAATAGTTACTATATATAATTGGACAAATAATAATTAATAGTTTTAAATATTAGATAATTAATAGTTAATAATTTTAATCTTTGGGCAATTATAGTTACTATTTATAGCCGGACAAATAATAATTAATAGTTTTAATCACTGAACAATTAATAGTTTGTAATTTTAGCCGCAAAGTATTTGTTCATCATTTGGACACATTCGTTTGTCACAACTATTTTGATAGCATTTGCCGAATGATAATATTAAACGATGAGTAAAAAACGCTTTTCAAAAAGAGCAATGAAGTTTAAATAATTTAACAGAACCAGGAACAAATAGGTAGGTACTTTCACAGCACACTTCACTTTAGTAAAACAATTTTTTCGATGATATTTAGATCATATTAACCGAATTGTCAACCGCAATAAGAGATGTGTTTTATGTTTTTGTATCCAAACGCAAGGACTTCGGCAATTCGATAAGAGTATTCGAATGACAGTATTAACTAAGATTACATGTGGCGGCGTCTGTTGTAATAATAACTATGGGATTTTTTTTTCTCTCATAAGAACGCATTAATTATTTTTTCTTTATTATTAGAAATGATCGTTTTGTACACATCAAAAATTTGGAACGCATTAACGACTTAAACCGAGGCTCCACTCACTGTATTGGTTGAAATATACAGAGCTATCTCATTATTTGGTTTTGAAATTTAAACGGAAGGAGTTTTTCCGCCTGCACTCTATACCATTTAAATTTCGTAGCATTTATGTTTGAAATGCGAAGGTTATTTTATAAATATTGCGCTATATTTATAAATTTTATTTTTAAAATATTAAGCTAATATTTTTGTTTGGAATTCTGAAAATTTTTTTGAAATATATGTTCTTGAATAAAAATAAATGAAAGTTTGAAGATTTTTCTTTTATTTTTATTATTGTTACGAAGTAAAGGAAGTATGTCATCGAAAAAAATTTCGGATTTAATTTTTTAAGGAAATATACATTTTGACCGTTCCTGCATTCCTTTTGAATATTTTTTTGCATGACATCTGTAAATATGGGATGAATAAAAGGGTATTTGTTCCAAAAACGATTGAAAAATGATTTAAACTGGATTTCTTTACGACTGTACGTACGTAACTCAAAAACGATTAGCCGTAAAACGCTGAAATTTTGTATATGGGACTGCTATAACATCTAGTTGTGCACCTCCCTTTTTAATTGCAATCAGCATTATCAAAAGTATGTGTGTGTGTATATATACGTGTGTGTGTGTGTAGTGAAAAAACACGTAGCAATGTTGGTGGTGTAGAACTTAGATCCATATTGAAGAGTAAACTTGGCAGCCGAGACAGATTACATATTCAATTTTACTTCAATTGACACGTGCAGCCACAATTTACTTGGCACACTAATAGTGCCTATTCAGGAACATTTACGATTTTGATACTTTTGTGGTAGGAAGAGAGCATAGCGAAGTTTTTTATTTCCTTGTACTCTTTGATTGTAATCTTTCTTGTAATTCTCGACAATTTGAGTTCTCGAATGATGAAATGCTATTAGGAAAAGCGGAAGTACAAATAGTAGTTTTCTGTGGCAAACATTTGAAGCACATGAAACTTAGATTGACGACCTTCAACCCATTGTAATGCTAATCTGTTAAGTGTTAAATCGCTTAATGTGGAAGATAAAAACACCTAAATCAAAATTAGAATTTAAACTAGCAACAGCTTCTTAATTCTTCCTCTCTATTCTAAAAATACTGGTTACTTTTTCTGCAATGCTTGATGCTGATGACGTAGTCAATTTGGAACTTGAACTCAAAATTTCGAGAACTGAAGCTCTCTCTTAATAAGCAACTTAATCTAATCAATATCTCTTAATTAACTCCAGTCCGAAATACACTTTTTATCCGTATCACTTTTCTGTCCGAAACACTTCTCACATTGCTGCCACCAAATATTATCTCCATGGGTTATTAAAAAAATTACATATTCGCCGTATAACTCGCAACCTTTTCTTTACGAAGAAACCTGAAAGATATATGTGCGATGCTCTTATCTTTTGAAGTTGTTCATTTCAATATTTTTCCAAAGCTTTCGAACAATGGCATACTGAACTCACGAGCGATAAGGGGGACAATACGTGTGTGGGGAATATGCTTGAGGGAGTAAACAACTCTACAAAAAAGGTGGGTTTTATTCAACGCAGGTGTGCACAAGAATGCTATTCTAGTGTTTTTAGAAAAGGAAGACAAAATTTTTTGTAAGAATGCGTTTCTGATGCCAATGAATTGGCGAATTAGGAGTCAGATGTTTTCTCTTTCTGTAGTCATTTAAAACCGTGATTTTGAAGTGAATGTCGAAAGTTTTAGCAATTATCATTTGCTTTAGTCGAAATACAGTTAATTCTCTAGTGTTTCTTTTAATAGTAAATTTGTCTCCTGCGACACGAAACACGGTATTGGTTTCAAATGCAAAGCTATTCAGTTTGCGAAAGAAAATTGAAATCATGCTGTAACAAGGATGATTGGTGTGGTAAAAACTTCATATGTGACTGAAAGAGAATGATATCTCGATAATTAATATGCCAAAGAATCAATGTGCTTTGCATAAAGGAGTAACGAAATGTTCTAACTTAAAAGAAAGTGTTACGGATGTCATATTTACTTGGCTAGTTATTTAGAATTGTAATTAAAATTGCTTTATTTTCCCGTGAAACGCAGACGATTTTTGAAGAGAAAGCTACGTCGGAAAAGTAAAAATAAAAAAGCGCGTGCATTTAATAATTAATAAATAAATATCTCGTAATTACTGTTGCCATCCACAAATATCGAGAAAATCGAGGTTTTTACAGAATATCCTAGTAAATAATTAAAAAGCTTATAAAAGTCGAATTTAAACACCTCAGCTCAGTTGTAGTTGTAGCTGTTTCAAGCGCACTGTTTGTTTACTTAATGCTGTGATTAATTGTAGCGAATTCGCTGTGAGATTGGATTAACTTTATCTGTTTGGAATTGAATCCTGTTTAAGTATGAGATATTGGAATATTGTACGAATATCTCTGAGGAAATATTTCTGTGTTTTGTTTTATTTCTTGTGAAAAGAATAAATTTTGCTAACTTTTTAACGACTAGTGCATTCAATCCATAGCCAAGCCGTACGCACGCAACAATAGGAAATGTGAAAGGAGCAAAAGCGGTTCACATGAAAGCAACAGGTCACGAAAAATCTCACCTCATCGTAGCGCTATCTTGCTTAGCGGACAGTACAAAATTCAACTCCTTGGTTATTTTTAAAAGAAAGAAATTTCCCAAATGATATTTTTATTTATATTCACAGAAAGGATGGATAGACGAAAACGGAATGGTATTGTGGATAAAAAATGGTTGGCAAAAACGTCCTGTTGTCTTAAAGCATAATCAATAAGCCATTCAAATAAAATTTAAAACAATAGTGGAATATGTGAATATTGAAGGGGAAGAAACATTTACAAAAGAAGGTTAAGTGCGTCATGCCAGTCTGTAAATAATGTGTGAGTGGATAATAAAAGCATGGAATGAAATTAAACCAGATGAACTTTGCATGTTATCCGATAACAAAATTCCTAAGTTCATAAGGTATGTCATTTTCTTTAAATAAACACATTTAGATATATGTAGGTATCTTATCATTAGTTTTAAATCTATCATTTTTATATCCGGCGTATAATGTATATTATGTAAGATATAACAAAATACGATGACTATTTTAAGAAATAATTGGCAACCTTAAAATTGACTATTCTAAATTTGGTGTTCTCTCCCTAAATTCCTCTGTTCTCTCAAATTAAAAATCGTTCCCTGTTACGTAACGCTTAATACAGATACCTCTTTTCCAATCAAAATAATTGTAAACCAAAACTTTTTTAACTCGAACTATGTAAGATATAACAAAATACGATGACTATTTTAAGAAATAATTGGCAACCTTAAAATTGACTATTCTAAATTTGGTGTTCTCTCCCTAAATTCCTCTGTTCTCTCAAATTAAAAATCGTTCCCTGTTACGTAACGCTTAATACAGATACCTCTTTTCCAATCAAAATAATTGTAAACCAAAACTTTTTTAACTCGAACTGGAACTTTTGCTCCCTCCCTTCTTCCTTTGAATTGCTACGACACTTTTCGCTTACGCTTTCCTCCTGGCAAGACGCTTCGCTGCTATGCTTACTTATCTAAGACTTCGTACTTTAAACCCCGTGTACGTGGAAATTATTGTATTCAACTATGATTAAAAAATATCTTGTCTGCAGAAGGAAGATTTTATATAAAAAGTAAAAATAAAGATTGTGATACTTCAAGCTCAGTTGTGTTAAATGCGTCATCATAGCTTTTACCTTCAGCCACTATTGTCTTCTCAGCCATGACCAATATCGAAAGATGCTAAAAAGTACCGGATTCCTTCATCTACGCATTAAATTATGATATATATATATATATGTACCCATTCTGTACTCGGCTGGATAAGCTCGGTTCTTTTTATTCTTATATGCTGGTAACTTGCGTATTTTTTGTTTTAAAAATGATTGATTTGTGTTATTCTTAGCTTCCAGATAAGGTTTTTGTGCGTTTAGTTAATCTGCATAGAATAGTTATAGAATTATCAACAATTTAAAAGTTATTTGGATGAGGCTAAGCCTAATTTTTGTTCACCATGGCGGCCATATTTGTTTACATTTGAAACTTAGCAAAATAGTGTACTTTGAATATTTTTTTGCCAAGTGGGACTAAAAGTAAACTTATAGTTTTGAGCACCGAAAACTCTGCCTTGTTGCCTGTTGGCCGAATTGCTTGCTTTTGCGTAGAAACTCTAGTTTTAATGGTAAGAATTGTTTATTTAATTGTTTTAACTCTATTTGGTGTTTAATTTTTTTTTATTTTTCAAATTTTAATGAAGATATTTCGAGTTTTTATGCATTTTTACCTTATCGCGAAATGAGAACTGAATTATTTGAATGAGAAACGTAATGAAATCCGAGGAAATAAATTAAAATGAAATGCATTATAATTTGATATTCCGTAGAACGAAGTGATGTGATATCCGCATCAGTTTTTTTTTTTGTATAACTCTTTCAGGCGGCTTGCAGCTCAAGCAACTATTTTTCAAAGATATAATATTGCGAATATAAAGAATGCACGGCAACCCCTAACACTCTGGCAGCAATTGTAAAGACATGCTATTTCTAAATAGATTTTAATTTTGCTGTGGGATTTATGTCGTGAGTGCGAAGAAAGGGACGCTTAATAATAAAGCTAAAAAGACAGCCAAAAAAACTTGTGTTAGATTTAGTGAGTCCGAGAGCAGATTAGTAATCTGCGATTCTCAGCGACAGCATAGAAGGCCTTAACAAATCGTCTGGTGTGTCGTTAAATTCTGAATTCTTTTAGATCTTCCTTCTTGCTCATGAATTTGGAATTTTTCAAATGCACCTTTTTAAATGAAAATAAATGAGGGTTTTATTTGAAACTTTCCCTGAAAATTATAAAATTTCTTTATCAAATTTTCTTTTGAAAATTTTATTTGAATTTTCTTAGACTTTTATGAAAAAAGTTGAATACATGAAATATAATTAACATCAATGGCATCTACTATAATGAAAAAAATTGAGAGGGATAACACGTTTCCTCCCGGGCTGCCAGTTTTATAAATTGGATCCTCATTGTCGAGTAATGTCTGTCAGTCTTTTGGATACAGTGTGCACTTTTGTGTGTAATTTAGCATTCCGAGGATACTGTCATTTTTTAATAATCTGTGTACAAATAAAATACAGTAAAGAAAAAATTTTAATTCTGTAACTAATGAAGTAAATAACAGAAGTTGATGTGACGCCATTGATGATATGCAATAGAACGAAGAACTGTTAAAAGTTTCAAAGCTGTTAGGAAATTCAGTTCTATCTGTTGTGAATAGGAAATGCCGTATTTCTTCACGTACTTTTCTCCTTTTCTTTCTTTTATTAACTCATTCTGTCATTCGAAATTCGAAAGGAAATTTTCGGAATCATTTAAATTCCGAATGGCGCACTTACACTAAGAAGATAACAAATGAATGCAGTATCTAATAAGATATCTTCATTTCTACTTCCCTGTAACTCGCATCTCGTCCCTTCTTATTGTTGTCTATGTTACTCTTAGGCCTCAAATCATCCGTACATAATTAGAGAACGCAAATATGCGACTGATTCTGAAATCATTTATTGTATGTCAGTCACGTGCTTTCTTCACCGTCAGAATATGACCTTATATAATCATAATATGCTAAATGTCTCGCAACACTTTTCGAAATAAAGCATTTTTACCTCCAACGCTCGAGACTGTTGCCACTCGGAAAAATGAGTGCGAAAATTAGCATTTCCAATCAATATCTCGGCTGATTAAAGTCGTACGAAGATGAGAATACTCGAAGTGGCTCCTCACAAATTTTTGGAATCCGGAGTAATATGTTAAATTTTTGGCAATGCTATTTTTATTTCATATTTTGTAAAACTGACAAATTTTTCGTTGGCAAACTCTTTGATTTGAAAACGAGCAGTGGCAACATTTCTCGAAATAAAGCAGATTTTTATCTGCAGCCTGTGAGATTATTGCCATTCTGAAAAATGGGTGCGAAAATTAGCGTTTCTAGAGTTTTTAATTAATATCTCGGATGAAGATGAGAATGGTCTGGTCGAAATGGCTTTCCACGAATTTTTGGAATCCGGGGGGGGGGGGTACCTCTCTCGAAACTCAACTCCCCTAGTTCCGGAGACGATGATGCTACAAACAAACAAGCAAACAGATGCGCGCCCAGATTTTAATAGTATAGATACTTAAAAATAATTTTTTAAAACTGAAGTCCCTGAAGGAAAATACATTATAAAAATTCGCAAGTGACATAGAAATGTCTCCAAGTAAGAGATTAAATCACCAAACAGTTTGGTTTTGATTTCAATTAACCATTTCAAATTAATCAAAGAAATAACCTTAGTTTGACGTAGTTTTCAGTAACTCTATGGACTTTTAGGGCGACAAAGCAAACGTACCTCTTCTTCAGCAGCGAATACATTTCCGCAAAAATTTTTAAATTTTAAATTTAAAATTAAGGTAAATCGCTACCTCTCCTTAATGGGGAGATACCGCGATGGCTTTGACGACTATATGTTTTCACTAAATTTGACGAAAAATGGCCAAAACTCACCAAGCTTGGTTACCATTTGGTGATATTTTGGTTCGATCACTGTGTAACTGTATTTGGCCCTATGCAGCTGTAAATCTAGGTGTCTGTAATTGTGCATGTCATCTAGCAATTTAGAGAAATCGAAGGTACTGGAAATTTCTCCGGTGGACAAGGAAAATCTATATATAGGACCGGAGGGAGCATCCCTTTTTCTGTTTTTAGCTCTAAGTTCAGAGAACTGAGAAATGGCCGGGGGAGGTTTAACTATTTGATGCGCTTTGGATTTCCTTGCGTTTAACGTTCAGCAGTTTGGGGTGGTAACTACTGATTGTGTTCTGTCGTACTGAGAAGAGCTGCATAAATATTTTGTTCGGAAATGTGAAAGAGTTTTCGGAACTGTAAAGTGTTTTCGGAAAATAAATTTCATCGAACTTTCATGGGCCCTGTGTGCATTCAGTCCATTACGAACCTGTACACACTTAACAGTATTTACGTGAAATTAGTTATATACAGTTGCTGTTTTGAAGAGTACTTTTTCTCAATGTTTGATGCAATCATTCAGCATATTTCGCGGCGCCGTCCGTATTATGTATGACTCAGCAGTTTTTATAATAAGCCTTCATCATAATGTTTATTGCAGGTGAATGTAAGGAAATTTAAGAAAAAAGAAGACGACTCTGGTATCGCAGCGCAACAGGTAAGAGTTAAATTTCGTTGAATTCAAAATTTCGAATTTTTTGTTTATCTTTTTTTTCGGTGGGGGGGGAGGAATTTGTCATCTCGATGAAGAAAAATCCATACTTTGACAAGAACTGATTGAACAAGTAACTCTGACAAGTGTGATAAACAATTTTTGCTGGGATGCAGTCTTTCTGTTTATGTAAAAGCGCTTTCCCATTTTCCCCCGCTAATCGTCGAGAGTGCATTTTGTGTAATATTTAGACTTTGATTCATTATTTGGATAGCTGTACTGCGGCTTAAATATTTGTATTGCGTAGAATTCACCAACTGAATTTTGCATCGGCTCCTGCTGTAATTGTTTTCGTTTCTACTTCCGTGTAAGAAATACTGAAGGAAATATCGCAATCGTAAATGATTTCGGGTATCATATTTCAACAGAAATATCCATTTTGACCGTTCCCGAATCCATTTTAACATTTAAAAAAGAGATCCTCGCAAAGGAAAAACTGTAGCTGACGAAAAAAAAAAATCGCAAAGAAACACGAATTTGGGTCAAAGGAAGACTTTGCAGCAAATTCGCGATGTAGAACTTTTCCCGGGACTTTGTTTTGAATTTACACCGCTAAACTTATAGAGTTTCACTCTTTTTGGCAATATATACCAAGTCAAGACTAAATAGAACTAAGCGAATTATCGCTATGTCTATACTTTGATAAGCATTTAAGAAGATAAGAGGATATAAAATACTCTTTTATTAAGAACTGAAATAGTTCAACAGAAGGTACTCCTGGTGCTTACAAAACATGGCAGCATTTATACCGTAAACTCCAAAAGCAGAATTATGAATTAAAACTTAGTTAACCAGGAGGTACACAAAATATTTAACGTGTACGTTTGTTCAAACCTAGCACTATTTTAAAGATTAAAACAACGCCATGAACAGGAATGCTATCGTAGAATAAGTAATATTACAGTAAAGTGGCTTTTATCAGGCAGAACACGCTCTGACAAAAGTAATCTCAAACCCTCATTTAAATACGAGCGGATTAAAATTCGCATTCTGGCAAGACAACGGAAATTGAGAAGTGACAGTACAGTTTCGAAACATATAATAACTGGTTATTTAAAATAAAAACCTTATAAACTTAATTCCTGAGATAATTTTTATAAATGTTGAATATTTTTAGCACACATAATTTACATTTGTATTCTCGAAGGTGAACAGTAATTTAAACAAGTTTATTTTCAGAATTTCTGTTCTTGTATGATTACTTTTAAAACTGATTTTTATGAAAGCCTGTCCTTATGCACGATATCTATATTAAAAAAATCTTGGGCACAAAAAAAAAACTTTACCTCACAAATACTTGTAGCTTTGAAATATGCAATGAAAAAAGTCTGATGTGTACACCACACGACTTCCTTCTACGAAATATTAAATTATATGTAATTTTTGCTGCATTTCATTTAAACTTATTTCTTCGAATTTCATTAGAGATGTATTTCTCATTCAATTAATTCAATTCTCACTTCGCAACAAGGCAAACATATATAAAACCTCAAAATATCTTTATTAAATATAGAAAAATATTGTTATGTTTTTCTTTTCTTTTTCTTCGTACGTACGTTAAAGGGTTCGCGGATTTGGAGTGAATAACGACTACGAGACACTGGATTGATGAAATGTCTAAACAGACTTTATTAACCAGTATTTTACAAAACAGCTCCAAAAACACTTTTACAATCGTCGAAGAACTACTATAAACACGCTGAGACGAACAGCGACACAGCCTTCAGGCTTTCAGGCTATAACGATAAAGACAGCTTCACTTGTAAAGCACCAGAGTACAGTTCCCGACACTGCTGGGCCTTTCTCGGAATTCTACGTACTCTCGAGATTCTCCACACTACAACTCCACGCACTCGACGATGCACTAGAGTATAGCTCCCGACTTGGTTCCGTCGTTCTCGGAGCTCAACACACTCTAAGATGAAATTCAACAATGCACTAACTCGCAATACACTAAGAAACTCTCTCGATGCATTTGACGACCAGCTGGGCACTAGACTACGAGACACTGGCTCACTGACTATCAGCTCGCTAGACGAAACGCTAACTGACTCTCCGCGTACCAGCAGGGTTTATATAGCTTTTGGCTTGTGTCGAGAACATTCTGGGCTAAACCAGTAAGAATTCCTTCCAGAAGGTTCTCCATGCGTCTATAGCATATCGCCAATTTTGTCGCCAAATGTCGCCAAACGGGCGATTTCTAGTCTAATGTGGCAACCTTAAACCTATTTTGTGAGGAAGCTATCTTACCGTGCCTGGATATTTCGTAACAATATAAAACACCAAATGCAGTTAAAACAATAAAAACAAACTTTTAGAATTAAAATTAGAGTTTCTACCAAAAACAAGCAGTTCGACCAGCGGTCAAGAAGGCAGGTTTTCTGTGCACAAAACTGAAAGTTTACTTTTGGATCCACTCGGCAAAAAAGACACTGAAGGTGCAGAAGCTGATTTAATTCACTATTCTGATAAGTTTCAAATATAAACAAATATGCTGCTATGGAAAAAAAAATTAGGCTTAGCCGCATTTGAACAACTTTTAAATTATTCATAATTCTACAGCTATTGTATGCAAATCAACTAAAGGCATAAAAACCTTAACCGGAAGATAAGAACAACATAATTCATTCATTTTAAAGTAAAAAAAATGCACAATTTAGCAAAATGTAAGCCTAAAAAAACTGAGCTGACGGAACCGTCTAACAGAGTGGGTATCAAATTTCATAGTCATATATACAAAATCCTATATACAAAATTTCAACGTTGTGAGGCTACTCGAATCGTTTTTGAGTTATGCGAGGCACATACATGCATACGTACAGATGTCACGAAAAAAATCTTTTCTGAGTCCATTTTAATTCAATTTTATAATCCGTTTTGGAAAATAAATACTTTTTTCTGCCCTTACGTATACACGTCACGCAAAAACTTCGTTAAATTGCGTTCGATAGCTGTCAAAATCTATATTTTCGTTGAAATATAATATCCGAAAATTTTCGCGGTTATACAATAGTTCCTTTACTTCGTACAAGGAAGTAGAAAGACGCATTTTTGAAGCGATTTTGATAAACGTAATTGAGTAGTCAAAGCGTTAATATGTCATGTTATAATTTTGCACATCCCATTTCATCTCTTTTTATCGATCATATGATTCGCTGTGGACCTAGAATGTGGAAAACGATTTTTCAACTAAATAATTTAATTAACAATATATCATTGAGAGTCAAAACATGAAATTAAAATAAGATTAAAAATGTTTTTATATAAAAAAAAACACCTAAAATAATTAATGCACTAAAAATGTTTAACATACAGTTCCACGGGAACAAGAGATTCAAAAATTCTCTTTACAAAGTTCATCTACTTTTATATCACGAATAAATAAAAGAGTGGGGCTCATAAGCAACGCAGTCTCTGGAAACGAACGAATCAGCTGTCAACAGGTGAAATCAACGAATCTCACTGTCAAAAGTAATAATCCATTACCTTTAGAAATTTAACAACAACGCTCCGTGCTTTTATTATTTATGATGGAAAATTGCAGATGAATTTTTTAAACAGAATTATTGAATGACTTGTTATCACTGAATTATAAATTATTTTCTTCTTTTAGTTCATTAATTATTTTATGAGTTTTAAATAAAAGGTTATTTCACAAAAATATTTTTTTACCTTATTTTATTTACAAGCAGAGTTATTGTACATGAAGGAAAAAAATCTTTTCAAAAGATTTCGATAAAAATATTTTTTAATTTTTGCTCTTGTTACGCTTATTTTGCTCTTGTTACGCTTATATTGGGTGAAAGATTTTCCACGTTATATAAATAACGCAGAAACTGTTTCTCCTAAGGTAAGCATAATAAGAGAAAATGTTTTCATTTTGCGTATTTATTTATTTTCTTTAATTTTTAGCCGAAAAGGGACTTTAGTCCCGAATGGAATATTAGTCTCGAAACGCCATTTTGCTTCGAAGCACTAAAAAGAGTGTATTAATTTTCAGATTGTTGCCACCGAATATTATCGCCCTGTATTATATATAAAAAAGGCAAAAACATTCCGAAAATTTTGTGAAGTGTACGGTGAGAATGCTGTGTGAATGAAGAACTCAGGAGTGGTTTGCTTGATTCTGTTCTGGAAATTTCGAAGTCAAAGATGCATCTCGCACTGAAAAAGTCGATGAAATTTTGAAACTGGTGGGGCAAGAACGGCACGTAAGCTGTCAGGAAATAGCGGAGGCACTAAACATTCACCACACGATAGTTTGGAATCATTTGAAGAGAGCAGGTTACAAAAAGAAGCTCGATGTTTGGGTGCCACATGAATTAAACGCAAAGAAATTTGATTGACCGGATTACCATCAGTGAAACGCTAAGAAATCCAACCATTTTTGAAGCGAATCATTACAGGCGATGAAAAGTAAGTGAAATACGAGAATATCAAACGCAAGCGATCATGGTCAAAGGCTGGTGACCCTCCACAAACGACTTCAAAGCCTGGATTCTCTCGTGTTTGGTGGGACTGGAAAGGAATTGTCCATTATGAGCTCCTGCAACCTGGCGAAACCATCAATTCGGCCCTGTACTGGGCGCAACTCGACCGTTTGAACAAAGCAATCCAGAAAGAGCGACCAGAGTTGGTCAACCGAAAGGGAGTTGTGTTCCATCATGACAAAGCGTGTCACATCTTTAATGATTCCTCATGACACACACCTATCTAATGATTCAGAACAAATTGACTAAACTTGGTTGGGAAGTTTTGATGCATCCACCGTATAACCCGGACCTTGCACCATCTGACTACCTTTTGTTTTGGTCTCTGCAAAACTCTCTTGGGTAAAAAAGTGGCCAACCGAAGCGCCGCTGAAAGTTACTTGGCTAAGTTTTCTATGATAAGCCACAGAAGTTCTACATCGATGGAATGATGAAGCTACCTGAAAAATGCAAAATTTCATAGATAATAATGGTCAATATGTACTTGATTAAAATCGATTTTCAATAAAGAAAATTTTTGTTCAAAAATGTACCAAAAACCCGCGGAGACTTATGTGACGCAATATTTCAAGAAATTGCATAATGAAGAAACTGCGTGATTTGAATGCATGTTTCGCGCATTGTGAAAAAACAGCAGTACCTAGAACAATCAAATTTTGAATAACGTAGCCCTCTACCCAAACATGGGCACCTGGAAGCCCGAATTTTAAATTTCGAACTTGTTTTATTACCTATTTCATATTTTGTAAAACTTTAACGAATTTTCGATCAGCAAACTCAACGATTTCAAAGCAAGCAGTGGCAACATTGTCCGAAAAAAAAAACATTTTTTTCTCCAGCGCGCGAAACTCTCTATCAGAAACTTTAAAGATATGCTGTTTTTAAATATTTTGTGATTGTACTGTTGAATCGAATTTTATGTGGCGTAAGCTTCAACAGCGTGATATTTAATAAGTGTAGTAAATATAGGAAACGTTAAAAAAAATAGAAGTTTCGTAAATCCATCTCAGTGAGAAAAACTGGCTAGCGATAAGATGAATTGAGAACAGACTTGAAAAAAAGCAGAAAAATGTAGACCAACACTTAACGCTACATTGGGAATTCTAAACCTTTATTCTTATGTTGCTTTTAAAATTTTTGTAATTTTGTTTTTGAACTGTATATGACGTAAGTGTGAAGAAAATGATACTTAATAATAAAGGTAAAAAGATATACACAAAAAAGGATTAGCGGAAATGAGTGTAACGGCAGTAGTAGACTGCGAGGTCAGAAAAAGAGTAAAAAACCATAACAAACCCTTTTTGGGCGACCGTTAAAATCTGAAATCTTTTTTTTTTTTTTTTTTGTCTTCTCTTTTTAAAACTGCATTTAATAAATATCACTTTTTGAAATTTAATTATTCAGCATCTTTTGTAAATAAAATCGAATGTTCGTGTATGAAAACAGAGAAGGTAACAATAAAACGTGTTTTCTCCCTCTTTAAGTCCTCTATAAGTTTTTGTCAATAAGCCGAAGCGAGGAAAACAAAACGCGAGTGTTGCCAGAAACAGATTTGTTTGTTTGAACTTCGTGTAAATGTACGCCAAGATGCAGAAAACTGTCTAATTTTCGCAAAGCACTCAATTATTTATTGAGTTTAACTGATAAAAGTTGCTTAAAGTATAATGTATATTTGTTGCATCATATTTTTTCCGAAAATATGTAGTTTTTACGCAGAACTGTACTTTATATAGGATAAAAGCTGGTAAAAATTTTGAAATATTTTATTATTCATTAGCTGAAGTAAATCGTCAAAAAAATAAATGTTGTTTCTAAAAAAAGAATTAATATTATTATTATTAATCATTAGTTAAATTTGTAAATGCCATTAGCTATATCAGGGGTTTCTAATAGGGTGGTATTGATCCTTGGGAGTCGATGAAATTGTAAACAGGCTCCATAAGAATCAAGGCGTTGAATGGGAATCGATATACAAAATCAACTGATCAGCGTAATCAAATCAAATTGACTGCAAAAAAAATTATTAATAAAATTGACAATTAATTCTTTATTACTATAAAGTTATGTCATGTCATAAGAAATCATATAAAATAAATATAAAAGAAAAATACAGTAAAATTATTTGAAATATTTTTTAGATACCTAAATTTTTATTCATTAAATCCAATAAAAGTGAAAGGCAAGAACACAAGAAAACGCAATCAAAAAATGCAAAGAACGCAAAACTAGAATACGAAACAAGAAGCAGTTAGAAGATTTTTGATCGAGGTGATTTGAACACTAAATTAAGCAATTTTTTAAGACATATTAAAACTTTGCAGCAATATATTGAGCACAGACTTATTATTAATTAAAATCGAACTTTTGTTACTACTAGAATCTGTAATTTTGTTTCTGAAAACTTATTTATATTTATAAAATAAATAATAATATACAAATAATTATACCTATATGTTATAAATTGTTTTTGGAAAACTATTGTTCATGCTTTCAACCTAATCGTTACCTTTTATTCACCTGCAATTATTTGTATTTGATTATGTTGTGTATTGTCTATCTATATATGTATAAAGAAGAATGTCTGTGTGTTTGTTTGTTCGCGATTAACTCGGTCACTACTATAGCTACTGTCACCAAACTTTCTGCAATTCTTTTCTGGGTCCTTGAAAAGGTCGACGTCCACTTTAAAAAAAAAAAAAAAAGCTAAGATCACAGATATTAAAAAACTCTGAAAGCGCTAATTTTCGCCTTCATTTATCCGAGTAAAAACAGTCTCGCACGCTGGAGGAAAAAATCTCCTTTATTTCAAGAAGTGTTGCCACTGCTCGCTTTCAAATTGTAGAGTTTCTTAATAAAAATTTTTAAGTTTCACAATGAAATAAAAATAGCATTGTCAAATATTAAATACATTATTCCTAATTCAAAAAAAAATCGTGAACTCATTTTGACTATTCCCATCTTTGTACGAGTTTAATCAGCCGAGATATTAATTAAAAACTCTAAAAATACTAATCTTAAGCACTCACTTTTCCCATTGGCAACAGTCTCTCGTGTTGGAGATTAAAATGTTTTATTTCGAAAAGCGTTGCTGCTGCTCGCTTTTAAATCGTAGAGTTTGTTAATAAAAAATTTGTAAGTTTTACAAAATCTATCTATATAAAAGAAAGAACGTCTGTTTGTGTGTGTGTTTGTTTGTTCGCGTTATTGATTTCTGATCAATTATGATAAATTTTTTGCCACATTTAATCGACTAAAATTGAATATAGGGGAAATATTGAATGGAACTTGAGCTTTTACGATCATTTGATTAGAAGGCCGAAAATGATTAAAAACTGCGCACCTTTATTGCTGATATAATTAGAGAAAATTAGTTTATTTTTCTATCAAAATTTTTTATGTGGGTTCCATATCGCATCAGACTGAAAAATGTATATGAATATGAATCGTATTTTTTGCATCATCATTAAAGAAGGGTTACAGCGGTATCGTTCTCTCTGTTGTTAGATACATATTAGTCTCAATCTAATTTAACTGCTAGTTATAAGTAAAAATGTAAGCGGGTCGAATGAGGAAAACCATTCCTTTAAAAGGGATTGATGAAAGAAAAGGATTACAAATTCCTGAGCTAAATATTTAATACACTTATGAGGTATATCCTAATTTTATTGACAGTTATTTTAAGTTATGCTTCTTTTCTATTTATTCTAATTTCAGCTTACAATTTCCTACCAGAATGTAATTTCAGAAACACAGTTAATGCAAATGAGTAAGTGAATGACTATTTAAGTGCAAATGACTATTTAAGTCGATGTTTCTCCGACTTCGTCAGAGAGAGTCTGATTTTCTTGACTAGCGCGCGTTTGCCTTTTGGCTACATTCTCTCTTAAGATACTACACTCGGCCATACTTTAGGCCCTTGCTTGGCTTCGCCGATTTAATTAATAGTTAGGGGTCATCTACTTAGAATTTTGATAGCTTCGGCTATACCTTTCAGATAGCTTTAGTTAAGCTTAATTTAGTTTCATTTCATAATTATTTAAGTTCAAGCCCAAGTGGAGACTTTGCTGTACACTCCGAGTTAGGAGTTGATTGTAATTGTTCTGAGAAATAAAGGGTAGTTAACCCTTAAGTCTTACGTGTTTATTCTCACACTTAAGTGATTATTCGCTTGTTAGTGTTTGTGGGATGCTAGGATTGAACATTGGATTTGGATAAGTAAAACCCCACACACTGAAAAATCATACAAGTGTTTAAATTCTTTTGTGATTTCTCTACGGACTTCACAGTCCTCATTTAGTCGATTCAAACAGTTGAAATCGCAAAATCAAGCGCATTTTATTGCTTTAAAAGACGACATTTTGAGATTTCAACATTTCCATCATCAGATCACGTCTTCAAGGTCCCAGTTGCGAGTCTCATTCGTAAAAAATGATTTCCAGCCGTGGCTTAAACCAACAATCCCATCAAGGCTCTGTATTTAAATTCGACACGCACAGTTAATTTTTAAAAGCAACACTCGATTAAAATCGGAAGAATAGGAGGGCTAAAAGTATTCTTCGCCGTCCTTACATTTGGCTAAGATACATCGCATATAGAAAGCAAAATTGTGAAGGATGTGGCTGGGGAGATTTTGCCCCTTTAAAAGATGATTACTATATCATACATCAGTGATCTCAAATTCAAATTGCGTGTGGGACAAAAGCACGATTTAAATACAGTTGACGGGACAGAATTTTTTCCCCAAAAGAAAAAAGTTATTTACAAAACAAAAGGTATTTTAAAGAAATTTTAAATTTCGCTTTCTAATATTTATTACAACATACATAAGCAATAAAAATAATAACGCGAAAGAAAATCAAATTTGTGCTTATTTTCCATCTGAAGTATAAAGTGTTATCTTTAAGGCATTTTTACTGATTCCACTTTGTGATTCAAATTTACTGTTAGCTAAATATTAAAATTCTTGTACTGACATTTCTTTCAAATAATTCTAACCTGTTTAATTAATAATTAAATAAGTTACTCACGTTTAAGCTAAACAAAGTGTGATTTGGACACCACATGACTTCCTTATTAGTCTTGTCGTGTTAGTCCCCTTTCACCAAGGTTAAAAGCCAAAGAGCGCCGGCACCATTTTGAAGTTTAACAACGTGACAATAGGTCATCGTCAAGCTTTCCGAGACGCCCATTTGTATGTCTTAATCTTGGCGAATAGTCGCCAATTTAGCAACAGTACCCGGCACCCTTTCAAGTTGACCATCGCACATCAAGGCGCAAGAGCGCCCTAACATAAAAGCACAAATGTGACGGCTTCCTTATGAAGTTAGTTCCGAGTTCTGGTAGTTCAGTCCGAGGTTCGAATCTCGCGAAAGGACGGCGGCATGGAAGTTTTTAGGGTTTTCCCCACGTGTAACGTGTATCGAGTAAATATCCCCTAGAAAGTCCTCCGCGAAGGCATCCCTCCACCTTAGGCAGATAGATAGAATGCAAAAATAAAAATATTATTGCGTACGTACGGGTTCGTAATAGATGCACAAGTCCGATAAGAGATTAATAAAATTTACTCTTATCGCAAGAAATATAGCAAAACCCTGGGATTTTCCTCAGAGATATCCGTACAATGTCACAATATCACGCAATATAATCAGTAACAATACTTCAAACTGCTCAAAGCATTAAAATACAAGGCAATGCAAAGAGAAAGCTAATTCGCAAAAAAAAATAAATAAATAAAAATAGCAGCAGCCAACTAAACAATAACTGAATTGAGACATCCTCTCCGGCGCGTTTTAAAGCTTTTTAATCGGTCGCGAGAAAGTTCTAGTAATTTCTGCTTCTCGAGCAGAAAGCAATTACGGTTGCAGCTAACACAGTTGTCAATTACACTTATTCAATTTAAATATAAATTACGAGATGCCTATTTATTAAATGTTAAATGCGCGTGTTCCTGTATTTTTACTTTTCCAGCGCAGCTTTCTCTTAAAGTATGTATCGTGTTGCATTGCACGAGGATATAAAATAATTTTAATTATAATTCTACTAAAAATAGCTAACGAAATACAAAATCCGTAACAATATATATATATATATATATATGTCCATATACAGAAAAAATTATAATCTTCTCTATTTCTTCCTACAGCTTGATATTTGATCACGTTTGTAACCTTGGAGAGAAATTATATTCATCACGGATTGTAGATGTTCACTGTCAGTTGGAAGTATTTGTTGTTGTTGATGTCTGTGACTAATCTCATTGATCTCACCTAACCAGAAGAAGCTCACGAATTTCATCCTGGCCAGGACCACAAGATTGCGTCTTTCGTTGGCAAGAGCCTTAAGCACCGTACAGCTGACAATACGACTTTGCTCAGTTCCGTCTCAGTTTTGAAGGAAAGCAACCCAGGGATGGTTCTCAGAGTCTTCCACCCCTCCTACCCTATCAACAACCTATCGAGAGAATTTTCGGTTTGCCGTGTATTTTCAGCGCCCTCACGCCGCACAGACAATATACATTTACAAACATCCATGCATTTTCCGGGATTCAAACCCATACCCTTCGGTATGGCAGTCAGCGTCACTAGCCGCTTTCCTTCCGCGCGGCAATCGGTTTTATTTCTTATTAATTGTCAACATTGAAAAAATACCCCAAAACAAAGCGATTATTCTAAGCGCAAAAATTCGTTTCTGACCTTATTTATTTTTTGACAAATAATTTTGGAAAAATTTGGTGTTTTGGTTTATTTGACTACAGCAAATCCCGCGAAGGCTAGCTGTCTCAAGGAAAGGATTGCTTGGTGGAAGACTATTTAAAGGAAACTGGCTCGTATCTACATTAAACCACGAAAGCACCCATGCAGCAAACGCATTCACCTGGAATCGAACCCAGATTGAACTACCAGTGTTCAGCGAATTTACCATTCGGCCGCTGGTCCGCTTTTGACAAATACGAATCAAATCTGTATCTTCATATCTTTGAATAAGATTTATATCATATTGTAATTTAATAAGCTCCGTTTATAGATATTCTAGTGCATTATTCCTATTCTTTTATATTGGTAATGAAAATACTTTAAATTTGGACTTCGAACAACTAAAATTTTGCAACACCGTATCTGCAACAAATGCATAATGTTTCCTGGGCCACGTAAAATTGCTTCGGATGCCGCATGCAGTTCCCGGGCCGTCAGTTTGAGACCACTGCAGTAAAGAATTACATCCAAGAATTATAAATTTACGACGAGCTAACGACGACGGGTAAGACATTGAGTTTAATACTGTTACAGTTAATTTATCTCTCGATTTTTACTTCCTTATGTGAACTAAAGGAAGTATTGTAATCGAGAAAAGTTTCAGATACCATATTTCAACGCAGTTAGCTTGCAGCCCTGTTGCAGCTTGAACGCTGTTTCATTTTGCTATGCATTGCCGTGCTGCTAACTACGCCGTTATTTAAAATGTGATACTCTATATAAAATTGTGGTGTGCGTATTGCTCTCATAATCATATGTAATTATGTAATGAAAATATGGTTTCGATAATTAGTTCATGTCCAGCAATAACAATTACACTGGTGTGCAAAAATTAAGGACGAAGTCGAAAAATTAGCATATCAGCTGAACGAAGAGGCAGAGCAGACAGAAAGACCAATCAGGAGATTAAGTAAGGTGATGTACGGTAGCACATGCGCAGATATACAGGTAGACGTAATGGGGGAGTGTCTGAGTAGTATAAAGCATGTTGTCGGTGTAAGATCAGTATTTCTGGCAAAGAGATTGCACGCCGTATAGCAGTTAAAATCACACCGAGCTGCTGCCTCAGCGAGAAATGGCGAATAATCAATCTGTTAAACAACATCTGGATGCTTTTACCCGAGGTCGAATCATTGGGAAGTTGGAGGAAGGCCGCAGTGTGACAAGTGTGGCTGCAGAGTTCGGAATTGCTCACAGCATCGTTTCACGACTTTGGAGACAATTTCAAACTACAGGAACAGCTATCCGGGGGTTTAGTAGTGGTCGTCACGAGGAACCACACCCGCAGATGACCGGTATATTGCCTTACAGGCTAGCAGAAACAGGTGGCAAACAGCGGGAGAAATCGCTAGACACACGACACAGGCGACTGGACGACCGATATCGCGTTTTACCGTGGCCAGAAGACTGCACGGTGGTGGTCTGTTTGCACGACGCCCTGTAGGGTGTGTACTTCTAAAGCCTGCCCATCGGAGAAGGCGTTCTCTGTGGTGCCGGGAACACAGGAATTGGAGAGACAATGAATTGGGACGAGTATTCTTTACAGATGAGAGCAGATTTAGTCTGAGTTGCGATTCTAGACACATACACATCTGGACAGAGCGGGGAACACGCAATAACCCCTTCAACATCATCAAAAGGGACTGTTTTGGAGGTCGCGGAGTTCTCGTTCGAGCAGACATAATGCTTGGTAGCTGGACCGACCTTCATATCTCCCAAGGAGGTTCGTCACCTGGGACTGCTATTGTAACGAGGTTCTTCTTCCTTACATGCGTCTTTTCACAAGGGCTATGGGTCCTCAGTTCCTCTTCATGGACGACAACGCTCCACCTCATCGCACAGTTACTGTCGAAGAGCTGTTGGAGAGTGAAGATATTGAACACATGGATTGGTCGGCAAGGTCTCTGGATCTAAATCCCGTCAAGCATGTACGGAACTTACTAGGGAGACACGTGGCAGCACGTAACTTATCGCCAGTAACGATTCCGAAACTGCGATTGCTGCTACAAGAGGAACGAGCAGCAGTGTCTCAACAGCTATTAACAACCACATATCCAGCATGCACAAATGATGTGAAACCTGCCTAGCAGTCAGGGGAGATCATATCCCCTATTAAAGACCGGATGTTTCTTGCTGGGCACCCATCACAGGGATGTTTCGGCCTTCAGTCGCATTGCGCTCCATGCTACTTTTTCAATAAAGCTTCTTTTTATCCCTCTGATTTCTCTTTTAGTAAGTGTTGCTTACATTGCTCATGTCCTTACGTATTGGGGATCTTACGGTATTAAATGTGTTGATTTGGAAAGCTTTTGTACAAAGTTATATTCAAAAAACCGTCTCGTCCTTAATTTTTGCACACCAGTGTATGTTTAGTTCGGCTACGTCTGTCTCCAAGTCTCTCCTTAGAGTGCTACCTTTCTAATTATGCAGCAGTCTCCCCAAGTTATAACACTGAGAACCATCGTCAATCCAAGACTTACTCCAAGTTTTTATTCACACACAAACACACACACATATCTACCCGGCCTTTATTTTCTCAATCGTTGATCGCAGTCCTGTACTTCTAGAAGTGCTTTAAAAGGCGAAAATATTCTTTTTTGGCAATGTCAAATTTAAAAAAATTTAAATTTAGGTAAATAACGAACTTTAAATGCAGTCTCCCGTTTTCTGTACTTATATTTGGAAACGTGTAATACTCCTTATGAAACAATAAAAGTACAAGAAGCTTGAGTCCCTTACATTGTAAGAAATTTTATCCGGAAATATATTTTAATTGCCAGTAGAGGGCGTAAATTCTTCATGATGTAGGCTTCCTGTTCTTGGATCTGGCAGCGTCAGTTGAATGCATGTTAGAATTGAATAAACTTGGAGCTTGAAATCTGATTCGTATGTTCTTGCTTTTTTGATTGTGGCGTGATTTGAATTGAATAATGTTTCTTGATACAGGATAATATGAAACCTTTTGTGTTATATTATTATATTATATATATGATAAAAACTGAATTTGATATTCAAGTTCAAAATCTGCAGTTTTTGATTCGTTTTAGACTGATCGACATGAGAGATCGGTCAATAAAGTTTGAATAATTCGAGGAAATGCGTTTAAATGAAGTGCAGTAAAAATATGCATAATTTAAACAGAAAGTGAAAGAAGTCACGAGTTGTTCACATCAGTTTTTTTTTAGATTGTCATTGTTTGGTATTCAACAACTAATGTTAAGAAATGTTCTGGCATCGCTGCGTGACTCATTCATTCTCAAGGACGAGTTGATAGTCGGGTGGTTATGAAAGCAAACTAATTAGTAACTTGCCACAAACTCGCCAGATGAGAGGGCTGCGTGCAAAACAAAATTTTATGTGAAAGTTGTGGAGATATTTCCCATTTAAACGAAAAATAGAAAAATATTTTTAAAATCCAGTTTTTATGAAAATTTCATAAAAAACATCACTGTGAAAAAACAATGTAGAAGTTACGGAAGAATAAACGGGCCACATGATTCCATAAAAAGTTTTTCTCCTTCATTTTGAGAAAAGACGGATGGCAATTTTAAAATTCCACTTAATCCGTACTTCGATGTAGCACTCCAAACAGCAATGAAGTTCAGCGAAAAAAAGCAATTTGCAGGGGGCGAAAATTAGCGTTTTCAGAGCTGTTAATTAATTTGGAAAAAATTATCAATAGTATACGGAACGAAAAGCAAAATCATTTCCCTAATAGTAGAATTAAGCAAAGCAAGGAAATTCCGTTTGACGTATATTTCAACAAAGACTTTATCGATTTCGAGGCCAAAAGGTGCTGGTTCCTCATCATCAGGAGAAAAGAAATCCTACTTTGATACTTCTTATATGCCAGTTTTAGCAAGCGTTTAATCTGGTTGTTACTGGCACATCAAGTAACCGCGTTTAGGGACTACCACATACACATTTCCAAGTGGAAGGCACCAATTTTGGTGAACTGCGGGGACTGGAGAAAGTGAGGCCCTAGCCTGTGAACTGTTCATGTGCGATGTGGCGGACTAAAATTTCTACTATTAAAATCTGTGCTCCTCTGTTTGTTTGTAGCATTTTCTCCTCCGGAACGCGGGGAATTGCGTTTCGAGACAGGTACGCTCGGATTCCAAAAATTCATGGGAAGCCATTTCGACTATTCTCAGCTTCATACAATTTTAATCAGCCGAGATATTAATTTAAAACTCTGGAAACCTTAATTTTAGAGCTCATTTTTCCGAATGGCAACAGTCTCGGGAGTCGTTGGAAATAAAAATGCTTTATTTTGAAAAGTGTTGCCACTGCTCGCTTTTAAATCATAGAATTTGTTAATAGAAAATTTGTAAATTTCACAAAATATGAAATAAAAATAGCAATAAAAAAGTTGCAAGTATTAAAAAACATGAAATAAAAATAGCATTGACAAACTTTAAACATATTATTATTATTGTATAAGGTCCTATTCTGATGTTGAAAAAAGCACGCGATTGCATGTGACGTCATTGTATGTCCATGCTCGAAAATGTTTTATTAATGTCAGCATTTTAAATAAATAGCTGCTGTTGGCAACTTTTTTTGTTTGAAGTTAGTATAAATGACACGCTATATTAATGCCACTTTAATTCTTTTATTGATATTGAGAAGAAGTTGTTATATTGCATTAAATTTAAATCATGACATCATTCGTATTAACCTGAAGTGTCAAAAGTTTTTTTTCCTGGTTTGGCAATGAAAAAAATTATTTACGAATTGGTTGTTGCTTGAAAAGAATCAACTGATTTCATTCATACTGAAATGTTTCTATACATTTGCTTTTCAAGGGTGCATAGAACTTATAAATTTTGCTTTGGCTGCAGCCCGCTAGTAAATCTTAAAAGTATGAGTGAGAGGTGTTAAATGTGCTATGGCATTAACAATTACACATGGTAAATGATTGTATGTTATCAACTTTTCTCGAAAGATCCAGTATCTATGAGTTACCCGGAGACTACTGAGTTTTCTGGAAATTTCTGCGGCTTTTCCTAAACAAACGACATGAACTATTGCTTTTCCACGTGAAACAAGTTGATCTAAAAATGTGGAAACACCTTCAAGTGTTTTCCATGTTTCTGTGGGCAAACGGGCGGGACTTCGGGCAATTCGATGAAAATATCCGGATGATAATATTAAACGCGATTACATTAAGCGGCGTCTATTGTAAGTTCCTACTTAATTATGCTTAGCTTTACATTTGTGATGAAAAATTTTATTCTTTAATTTCGCTGTAAACTCTAACGCAGCAGACTACGTCAGAGCATATCAGTTTCACCCAAAAATGCCTTGCAAAGAATGAACTGATAAGAAACAGCGTCCTTTATCATCATCTCCTTATCACCATTTTTAAATCTTGGTACTACGTAAGGAACGATAAGAGGGACGTTTCATGTTCGATAACCCTGCCAGTGTTCTAAAAGGTCAGAACCAAGCTGATACTAATAAAATTTACGAGGCTTCATATCAGCTGAGAGATCGCCCCGCTTTGTGAAAACTATTCCTAGCTAGACTGATCACTTTAGAATAGGTAAGGAATTTCTTATTTTTGAAAGGAAAATTTATTTATTGCCATTTAACTATAACTAAATTCATTTAATTTATTGAGCTTCCGACTCCTTTACTTTTAAAACGTTTTGATATTTTACATTTACTGGCATATTATATAATAAATTTTCATTTGTTTTCTTAAGTATATTAATAGCATTTGAATGAAGGGACAAGTGTGATTTTATACATTTAATAACGTTAGTGTTCTTTTATATACTTATTAGCAAGCATAATTTTATATATTTATTAATATATAATTATTATCTTACTTAATTATTCATGTGAATAGCTGGCCAGTTATTTTTCCCTACCGCCAACCCGTATGCATAAATAAGGGAGGTAATGTTTTAGGTCCAAAAATTCGATAGGGAGTCTTCAGTGAATAAGCACGAATGAGGTGCACGTTTTGACTGTTTTTACGTGTGTATTTGCGTGACAATTTTTTTCGTTCACGATAACTGTTATACCAAACTTACAAAAATTTGCGTTTTCCGTATTTAAGCTTCTGAATTTATATAAAGAAATGATTTCTCAGTTTTAGTATTTAAAACTTTTAAATCAGTGAAAATAACCCATTAGATTTTGGCTAAAATGGATAAAATGAGTGATATTTTGCTTGATGCACCGAAAAAAAATATATATTATGAGATAATCCAAAATTCAAAAATTCGGTATTTGAAACAGATACGTGATTGTGAACGGCATATAACATTTATAAGAATTAAATGTGTTCCTGGCATTGTACCAAATTCAACGAAAATAACCTTATTATGAAAACGAGGACTTGTTACGAAGCAATTGAATGTATAAGACTTCATCTCAATTTTGTGTTCCTTTCACTTTTGCGTTGAATGACTTTTCAAATAAAAGGATGCTGTCACCCAATTTAATAGCTAAGTATTATTTTTAAAGAAATAATATAGCAAACATAAATATATAGCGAATATAAAATAATGTATGTAAAAAATTAACACTCTACAACAAAGAGTTCTAAACATATGTTGCTTTTAAAAATTGTATCGTCCATTAATACTCTTACATCGGACTTCCCATAAAATTCTATTTTTCATATTAAAGCTTTTTGTATTCATATAAAGATGTATCAGACTTTGGATAAAATGGAATAAACCGAAGCGATATTTTACATGAAGCGTATAACAGTTTTAATGAAAATTCTGATCTGTACCCCATATGACTTCCTTCTACTGAATATTAAATTATATGCATTTTTTCAGGCATTTCATTTAAACTTGTATCCTCGAATTTCATTAGAGATGTATTTCTCATTCAATTAATTCTCTCACGTCACGGTAAGGCAAAAATCCATAAAAACTCAAAATATATATGTAATGATCCCGGAAGCTTCTTGTATCTTACATATATACTACTAAAATATGTGCGCGTCTGTCTGTTTGCTTGTGGCTGGAATGGCGGGGAGTTAAGTTTCGAAAGAGGTACTTTAATTAGCCGAGATATTAATTAAAAACACTGACAACACTAATTTTCACCCTCATTTTACCGAGTGGCATCAATCTCGCACGCTGGAGATAAAAACCTTTTTTTTTTTTCCGAAATGTGTTGCGACTACTCGCTTTCAAATCGTAGAGTTTCACAATAAAAAATTTCTAAGTTTTACAAAATAAAAAATAAAAATAAGTATTGCCATACATTAAGTATATTATTTCCGATTCCAAAAATTCGTGGAAAGCCATTTCGACCATTCTCATCTTCATACAACTTTAATCATCCGCGATATTAATTAAAAACTCTGAAAACCTTAATTTTCGTGCTCATTTTTCCGAATGTCAACAGTCTCGGAAGTCGTCGGAGATAAAAATGTTTTATTTGGAAACGTTTTGCCACTGCTGCTAGAGTTAATAAAAAGTTTTACAAAATACGAAATAAAATAGCATTGCCAAACATTAAATATGCTATTATTATATAATGTTATATTCTGACATCGAAGAAAGCACGCGATTGCATGTGACATCATTGTATGTCGAAAATGTTTCGTTAATGTCAGCATTTGAACTAAATAACTGCTGCTGGCAGCTTTTTTCGTTTATCATAGCGTTAGAAAAATTATGTATACCACCGTAACCTAATGTGTCAAAAGATTTTGTTTCTTGGTTTGGCAACAAAAAATTATTTACGAATTGGTGGTTGCTTGGAAAGAACGAACTGATTTCATTCAGATTGAAATGTTTTTTTACATTTTTACATAACAAACCATAAAAGCACCAAAATAACAAAGTAATTCAGTCACATTTAAAGCAAAAGATGCACAATTTACCAACGTATAAGAATAAAAATTTGAGCTCACCAAGGCGCGTAACAGATTGGGTACATATATACAGATACATATTTATATATGTTTGGTGCGCCCGATTGCAACCAAAACTGAGACGCATATTATAGCAGTCTCATATACAAAATTTCGAAGTTCTGAAGCTAGGTTTTGAGTTATGCGAGATACATACTGTTTCGAAATGCCCAGAGGTGAGATAGCTTCCCCGTAAAGCGGGTACAAAACGAAGCTCCTCCAGGGAAGCGGAACAAGAAGTCTGCCGGCTGAGTAATCTGGAACTGGTTTTTAGCAGTTTTTTCGGGAATATTCTCGAAGTTGGTTAAACCTTTATATATCCTACCTGTACGGGGAGAAAGTAGTAACCTTGAGTTCAGAGATTAACCTGAGAGTGAACGATCGAGTTGGGAGCTGAACCTTGGTGCTTTTCGTGAAGCTCTCTTCACCGCAGCCTGAACGCTGTGTTGCTGATCGTTTAAGCGTGTTTGACGTCGTTTTACGACGAGTGTAAAGGGGTGTCTTAGGAATTGTCCTGTGTTATAGTGCTTACTGGCGAATATGTTTTTGGCGAATATGTTATGAATTTGATGCTTCATCAAGTGTTATCATCCAAATTGCTTCAAATCCACAAACCGATAGAACGCAACAATATGTATGTACGTACAGACGTAGCGAAAAAAATCTCTTCTTAATAGATTTCAAATCTATTTTAAAATCCATTTGGGGGGGGGATCCTTCGTTTTGTCTGTATGTACAGATATCACGCAAAAGTATCGTTCAAGTAGATTCGAGATTCATATGGCCAAAATAGTTATTTTCGTTGAAATATGATACCCGAAAGTTTTTGCGACTACAATACTTGCTTTATTTCGTACAAGGAAGTAAAAATTAAGTGCAAATATTTGATGATGTAGGTAAAAATTTAGAAAAATCAGTTTTAACACATAGCCAGTGTTACCTAATATAATATATTGTTACGGATTTTGTATTTATTTAGCTATTTTTTTAGTATTGTAATCAAATTGTTTCATTTCCCCCTTGCAATGCTGCGAGCGAAAAGTTTTAAGCTAAAAGGTAAAATACAAGAGCACGCTCATTTAATAAATAGATATCTCGTAATTGTACTTTTTTTCGATCCAGAAAAATCGGGAAAATACCAAAATGTTCTCGTGCTTGATTAAAAAGCTTATAAAAGCCGGATTAAAATATTTCATCTTAGTTGTTTTAAGCGAACTGTAGTTGTTAACTTAGTGCTGTTATTGATTGTAGCGAATTCGCGGTGAGATCGGATTAGCTTTCTCTGTACTTTGAATTCTGTTTATATTTTAGTTGTTTAAAATATAACTACTGTGAGATGCTGCAATATTGTTCGAATATCTTTGAGGAAATTTCATCATTTTGTCTTATTTTTTGGGATAAGAATAATTTTTTTTAATATTTTATCGACTTGTGCATTCAATCCATTGCGAACCCGTAGGCACGCAACAATATAATTATTTATTATAATTATATTATTTATTATTAGCAATATCAATAAAAATTGCAATTGCATAAATTACAATTTACAAATTAATAATGCAATTATCATCGTAATAGCATTGTCAATTATAAATCGTCCGGCCAAGTTTGAAAGTTTCAGGGAGGCATATTTTCGAAGGTGCTAGGAACGATACTTCTCGAAGTTTTCAGCAGTTCTTGGGCCTGTTTACTATATACAGAGTCGAACAACGCTATGACCAACTTGAAGGGACTGTAAGTTTAGTTCATTGTATCTGATCCAATGAGAAAAATGGATTGTCCCACAAAATCCTGCCAAAATGGAATGAAAAATTGCAGACAAAGAAAAAAAAGGAAACAATTAAGATTGACACATCTACCAAAAGAAGTGAATAATAAATCTAAAATTAAAAAAAAATCATACTGACATTTATTTACGATTATCGTTACGCGGAGTTATTAAATTTGTCGGTTGTTCTTTCTGAGTTTCACTATACTTTAATAATTTTACGCGATAAATGTGATGCGGACAGTTTTTTCTCCATCTCTGTCCAATCAAGTGATATCTCGACTGAGACGTTCTCCGTACCCATCTATACGTTCGTGCATAAACCTTTGCTTGATTTGCTCATCGGTATCGGATAAAACGAGTCGTAGAAGGAGTTGTCTGGACGAACAAGAAATACTTGACGCACTACAAATCAGTGGGGATGAAAGTGAAGGAAATATCCATGGAAAAAGCGATGTTAGTGACGAAGATTTCGTCTTCCAAGATTCTGAAGCACAAAACGACAGTGAGGTTTCAAGCGATGAATCAAATCGGTCTTCCTTGTCTGCTGGACCATCTTCTCACGCCGCCGGTCCTTCGTCATCTGCAAGTCTAAAAGGACGGCATGGACATCGTTGGTCAACGAAAAAAACCTGGAACGACTCGCAGAGCTCCAGCAAGTAATGTTATTTCGAGTCCTATGGGAAATAAGGATGCTTCTAGGACCTGCAAGTCGGTTATAGAATTTTGGAATCTACTATTCACAGATGAAATACTGGAAGAAGTGGTTTTGCATATGAATGAAGAAATCGCTATCAAAAAGGAAAAGTATAAAGAAGGAACTGCATATATTGGACCGACAAAAAACTGGAATTAAGAGCCTATTTCGGGGTTCTCTATCTGGCAGGAACTTTCAAAAATACTCACCTGAACATTGAGGAGATTTGGTCACAAACTATTGGACCTTCCTTCTTCCGTGCACTTATGTCGCTGGTGCGATTCAACTTTCTACAATATGACTAAGATTTGACGACAAAGCAACCCGCCGCTGCTTGCAAGGAAGAAGATGAACTTGTAATCAAACAAATTTGGGACATTTTTGTACGAAACTGTTCTAACTACTATTTCTCCTCGCCTTACTGCATTGTAGAAGAGCAGCTCTTGGGATTCCGTGGTCTCGGTCCCTTTTGAGTTCACATTAATAATAAACAAGATAAATACGGAATCAAGATCATGATGCTCTGCGACAAAGAAAACTTTTACATAATAAATGCGATTCCTTATATTGGCAAAATGAACAAACCCGCCTCGGAATATGTTCCAACCTACTATCTAAAGACCCTTACGGAACCAATCTATGGCACATACAGAAACATTACTATGGACAATTGGTTCACGCCAGTTCCCCTTGCCGAAAATATATTGACCGACTACAAAATAACAGTTGTTGGAACATTTAGGAAAAACAAGAGAGAAATTCCGCCATCGTTTGTTGACACAAAGGGACAGAAATATGGTCCTTTCCTGCATGCATTTGACAAGGAAAAAAACTGTAGTGTCCTATGTACCCAAGACAAAAAAATTTGTCATTCTATTATCTGCAATGCATGGGGACGGTGCTATAGATATGAACACCGAAGAGCCAGAAATAATAATTTTCTACGATGGAATGAAAGGCGGCGTTAGTACCTTCGCTCAGATGTGCCACTCGCACACAACTGATAAAAAAAACAAGAAGATAGCCGCTTAAACTTTTCTTTGGCATGTTGGATCAAGCGGGAATGAACATAATGATACTGTTCCGAAATGCGAATTCTGACTGGAAACATAGTCCTAATACCCGCAACAAAAGTTTTATTAAAAGAGCTGAGTTTATCTTTGGTGAAACCACACATTATGGAGAGATTTCGGAATAAACGTCTTCCAAGAGAACTGAAAACTGTCATGGCGGTTGCCAACTGTAGCCGCCATGGCAGTTTTCAGTAATGACAGTACAGTAAAACAGTAACGGTTTGTGTTGACTGTTTCGATGAGTAGAGAACTTTTTTGATCAAAAGCACTCGCTTAAATGATTGAAAGCTGTAAACCCATCTTGCCTTCTTCGGAATTGCTTAATAAATGAAAAATTTGCAAGTTTCCTTATTGTGGTTTTGTACACCCCACCTATACGGTAGTGTTATAAATTTCCGCCTGTACGTTCTATGGTTAATAATAAATTTAATGCATAATAAATTTTGAATCTCAGAGAAACTTAGTGCAAAAAAGAAAGAGCTATTCCGTCAAGTGCAAGAAAAATGAATTGTGGAAGACTCCAAGGCAAAAATCTTACAGTTTGCGACAAAGAGAAGCTCAATCTACGAATCGTCCGATTAAAGTGCAATAGTTTCAGTCAACAGGTCGAAGCCTAAATATAGATAAGTTCGGAAGCCATTATTTCTTGAACTGGAACAAACCGTCTATGAATGGATTGCTGACAGAAGAGCAAAGTATTAACAAGGCTGATATCAACGGCGTAGCTAGAGGACGGCAAAGGGTGGATATCTGTTTCCGACCTCAGCATCCATGGGGCGCCAAACTGATGCTGTGAAATTTTAAAATGAAACGTTTTTCATTCTTGGTAAACAGGAGGGGACGCGAAATTGTCAATTCTCCCCAGGCGCTGATAACCCTAGCTACAGCTCTAGCTGATATTCAAGCATTCGCCTTTGCAATGGCGCCACAGCTAAACATAACGCCAGATGAATTCATCAAAACAGTGGGTGGATGGCTTCCTCCAGTGATATGAACTATCTCTAAGAAGATCTACAGTACTGTTCAAATTATAAGGTACTGAAGTGATTAAACATGCACTTGCATTCAAGTGTTTCACTGATGGCATCGACTTCTCTAAATCCCAGTTCTCGAACATGATTGCTGTGGATGAAACTGCAGTGTTGACTGGTCAAGGGTCTCAAACTGCCATTGATCAGAGGTGTATCTCTGTGATGAACATTCCCCCCACTGGTTACGAATGTGCACATAGCATATGTATTTCGGAAATTCATCTTGATAGAAAGAATTCTCGTTTAATCATCTGCAAGGGCAAGAAAGAGGAAATCAAACGTGTTTCAGGTAGTTGTGTTTTTGAGGCTTAAAACGCTTGGTACAAAAAAAAACAGGAATAAGAAAGTGGATCGATTTATTTACTCACCGCGCTATAACTGGAAAGTACTCCCTTGTAGAAAGAAGGACTGATCAAGAAATGATTCTCACAGGAGTGATGGCATATTTCCAAACTCTTGATATTCCAAAAGCAGGCTATTTGAAACCCATTTACTCAAGGAAATTAGTGACTACACTGAAAACAGAAGGGAGAGAAATCAACAAGGAATTTTTGTGAAGCTACAAGAAGTCGCTACTTGGGTAAAGATACGTGGGATAAAGGAATGGACTGTTGTTTAGCCAATGCCTTAAGAGCAGGCTACATGGCCAAGAAGAGCTCATTTGAGGAAATCTTTATTATTCAGTATGAGACGCTAGGGCCGATAGTCTTAGAAGAAAGGAAAATCGCAAAAAATTCAGAACGAATTTCTTGATTTGGAGCTTTATGATGATTGCAGAAGACGACATGACTATATTAGCATAAATAATTTTGTCAGTTTTTGAAATTTTTATTAAACGTGAATAAATGTATTTGTTGAAGCTGAAGAAATGTCTTTCTTGAACTTGAAAAAATGTTAATTATTGTGAAGAAAAAATAAGATATTCTCTGGAAATAAGCCCCAGCGTAGCAGCAAAAAATGCTAAAAGACCGGGTCTTATTTTTGCAGAAACGTGGTACACAGCCCTCCTCAGACTTGAGTATGACTCACAGAACGTTGAAACAACCATATAAAACTGTTAGAAAAAGTCATTGTTTTAGATGTTATTCAACATGCATGTCACTGTGATTTGAATGTCGGTTATGTCATCATAGCTTTGACCCTCCACTGAAGTTTGATTTTCGGGAGTAAAACAAAAGTCACTGGCCGCCTAATCGGGCGAATGTGGAGAGAACTGAGAATTGGCACGCGTGTTTTCGCTAGAAACTGCTCCACAACTCCAGCCTGTATATTGTCGGTGGGCACATTGTCGTGCCGGAAGATGAGATTCCTCTCCTCCCATCGTTCCGGACGCACCCGCTGAAAGAAAATCTGTCTCGGGATTTTTTATACAGACATTTGTATTTCGGCTGCCTTTAACTTGCCGTTTAAACTTCTACTTCCGTTTTCATAAACAGTAACAAGCATTTTAGCTTTTCACTGTATGGATTCTCCGCTGACTCATCCAGGGTACTAAATATCGAATTTCGCAACGACACCCTAAAAATATCCTCCGGTATGCAAGATTCAATGAGAGGGAAAAGCATTTCAGAATATTTGTCCGAAGTCAAATCAACGGATTTCAGAGCTCTCAAATAGTATTCCAGTTTATCCTACAGTCTAACAGTGTCTAATTTTCGGTTATTGCCTGTAGCATTTTTTACGACTAATTTTAACAGTTCTCGTACGTAGAACTCAGTAAGTAATTCATCTCAACCAAAACGAGATTTTAGGCATTCTACCACTTTATTATAATTTTCACCTGTTGGCGAATAACTGTTAACAATATCACGAGCTCTCGTGTCTTCAGACATGCACTGTATTGAGTACTTGTCCTCATTTTCTATATTTTGCTCTTCATGACTTCTTTGGAACTGGCTCCAAAAGGCAAGTCAGTCTTTAATTTCACCGGTGAATTTAAAGAGTTCTATCTTTGGTAATTCCAGTTTCCTTTTAGATTAAACGGGAGAAGAACAAACTAACTGGTAACACTGATCCTATAAAATTCTATTTATACAAATGTCTACTTTCACTGTAATACTATCTACCTTCTCATTGTATTCTTCAATAATCAAATACTCCCCTCATATTTTCTGCATCAGAATCTGTAACTAATAGATCATTTATTTCAGTATCGAAACTAGAAAGCTGAGCATATACCCTTTTTAAGCTAGCAAAATGTGATCGAATTTATATTTTTCCTAATTTAATGAATCACTCAAGGTATTAAAAGTTTTAGTAAAATTGGCTCTAACAGTTGAGCCTTTCTTTACTTACATGCTTAAAAGTTTAACCGTATTTATCTTCGAAATTCCAGTGAGGTGACGTCGCATGTACCTAAAACGTACTCGCTGTACCCCTGCTGAGTTTCAGCTTAACCGCTATTGGTCA
>KK116227.1:667473-696735 GCA_000611955.2 Stegodyphus mimosarum | reverse complement strand
ATTTTCCGGGGACATTTTTTCCGTTTCCCTTTTTTCCGGGTGACATTTTTTCCGCACACCATTCTTTTAGTTTAGAAATTAGTTAATTTTTTTCTACTTTTCATTAGGTAAATCATTGTAAACGTACTGTAATCATCACTTACTTAGCCGCACTTAAACAACATTTAAATTGTTGATAATTCTACAAATAATGCATGCAAATTAATTAACCAATTAAAATTAATTAAGGCATAAAACCCTTAACCGGAAGATAAGAACAACTATAATTCAATAATTTTTAAATCAAAAATTGCACAAATTACCAACATATAAGAATATTATAGACCAATTGCAACCAAAAAGGGAGATGCACAACTATATCTTACAGCAGTTGTATATACAAAATTTCAACGTTCTGAGACTACTCTTTTTTGAGTTATGTGAGATGCATTCATATGTACGTACATACAGATGCCGCAAAAAATTCTCTTCTGAATCAATTTTAAATCAGTTTTATAATTCGTTTGGGGAAAAAGAGTGCTTTATTCTGTCCTTACGTACAGATGTCATGCAAAAACATCGTTAAATTGCATTCAGTAGTGGACAAAATGGATATTTTCAATGGAATATGGTACCCGCAATTTTTCGTGATTACAATACTTCGTGCAGGGAAGTATAAAAAATTCGGATATTAAAAAATAAGTGTATAGTGTGTAAGATTTTAGTTAAACACACAAAGTTTTATTTTAATTTAAATCTTTTCTATCTCTTCTCATTTTCAACTTCCCGTTTGAAGAAGCGCACGTTTTCCGCTTATGCTAATTTGAAGTGGAGCCAAGTTCTAGTTAAACCAAAGGTAGAAACCTCTCAGCGTGAGAGAGCTTTTTCTCTCAGATCACGGTCACTCTACTCGACGTTCGCCTGACCAGCTAGCATTTAAATTCTAAGCTATAGTGCTTTTACGTGATTGCTTATTGAAATAAATCCAAGTGTGTCAGTATTAGTAAATCTTGCTACGCACCATTTAGTTAGAGGCCAACCTGGCGTATAGCTCTGCGAGCAACGACTAATTTAAATTTCTATTCAGTTTTAGTTTAAATTTGATTGTTCATTTTTAGACCCAAGTGTGGTCTTTACTTTCTGTATCCCTCCCGAGTTGGGAAGTGGTTGTAAATAATATTGTTTTAATAAAAGAGGATTTTAAATCCCTTTCAAGTGCAGTTATTCGCCAACTCAATCACAGTATCTACCACCGAACATAGCTGTTCAGCTCCCTGTTCCAGAACAGGACTTAAGGAGTTCACGAAGATGTTTGCCAAGAATATGCACCGAACACTCAGTCCTGACAAGTGTTTTAACTAAGAAAGTGAACAGCTAATTAAGGAGAAAATAAGTGCATGGGAGTCTCTAGCGTAGTTATGCTTCAGTTGAGTGTTTTTAGTATAGACAATTCGGTGTAAAGCAAAACAATTCGGTGTACCTTATACACGCATCAAAGATATTTGTTAGCAGAACAATGCAATTCCTGGGAAGGGCCTGTAATGCTTCATTCTTAATTTTATCAAAACCACACGCTTTTTTCTTCTTTAATGTTTTAATTATGCTATTAACTTCTGTTGGTGATTTTAATTTAATGAGGTCAGAACTTCTTCTGTGCTTAATGCTATCAATAGCGTGAACCAAATAAGTAAAAAATGTAAACCCAAAGTGATTATTTTTCTGTTATATAAAAATAAAATGATGAGTTTAAAATGAGCAATTATAAAAATTAAAAAAAAAATTTAAGTACATGTTACAATAATATATGAATGACCAAAAATTTTATTTTATTTAAAATATTTTGGCGTTTGGAACATAAAATAAAAGTTGCAAATACTCTATCAAGGGTATCGAAAGACGTAAGCAAATTCATAATTAAAATCGCTGTTGTTAGTTATCGAAAAGTAACCAAGATGTGATTTTTGCGTAAATGTCATTAAATAATACAAATTTGTAATATCCATCACACAATGAATGTTTCTTTTACGTGGAAGTGTCTCGTTTTTCGATTTGTATGGAACTGTCGTGTGTCAAAATACTATAAGAGCGCTGTCAAGGGAGCTTCCGAATGTAAACAAAAAACACCCCATCTGGAGACCGAAACCTTGGAGCAGTGCTTCACTCAGAGCAGGCTTGGCCCCTCCTTCCCTTCTTACCTCCATGATCAAAACAGTGACAAAATACCGACAAAAACGTCCCTCGGCAGACAGTAGAAAAAATTTTACTTTTTCAGACTGGCAGTTTAATTCATTTCACCAAAGGACGCCAAAATCCACTAACTACGCACTTTCTGAAACAGTAACCATAACACCCCACCGGATGTAAAACGTGACCTTGTCTTATCTCGTCCCTAAACAGCTTAAAAAGTGACAAGAAATGCAATTCTTTCCCCCTTCACAAAATTCCAGCTGCCGTGATAATATGCAGAAAGTTTACCCGATTCCATTGTCTTTTGCCAAGCGAGTTCAGAAAAATGAGTGATACGAACGTAGAATTTTAAGTTAAAAAAACCTGAATTAATAGTAAAACAAATTAGCACATAGATTAAATAAAATACACATTGTGTAGCATAATTTGGAATACAAATACGCTAATTTTGAATAAGATATTAATGAATTATTTTACTTAATTTCGCTACACAACACAAACACGCGACTTCCATTTTTTGTTTAATAATCGATTGCTATAGGTACTGATGTAGAATATAATTAGGGTATTTGGAAACATTTCAGAAAACTTTTTCGAAGTCATTAGCGTATTCGGCATAATAATATCAGACCTCCATTCGAACGCATGGAGATATGATTTCCTAGCATTAGATTTTCTTATTCTCGAATTTACGCATTTGATAAGAAACTTCACCTTTCTAGAAGGCCAAATTGTCCAGTGCAGGACAATGAAAAAAGCGTAGACCTTTAAGGACCTTATTGGCTGATTTCTGTCTCTAAACCTCCATAATAACATTAGTGAATGTCGTTAATTAATTTGAATGAACATGTACATGTTAATATTACTATTGAGTATCTCATCAAAGACAAACAAGATTCTCGACAGGATCCACAACATGGTTCCAGTTTTAGAAATATGATGGTTTTTCCCTCGTATAATGTGAACATGAGCCAGTTTCACTTAGAAATCTTTCCAGGAAGGCATTAAATCCCTCAGACAGACAGCATTAATGTGGGTTGTCTTATTCAAACAAAAAGAAATATTAAAACATAATTCAATACGGTGCTGGTGCTTTCAGACTGTGACAATAAAATGGAAACTTAAAAAGTCTTGGGGAGAAAATAACAGTTTAAAGCCAAATCAAACACCTCCAAGATAAGATACAGCAAAGTGTTACAGACATTGTAAAAATTGAAGCGACAATTAACCAAATTAAATTTTAAATTCCAGATTTTCAGAAAAAAGTATTTTAGATCAATAAAACATTAAAAAGGACACATGGGTTTTAAACTGCTACATGTATTTAAGTTAACATGCCAAACTTTTTACCTAACGTAATTCAGTTTTACAATAGCCTTCAAAATGGACTTTTTTCTCTCATTTCCTTCATCTCACAAAAGTCGTATAATTTTTTAAATGTTTTCTACAACTAATTTTGGATAGTCAAGAAATGTACCTTCTGTTAAAAACTCTTTAACAGGAGAAGGAACAAGACTTCCTTTGGAGAATACGCAATGTTTTAATTTTTCCACGTAGTACGTAAAAATTATACCTTGATCAAAATTATCGTATTTTGAATGTTCACTCCTCTTTATTCATTTTTTAAGCTATCAGCAGTTGTTCATAGAAATATCAAGGTATTTAAAGTATAAGAAAAATCTTGCATAGTGCCATAATAAAAATTTCAGGAGTAGTTTGCTGTTGAAAATTTCACTAAAAATAGTGGAATCTGCAGTGAAAATGTTATCTTCGCGAAAACATATTTATCGCTTGGGAAGATATAATGGAGTTTACAGCGAATTTATTGATGAGCAATAGATCTAACCAGATTTTCGTGATAACGTCAAAGAGATTTAGATACATTACTTTTCTTTTCTGAGGGTACAAGTAGAAATAAAGCAGCGAATAAGATATCAATGGTTTTGCTCAGACATGTAAAAGCAAAAATGACACAAAAAAAAGGATTTCTTGTTCTTTGTCTTTCAATTATTGATCACATATGGCTACTTCGAAGATTCAGATAGACTAAATTGAGTTTAAATGTTACTATTTCAAAAATAAAACTCTGCGGAGACTGCAGAATTACAGATCTACATGTCCTTTATTATGTAGGTAAAACTGTTTCTAGATGTAACTGAAATAAAATTATTTTCTTCAGAGCAGTTAAAGGAAACCTACAAGCAAAATTTTATATGATTAGTTATCCTATTTAAAATTTTTAAGGTAAATTCGAAAGATTATAAGGTATATCTTAGCTTATAAGGTTTTTCTCCCGCTCTCTTCGGATGCCTTCGTGGTGTAGTGGTCAGCCCGCTCGACGCGTATTCGAGAGGTCCGAGGTTAGACTCCCGTTCAGGGCATTGCACATTTTTCATCTCTCCTGCTTCTAAATTGCCTAATGTCTCTACAAGTGGCGCCCAAACCAAAAAAGGTGGTGGATGATGATTCTCCACCCCCGAGATTTTGCGATTCGGGGCCCTAATCCTCAGTCGCCCTTTAAAAGGGGAAGTACATAAGGTATTTCTCTCGCCTTCTTCGCACGCCTCCGTGATATAGTGTTTCAGGTGTTTTAGGCAAGAAAATAGTCTTAATTATGCAAATATATGTGCTTAATTATTAAAATATTCTAGTATAACTTGAATATTTATTTTTTTATTACGTACACTGCGCAAAAGAAGGTACAGTTTCGTATCTCCCGTTCTACTGGGCCCATTGATGAAATTCAAATTGCATTTTTCATGTCTCCAAAGCGCAACTTAGAATATGTATTAGACTTATATATAGCATTGTTCTAACTTAGGTATTTTGACACAAAATCCAACATTTTCCGAAATAACATACCAATTTGTTTCCATATTTCGATTTTACGACTCGAATTATGCCTAGCTATTAAATTTTGTGAATTGGGTGAGAACGTAATACAACAAGTTAAATATCCTGGTCACGGCATCATTTAACTTGTTGTATTACTTTTAAATTTAACATTATTAATTTACTCATGGGTGCCATGATCGTACAAACATAATACTAAAATTGCTAAAGTAATTAAACTAATACTTAATATGCACTGAATAATTTGAAAGATGTGACATGCATATCATTACAAAATATATGTATACCAAAACAAGTATAGTTATCAAAACGAGTAAAGTGCATACCAGTATTGCACAAAATAAGTTTGAAAGAATATTATCAATAATAAACATAGGAGCAACATAACAATTTATCAAATTTGGTTAATACAGTGCGTTGTGAAATTTATCAAAAACCCATTCTAAAGTTAAATTGGTCCAGTGTTCTAAATTAGGAGTAAAGCACAAAGTTTAGGTAAATTTAAGCTTAACATTTATTAGGAATTAAACAATAATTTCTATAACATTTTGGTACATTCTAAAGGTGGCGTGATAGGTGAGTTTTGATGTTTTATAGAGGAACTGGTTTTATAAAGAATATACCATTTCAATACAAAATCATCTAAAGAAAGGGGAGGCCGCACAAATTTACTTGGTAAGAAACAGCTCAATTAAGAGGTGACAACCAGGCGGTAGTAAGAAATACCAAGTCACAATTCGAAATCTATAAAGAGAAAAAAAACACATTTTAGTGGATATTATAGGAAGGGAAAATTCAGCCTTCCGCCCTTTCAATCTTTAGGCTCGGTCCTCCATACGCCTCCGTTTCTCGGCGGTTTCCTCTTCGAAAAATTCCATAGCCATTTTGTGCCAGGCAAAAGCACGGTGTCTTACTTCTCGTTTGTCTTCCGATTCCCCTCTTCTGAAAACCGCTGCCGGCTCTTCTTCTTCTTGTCGCCAGCCCCCGCCTTGGCATGCTTGATGTTCCAAAAGTCGCAGGGAGGAGTAACCATGGCAGAAGATGGAAAAGATCTTCAGAGGCAACCAGCCATTGGCGGACATTCTAAAGCTGTAAGTATTCATTCAGAACATGGGGTCAAACAACTATTCGCCACAAATGAAATAAACACATTCCTGAACTTAACTTCGCTCAGGGTGCCACTCTTATATGGGTGGAAGCCTAACGGACTCCAAGTCACCCTCGTGACAAAACCCCTGCGCTGTACAAATGCATACAAAAACAAACCTTTAGAAAGAAGGTGCAGAATTTGGCTTTTAGCTAAGGAATTCCCAGACAACTGTCTGACAGAGATAAGCATTCTCAGAATCGGAAGGTGTTTTCTTTTTTTTTTCAGGGAATTCCGAAAACAAGTCTATGAAAAAAAATTTGGCTTGTGAAAATGGTCGCAAGTATCTGGCATTTGATTAACTAAATTAAATTAAACACCGAAGAATGTTTCTACAGTTGAAATATAATAATTATACAGCTAAATTCATGTTTCTTCAACATCAAAAACGACTTTATCACCACAGTCAGAAAATATGGATTCAAAGCTTTACCAGAAAGAGGCATACGTTGAACAAAACTTATTAAACTTTATACACCAACTATTCTAATAACAGAGAACTTTAAAATTTAAAGTAAAAATGACCTTGGGTGTCAACCTAACCAGAAATTGAGCAAACAGTACAAAAAACAAGTCAAGATTTAGAGTTTGAGAAAAAAATTTAATAGCTAACCAAACAATACTTAAAGAATAAAAGAAAAATGAACGCATGCAACTTAAATTCAGAGTTAACCAAAACTGCTTTCAAAAAAATTAACAGCAATTACTTTTCAACAGAGCAAATTAAATTCAAACTAATAAAATCACATTAATAACTTCCATTACTGATAACTAAATTAAGATAAGCATTACAATCAAGATAAGTGTTACAATTAAGATAATTATGTATTACATAACAAACTGTATCCTCGCTTTTCCCTCTCGTATCTAACGTCATGTTCTGTAGCTTTTCTTTTCACCTAAAATGCCACCTCTGCTTCCATTTCGATTGAAATTCTTCGACCCAAAACCATAACTTTGTTCTTAAATATTAGGCTCTACCTTTCCCGGCGGTTGACTTCCTTTTATTGCTTATTTACTTCTACGGAGTGTTCAATAAAAACTGTCCCGGAACGCAGCCGAATCATTACAGTCCAATAAACAGTGCCAGCTGTTTCTCAAGCGGAGAACTAGTTACAGTTAAGTTAAAGGTTCTGCTCAACCGGGCGTCTACTTTTGTTTCGGTTTTGCTTGTGTCTCGCCTCCACTTCCACGCACACGTTGGAGTGAACATCAATTTATCTGCATACAAGTTCATGAGCCGTTAAGCTGAGAAAGTTTGGAAGAATCTTTCTACAAAGTAAAGAACTGAGGGGAACTGATACTATATGAATGAGAAGCATATTTTGAGTAATGTTAATTTGAATAGTAGAAATGTGTCGAAAATTAATTATATAAAATAAAATGTTAAATTTGAGAGTGAATTTCTATTACCAAATGTGCATTTTATGTTACATATGAGTTTATCTTTTTAATAAGAAAAGGAAGCCATTTATAAAAATTTGATTACTTCAACCTATCGAATCGCATTAGTGATATACGGGATTTTATAGAATATTTAACCTATTATGAGGTTTACATTTATTTAGATCGCAGCAAAGTATTCCAAAATGTTTCAGAGATAGATGCCTTCGTGAAGTAACCGTTTAAGGGAATTGGCTGATTAAGAAGCTCGCACAAGCGAAAAAACGTTAGAAAGGCCATATAGTTAGTCCATTTGCCAAGCTTTAAACCTGGATCAAATTACCCTTGTTCATTAATTTGACTGTTTCGCAGCTAGTAATTTTATCCATCATAAAAACATTTCCTTAAAATTAACGTTTTTGTTCTCTAAAATTTTATTTACACTGATGCACTCTTCTCTTCCATCTGTAGGAAGTATTTTCGTACTGCAAATAATGGTTTGCATAATTACGAAAAAGCCTCCAGCGCTACCTGCCTAAGAAAAAGGATACCTTCGTGGAGACCTTTTAAAGGAAACTGGCTCGTATACAAGTTACACATGAGAAAAACCACGAAAACGCTCAACCTGCCCGTTCCCGGGATTCGTATCTTGGACCAAACTACCAAAGTTCAGGGACTTCACCGCTCGGCCGCTGGTGGGCCACCACGACTCATGAAAAAACTATTGCAGGCTCGTTAGGATTCAAGCCACAGAAATGCCAGGTACCAGATGAATATCGAACAGGCTGATAAAAGGCTGGCTTTGTCTTCTGATTATTCTGTCTAAAGGTCTAATATTACTGTAGAAACAAAACTGGTTCCAAGACAATACGGGAGGAAGTACATAAACATTTCTGCCAGCCGCTTCAAGACATACTGTCTCCACAAATCGAGCTACTATTTTCTTCTTAACAGGCCATGGTCCTTTCGTCTCATATTTCTGCCGCTTCAGACTCTGTCACGGGGATCATTGTATTTATGGTATACAAGAAACTATTAACCATCTTATGTTTAACTGTGAAGTAAGAGAAGACTTGCGTTTTCAACCATACGTCACAAAAAACTCTTGGGTAAGCTTTGAACAACTTTTAACAGCAACGTTCTGAGATACAAACTTCAGTCACTAGTAGATTACTCTTTATAAAATTGTGGCAGCCTTAAATCAGTGTAGTTCTCTTTCCATTCCTAAAGCAAATTATCACTTGGCTTCCACTTTGATCAGCATCATCCGAATAATACCTTTCTAAGTATTGTAACTCGTTCCATGAAAAGCTATTGAAAAAATAATCGTCAGCTTCCTACCTTCCTTTATGGTTCCAATAGCTACTTGGTGTTTTCATTTGATCGACAACATTTTCCATGCAAAATGCAGAGGTCAAGTTTTTAAAATTGGAAGGAGCGAGTTACTTTTCTATCTCTCATGAGTAATTGCAAATTTAATTTATTCAATAGTTCAAGAGCTTGTACTGCGAAAAAAAGCAACAATGGAACAATTCTCTATCTCCCATTCTACTGGGTCGATTGACGAAATTCTAACTGCATTTTTCTGTCTCGAAAGCGCGACTTCAGATATATACTAGATTTATATATAGCATTGTTCTAATATAGGCATTTGGACAAGAAATCGGACTTTTTCTGAAATGACATGCCAGTTGTTTTTACATAGTTCGATTCTACCACTCAAGTTATACCTAAATATTAACTTTTGCAAAATCTGGTGCGAAATTTACGGATAAATTCAAAATTTATCTTGGCGCATTTTTCAGTTTGCGCCAAGAATAATTTGCTTGGCGAACTTCTTAATTTATAGCAACCTATTTTTCTTTCTTTTTCGTGAAAACATGAGAATGGTCGAAGTAACTTCCGACGAATTTTTGAATACGGGGTACCTCCTCGAAATTTAACTACCCGCCGCTCTGGAGTAGATAATGCCACACAAACAAGCAGACAGACGCGCACAGATTTTAATAGTTTAGATTATGCTATTACTTTCTATTAAGTTTCTTTTATTTTTTTTAACATTAACATTGTTAATTTAATATTTGTTCTTAAATTGTTTTCTACCTTCATCTTAATATATATTGTCTATGATATAACTTTTTTCCCTTCTTTTCTTTCCCCCTTTTTTCTTATCTCTCTCACCTCTTTCGCTTATCTCTTCTCTCACTTTATATTAAATATACTATAATCATATCAATATACTATATGTATTAAGAAATAATTGCATAGTACACCACCTATTAAATTAAATATATGTGTAGATTCAGAACTATCAAAGCAGAATGTTTTTTGTAAAAGCAATTGTAATTTTTTCCCATTTCTTATATTGTTGGTTCATTCAATTTTATTAAATTAATATTAAATTAATTATTAATATTCCTTATTCTTTTCTCTGTTTCCTTCCCTTTTTGTGTTTTCCTATTATCTTAAATTACCTCTCTCTCTCTATATATATATATATGAATGTGTGTGTATGTAATAAAAACAGAACTTTGCATTATTGATCGTCCAGAACGTAGAAGTTTGAATCCGCAGTGAAGAGCAAGAATTTTGATTGCTTAGAATGCTAATCTATAATGAATAGAAAACTGGCAGCCGAGACAGGTTAAATCTTCATTTTATATTCAACAAATATGTTGCAGCCACACACAGCTTAGAACCTTATTTGCGTCTATTTAAAAATGTTTACATTTTTGGTAGATTTGCAATAAGAAGAGAACAGCAGACAGCAGTCCATCTAAGCCGAAGAGTAGCAAGCGAGTGCGTTATATTCAGGAGGAAATCTTAATTCAGACTGAGTTTGTCTTGGTTCTCAATGCATTTTGATTAGATAATTAATACAGCTGTAAAATTATTATTGGTTGTTCAAGTTTTAGTTCCATTTACATCATCAGAATTATGTAAAAGTCATATGACATGGATTACACTCGAAATGCCGCACTGCAAAGAGGGGTTACTATATTTAGAATAGAAAGAAAAATTAATTTATGCTGGTGTTTTAAATTATAATTTATATTTTACGTATTCTTTATTTTTCTTACACACATATATACAGATGTATATGTTGAGAGACAATCGTATAGTATCGAATGTCTCTGTTACAACCCCCACAGTATAGAATGGAATGCTTCCAATTTAAACTTCAGGCATCTGTGCATACCCAGAAACTTTGATGACTCTAACTTCTTTTTTGATTTATTACTATGTAGTTTCCGTTAAGTGTCTCCTGTATTGAGCCTGAGTGCTTGTTAAAATGATTAATAAATGATGTGTATAAACTTTTAGTAGGTTTTTGGATTTAAGTAAACAGCCTTCCCTGCGTCAACAGCTATGTACGAGCGAGGAGACACGGTAAAAAGGTTTAGATTATTCTACTTGTTCCAATTGTTTAATTAGAGAACTCAGAACAAATTTTACCAAAGCCGCGAATAGGCTAGATGAAGCTCTAAAAGCTAAACCGAAAGATTCAGAAGAAATTGATGTACCGTTTTCGCTATTAAACGATAAGTTTACAAAATTAGAAGATATTAATAGAGATATTTTAGATCTTTTATGAAAAGATACGAACATGGATCAAAATATGTTTGATCAAGAATATGAAAGGATAAATTCTTATTCTGACAAATACATATCTTTGAAAAGAAAAGTGGAACGATTTCGAAATGAACTGTGTAACAACATATCTAGTAATGATGCTTCTGGTAAAATGGTAAATAAAAGAAATGTTAAAATACCTAAAATTGAGTTACAAAAATATGTTGGTTCCATTAAAGGATGGCTTGGGTTTTGGAGTTTGTTTAAGAAAATTTATGACGACCCATGTTCATCGAATGAAGACAAGTTTATGTATCTCATTCAAAGCACCACAGAGAAGTCGCGAGCTCGTGACCTTGTGGAAAGTTTTCCACCTACGTCAGATAATTATCCGTTGGTGAATGAATGTATGAAGTCGCGTTTTGGTAAAGACGAATTACTAATTCAAGTGTATGTGCGCGAAATGTTGACTTTAGTATTGAGCCATAATAAATGTAATCTAGCGAAAGTTTGTGATAAGATCAAAGCATATTTAAGAGCCTTAGGTACCTTAGGTGTTACCTCCGATAAATATGCAGCAATGTTCTATCCTCTAGTCGAGAGTTGTTTATCACAGGTTGTTTTGAAATTTGGAAATTGGTATATCAGTTTTCTTTTAGTTAATGAAAAGGGAAAGAAAGAAGTAAATAAATTAAATGTTCTAATGTAATTTTTGAAATCCGAAGTGGAAGGGGAAAAAAGACTTGCGATTGCTAGAATTTCGTTTGATAACGAAAGAGAACCTCTCAAAAGATCATCTAAGCGGAATCTTAACGAAAAAAAATTTGATATTCCGACAGCTGCTAGTCTTTTAAATACGAATAGTTATAACGAAAAGAAGTCTATTTTTTATGATGAAAAACACGATTCTTAGTATAGCAGTAAAGCGAAAAAAATGAGTCTGGATGAAAAAAGGGATATAGATAAGAGGGCTGGTTGTTGTTTTTCCTGCATTAAAAGGGGACATGTTTCGAAGCGGTGCCGTAGTAGAATAAAATGTTTTATATGCAGTAAATTTCATTGTACTGTTATGTGTCCAAATCTGTGTTTGAATCGAAAGCAGATGTTCAAAAATCGGTTGAAAACCCGAACTGTACCCAGCTCAAGGATCAGGCCCTTACAAGTCAGTTTAACTCAACAGGGGTACTGTTACAAACATTGCAAATTTATCTTAGGGATAAAAAAGGTAGACACATTGTAAGAGATCTTTATGATACAGGAAGTCAACATTCTTATATTAGTACGAAAGCAGTTAAGCTACTGAACTATGCGTGTTTAGGAGAGATACCAGTAGTTCACAGTTTATTTGGTGGTCTTGAATCTCCTCAACAGAAGCATCGCTGTTTTAAAGTGCATTTTACTAGTTTAGATGAGAATTACAGTTGTAATTTTGAAGTATTAAAACAAGAAAAGATTTGCGGTAACGTAATGAAAACTCCGCAAGGACCATGGATGACAGATCTTTGCAAGAGGAAAATAACTTTGACTGATAGTACCAGTAACGCCTTACAAGAAATTGATTTTGAGATTCATCTACTTATCGGAGCGGATGCGGCTGGTAAACTTTTAAATGGGAAAGTACAAGTTTTGCCTGATGGACCCGTCGCAGTTGGTACCATTTTAGGCTGCACACTCACTCGAAAGATTCCACAGGTATCCAAAGTATCTGAATCTTATTTGTCTATCACATATCTACTCACCAACGACTTTAACCTTCCAGACATGTGGAATTTAGAGCGTATCTGCATTGTAGATCCGATTGAAAGCCAAACTGCTGTGGAATTGCAACAAGCTACACTTGTGAGCTAATGACTCCTGGCCATCGAGCGGTAGCTAAGAATTCAGCAACAACGAAAATTAGAACTATGTTTGATGCCTCTGCACATATTACAAACTCAGTATCACTGAATGAATGCTTAGCAAAAGGTCCGAATCTTATAGAACTCATTCCAGTGATATTAACTCGTTTCCGCATGAAAGAATTTGCTGTTACAGTAGATATAAAACAAGCCTTCTTGGAAATTAGTATCTCGAAAAGTGAAAGGAACTATCTTAAATTTCTCTGGATGGAAGACGCTGATCGAAAGTTGAAAATCTACAGACACTGTCGTGCCGTTCTTGGACTTACGTCCAGTCCCTTTTTGTTAAGTGCCACATTAAATACCATTTAGAAAATGCTCCTCCTCAGTTTAAAGCCACAGCTTTGATCTTACTAGACTTCTTCTATGTCGATAATTGTCTTGCTAGTTCTAACAGTGTAAAAGAGTCAGAACTATTTGTTGAAAAGTCGAGAGAGTTGTTACGCTAGGATAAATTTGAGTTAAAAGGCTGGCCAGACAATTACTCCATGTTAGAACTCAAGTTAGGATAACTCCAATAAAGACAATCACAATTCCCGGACTGGAACTCCTAGATGTTAACTTGCTGCTCGTTTAGCTGCTAACGTGAAGACAGATTTAAAAAGACCAAATCTTGAAACACATAACGGGATGGATTCTAGCAATGCCTTAAGTTGGATCAAACGAGATGAGCATTGGACAACTTTTGTCGCCAATAGGACACAGGAAATAGGAAAGCTGTCTCCCCCTGATGACTGGTATCATGTTTCTGGAAATCTTACACCAGCAGATATTCCGTCTAGAGGAAATTCTGTTAGATACCTTATTGAAGCAAGATGGTTACAAGGGCCAAAATGCTTAAAATCTCCGGCAGAGGAATGGCCCAAATCTCAAATCGCAGCTGACGAAGAAAGTTTAAATCAAGAGAAAAGGAAGACGACCATAATCAACACTAAGGAGATACATTGGTGCCACAATAAGTTTTCCTCCTACTTGAAGATAGTTAGAACGTTTGCCAGGATGTAACGTTTCATAGCAAATGCTAAGAAGCCCAAGTTAGAACCGTTCTGTCAAGAATTGACTACCAAGGAAATAGAATAAACTGAACTGATATTTCTAACAAGCACGCAGCAAGAAGCTTTTGGCTCAATAACTAATCCCGTTTTGAAATATCTATATCCTCAATTTGATGACGATGTTTTAATCCTTGTTACTACACGTGTCATACAAGATAACACTAACAGTTTCAAACGGCCAATAATATTGCCTAGCAAACATCAAGTTGTTCATTTGCTTATCTTGAAACAACATAGTAGATTAAGCCATGCTGGAGTACATACGTTAATGGCTCAACTGAAAAAAAAAACTTCTGGACATTAATGTAGAAAAACTGTTCGTAACGTTTTGAGACATTACAAGAATTGTAGAAGATTTGAAATTTCTAACGCTGAGATTATGCCTGCCCATTTGCCAGAAAATCGTGTAAAGAATGCTTCTTTTGAAATAACAGGAATTGATTTAAGAGGGCCATTATGCTTAAGAAATGGAAATAAAGATTGGTTCGTCCTCTTCACATGCGCTGTGATTCGAGCGGTGCACATAGAGTTAGTACAATCACTGATCACCGAACCTTTTGTTCAGCATTTCGAAGATTCGTATCGAGAAGAAGAAGACCCTTGTATCTTTATTCTGATAACGGCGCAAATTTTGTGGGAACAATTAATATTTTTCGTCAAATAGAAGGAAAAAAGGTACAAGAATTGTCTTCGGTTAAGCGGATTCAGTGGACTTTTATCTCTCTTACCTCCGCCTGGTGGGGGGGGATGGTGGGAGCGACTAATTGGAAGGACTAAAAGAATCTTCAGAAGAAATCCGGGACGAGCTCCACTATATTATGATGAATGGGCTATGATTTTGTGCGAAACAGAATACACAATCAATAGCCGTCCCTTGACTTACTTATCTGTCAAAGGATGTTGAAGTCTTACAACCTTTAGCCTTTTTAGCTCTTTTTTTTTACAAGAAATACTTACTGGATCTCTAACTGAATTATATGTTTTCGGTTCGAGTCATTTAATAAAATGTTTTCGTTATCGACAGAAACTTAAGCAAGACCTGATGAAAAGATTTTGGATAGAATACCTGAGTCAATTGAAATCTTACTACAAGTTCGAACACCTAACCACCCTTAGAGTAGGTCAAGTTGTTCTCATTGGAAGTGACAATAGCAAATGAATAGACTGGCCTATGGGCAGAATACTAGAACTTTATCCTGGACAAGACATAAATACTCGTGTTGCTCGCGTAAAAACGATGAATGGCGAACTACTTAGACCCTACCGAAAACTTTGTCTTGAAGTTGAAGACAGACTGGAACGTTCCGTGGTAAAAACTAGATATGGATGTACAGTAAAACCAACTCAGAGTTTGAATTTGTAACTTATCTTATTGAAACTTTAGTTGCATTCCTACACCAGAATCCAAGGTGGGAGGAAATGTTACAGCCCCCGCAGTATAGAATGAAATGTTTCCAATTTAAACTTAGGCATCTGCGTATGCCGAGAAACTTTGATGACTCTAACTTCTTTTTTGATTTATTACTATGTAGTTTCCATTAAGTGTCTCCTGTATTGAGTCTGAGTGCGTGTGAAAATGATTAATAAATGATGTGTATAAACTTTTAGTAGGTTTTTGTATTTAAGAAAACAGCCTTCCCAGCGTCAACAGCTATGTACGAGTGATGAGACAAGGTAAGAAGGTTTAGATTATTGTACTTGTTCCAACTGTTTAATTAGAATTTAGACTGCTCGTGAAAGTTTCAAAAACTGAATGCATGGCAAAATACAAAACTGAAAATAAGGGAAACTTCTTTACATTTCAAACATTTTTTAATCAGACATAAGATACTATTTTGCTAAAAATTACTGTCATTCGTTAGAAAAGGTAGTTATTTTGAATATTGAAAAATATTAAATTTTTGTTTTACGCTTGGGAAAAATCAGTGATTTGATCAAAGCAAAATAATCGAGGCGTATTTGGTTTGATACAGACGTCTTTGTGGAGGACGTTTTGTGGAAAACTAATGGGATTATATCCCAGCTATAGAAAGCCTAAAAAAAAAACACCTGAAAATTCTAAGCAGCAATTAGCCATCGACAACCGAATTCAGGGCAATTAGTTAATGTTTAATGTTCTGAACATAACCAGAGACAGACTGCCGCACTGCCCAAACGGATGCATTAGAGATAATTGATTTCATGGAATTTTTGTTTAAGTGTTTCAGTACTTCAAATGTTTAATATTTAGAAATGTGTCTGCTGAACAACGTGCTTAATGTGAATAAAATTCTGATAGTTACAAAGAATGCATTACATTAGTTGTTATAGATGGCAGACATAATCATTTGTTCAAACATTTCACATAAATTTTACGTTTACTCAAACCTTGAAATAATTGAAACTGGTTGTTTAGAAAGCAATAACGTATTCTTTAAAAACACAGTGTGAGAAGTAATATGGTTTTCAGACTGAATTTCATGTTGTAGCGAGACTAGAGAGAAAGCATCTTTCGACCTTTCTGATGATTCTCACACCCTATTCTGAGTGAAGAAACTTCGATTTCTTGGATCAAAAACTCATTACTCTCCTGCCACAACTAGCTTTATTTGCCAGATTTCTCAGGGCGTTTCTATAAGGTCAATGTCTTATGGCAAGAATTCAAGTTATTCAAAAGAACGTAACAGCTGTTCTACGAGGGTTACCCGAAAGAGAGATTTTACTAATGCTTTCAGGAATGTCAGAAGCATTGCAGCAGTTGTGCGTGTTCTCACATATAATTCTTTGAAGATGACTAGATAATACACTTTGTATTTGAAATAAAACGGTTCCACTGGCATTTTCAGTGAAGTTTTTAACACAGAATATGTTACGTTCATGCACGTTTTATAAACAGTACGCATTCTAAAATAAAAGTCATTAGATTCTTTTAATGTATGGTGTTATTTTCTTTTCTTTCAGTAAACACGTTCCATGAGGAAAAACCAAAAAATATTAAAAGAGTACAAAAACTTAGCGTTCGTTAGTTCTGTCATTTTTTGTAAACAAAAGGAGCTTTAAAAGATTGAATATAAAAATATTTCCCTAATGGTAATAACTAATCGAGTACCGCATATTCTGAAATTCCATTAACGCCCTTGTTATTGTTATCACTTATAAATAAAATGATTTTATTGAAAACAGTTATTATTGTTATCACTTAAAATGGAAAGGTGAAGTTATAGCCACGTGTTTCAAGGAATCTCGAATTATTATTTTTAATAACAAGTAACTGTGTCTTAAGATGAAGGCCCCCCCAGAAGTTTACGTATATCCTAACATCATAATTTCGCCACTGGTTGTAGTACTCCTCTCCAACATCCAGCAAGGAAATTAACGACCAAAAATATCCCATACATGTTACAAATCCTCATCTGAGAATTCAAGATCTCATTTATCTACTTCGTCTTCTGATTTATCTAACTTCTTCTACTTTATTTACTACTTTCGATAACAGGAAAGGAAACAAACCGTAACCATGGAACTGTGGTTCTTCAGAGACACACTATGCAGTTTGCATGGTTTAGGTTAGATTACCAGTAGATAAAACAACCGCCAAGAATCAGCACTCAGACAGAATTATGAGTGCAGAGAAGCTTGCATGATTGTATGAGATTCATTGGCAATGTAGGAGACATCACTTGAACAGCAGGTAAGTTACATCCAAAGCTCAATTAGTACAGACCCTTCCATGAATAGCTCTCGGATGGATGTCCAATCAAAGTATAAGCATTTTTGATAATTTCTTTCTTTATGATTGCTGACGTTCGGTATTATTTATAAAGTATCAGATCGAAAGTGCTTCACGAAGCGTTTCCTGTTAAGCACTTTGTTTCTAGTATATCTTACAGCTGGGCGATGCAGAAAAAACTGCAGTTTTAAGAAATACAGGTATACGCTATATTATCTGTTCTTTTTGAATGATTTAGGTGTTGGCTTCTGAAGAAAATTGTGTACGCATGATGCAACGTTATCCGTGTAATTCATTGAAAGCTAGTCTTTTCCGCTCTGACGTGCATTTTAGAAAGAACATGAATTTTAAGACAAGTTGAAGTTCAGATAAAAGTAACTGGTCCACCTAGATTTTGACTAGCGTTGAGTAGGTATTTTCCTCATGTACTAACAGCCCAAATTAAATCTTATGACAGGGAGCTTTGCAAGAGCAAATAACATAAAATTAAAGATATCACACATTTTCAGTTGCATATACAGCCTCCATTTTAGATTTTCATAGTCAGTAATCTTATCTAATGAAATTTCACAAAATGTTTTTTGCATTATCATAACGAGCAACAGCAAAGAGCTCATTTTGTGAGGTTATTATTCTTTCTATTAGTTATTTTTATTTGTTAGCCTTTCCTGCCCCTTCTGAATTCTCTCGCTTTTCCTCGCCAGGCTATGAATTAGCTAGGGTGAACAAGAGTGTATTTAAACTGTTGGAGCGAAAAGTTTAGCCAGAGCGTGATTTCACTATTGCGATTTCTTTCAGATATTAACCTTAAAAATCACTACGCATTCTTGCCGCCGAATTATTATCTTGCTTGAATAAATTTTGAGCCAACCTGTTAGATTAAAATGAATTGTGTAGTCTTGTACTACTCTAATCTTCAAATTTAGTATCATCTTGTCGACCGCAAGTGGTCGGTGTTTGTAAGCATGTGAGTCCGTGCAGTTTACAAATTACAATGTGTTCAATAAAAGGGGCTTTTACACCCTTTCGCTGTTTGTGTTCATCTTCAGACCCGTGGAAAAATTCGTAAGAATTAACACTTTAGGCAGATCTACTTACATTTTATGTTAAAGAAGAGAACTAGAACCCACAGTTTAATTCCTGCAGTAGCCATGATTCATAAGGACCTAACACTTTCTTTAATATGTACATCGATATTCTCTGTGTTTCACCCAACTTTTATTTTGTCACTATCATTATGAAATAATCATTATGAAATAAAATAGGAATTTTAGTGCGATATTGGAAAGAGGCCAATTTGAAACTTCATATTTCTGTATTTAAAGTTAAGCAAATTGCTTTAGCGACAAAACGCCATCAAATAGATTCCATTCTACCATTCGTCAGTGCCAAGTCATGGCTTTTAATGCCCTCTTCGATGTGAAATTAATTGTCTCTTGCTAGGCCAGAGTCTCGGAAACGTGTCTCTGCGCGTGACAATAGAGCGATTCCGGCTTCCGATGGTTATGGATGGACGGAATTAGTGGCCGGATCTGTGGCAGATGACTTTCCGCTTTTGCCATAAATATTGAATGCATCTGGACGTAACAAATGGAACAGGTTGGGGAGAACACACGCTGCATCTATTATACCCGAAGGTACATTTTGCTCCGAATGACGCGAATGAGATATGGCGGAATTGGCTTGGCGCGATCGTTTTCTTAATGACGTCAGTGAAGCAGAATTCCATGAGGTTGCAATAAACTTCATAGGTTGTACAAATTAACTGATCGGTTGGATGTGTAGTAGTACTTATTTAGCCTTGAAAGAAATGAGTTTCAATTCATAAAATGTGAAGACAGACATGCAGATTTCAATCACAATTGCTGAGCCATGATAATATCTTTTACGTTCTTTCACATATAAATATCGGCGTGGTAGTACAAAAGAACCAAGAGCATTTCCATGGCTCCTGCTCAAAATTTTCGGTTCAAATTTTTGTAAAATAAGTCAACGCCTGTCATTGCAATGAAAGAATTAATGCAGTGATAATAAACTAGATAAAAAGTTATGAATTTATGAAATAAAGATCTTTATGGGCATCGATAAAAAAAAGAAGAAAAAATTAAAATCTGAAAGGTTTCACATTTAAAACATCGTCCAAATCGGTTTGTTAAGGTTTTCTTTCGTTGAGATCGCAGTCTACTAGACTCTATTAAATTCCGACTAACAGTAACAATTTTTTTCTCTTCAGTTTAATTATTAAGGAACATTTTCTTCGCACTTACACAATATACAGTTCAACAGCAAAAAATCCAAAATTTTAAAAGCAGCATAGCAGTATACGTTTAGAATTCACGTTGCAGTATTAAATATTGCCATGCATTTTTTTTTCAGCCTTTGTTCAGCTCATCATATCTACGTTCATTTTTCTTAATACTAAGATGGCTTTAGAAAACTTTTTTTGTGTGTTTTCATTATCAATATTTTGTACGTTTATTTTGTTTATTAAATATCACATTCTGTGCGCTTAAAAATTTTATTCAACAGCAAAATCAAAAACATTTAAAAACAGCATATCTTCGGCTAGACAATCTCGCGCGCCGGAGATAAAATTGGTTTTCTTTCGAACAGTGTTGATACTGCTCTCTTGAAATCGTTGAGTTTTTTAATCAAAAATTAGTTAAAGGTATACAAATATGAAATAAATAATAATATGAAAATGCGAAGTTCAGACTTTCGGCCTCCAAATGCTAACGTTCGGGCGTAGGACTACGTTATTTAAATTTGGGTGGCTTTAAGTAAAGTTGTTTTTTCACAGTGCCAGAAACATGCATACATTAATACAGGTTACTTGTCGTTTAATTTTTGAAATATAAGGCGACACAATACATGAATACAGGGCGACAAAATTTGGTGGCAACTTTGGCGAAAAATGGTTCAACGCAGTTAACCGTCTCGACGCAAAATACAGCTTCGAGACTAATATCCCATTCTTTTGGACTAAAAACAGTGTTAGTGTTAAGAGATGACTACTCTACTTCATTTGATAAAGTTATTGTGCTTCTAATAATGAAATGACATCTAACTCTTTTATCTAAAACCTTTAACCAAAAAATGCCTTTACAATACTGCACTAAGGATGTAGTTTCTTTAATACTGACTTATGCAGAGTATAGAAATGAGGTTTTGTTGATTTCTTGATTAATGAATGAGGAGCTGAAGTGATCTTATAAAAGCTCAGAAGCGTGTACAATCAAGAGAAATCTGACGTAAGACACCTGAAATGAAATAGTAGCAAGTCTAGTGTTTAGAAGAAATTTGTTAGTGGAAATTCAGTGACTAATAACCAAAAGTGTGTGCATGACACTGTTTAAACAGATGAGCTGCAATACAACTAGTATGATTTTTTGCAAAGTAGGACAAAAGTTATTCTATATAGGTATACATACAATTAAATATTGATTCTCTTGCTACTAATATATTTAAAGAAATTGTAAGGTTTTAGTTAAACTAACAATGTTTTATTTTAATTTGACTTTTTCTATCTTTTCTCATTTCAATTTCCCGTTAGAATAAGCGCTCGTTTCAGCTTTATGCTAATTTGAAGTGAAATCAAGTTCTATTTAAACGAAAGGTAGAAACCTTTCAGTGTGAGAGAGCTTTTAGTCTCAGACCACTGTTACTGTATTCGACGTTCGCCTGACTAGCTAGTATTTAAATTCTTAGTTTAGAGGCCAACCTCGCGTTATAGCTCTGTGAGCAACGATTACTTAATTTCTAATTAGTTTTAATTTAAATTACCTGATTGTTCAGTTTAGACCCAAGTGGCGGTCATTATTTTCTGTATCCCTCCCGAGTTGGGAAGTGGCTCTATATAATTGTGGTTTAATAAAAGAGGATTTTAAATCCCTTCAAAGTGCAGTTCTTCCACCAATTAACCACAGTTTTCTACCACAGAACATAGCTGCATTCAGCTCCCTGTTCAAGATCAGGACTTCACGTTTCACGAAGATGTTTGCCAAGAATATACACCGAACACTCAGTCCTGACAAAATGTAATCTTTCAAACTAATCTTCATATTATTTATGTCCATATAAGACATAACGTTCACCATAACGCACCCAAATGGATACATGACGTATATAGTATTTGATTCCTTGTGACTTTTTCTCATTCCTACTAATACCAAGTATAATAAACAGAAAATACCGCATTCGTATGCTCAGGCTATGCTTTCACAGGACCCACCGAAAACTTCTAAGTAAAGCAAAGCGGAAGAAACTTCGCAGAGAAAACAATGTAAGGGGTAAAATAGTCATACAAAATATCACGGAAGCAAAGGAAGCTAGGGTAACCATCGCAGTTCTAAAACATCATAGTTTGAAATACATCATCGGAAAAAATAAAGCGTAGCCACCAATTTCAAGTTTTAAAATGTCGTCGTAGAAAACAAAGCGGTTCAAAAATTTCGAAGTTTTAAAACACCGTTGTAGAATTTATCGTAACAAAAAACAAACAAATACTAATACTACAACTAATTTCGTGATGACAGTATAGCACACGTGTGTTTTCAGACTAAATGTTTAAATGCATGTTCGTATTACTAATCCAGTTATATAAAATAGATTAATTAAACAATTATCTTCAACAGTTTTAAACACTTTTATCTGCTATATTTGTCATTAAGTTTCTTCTAATTTTCTGTTTTAGAATGTTTAAGTTTCCTTCTTAACTTGCAGAAAAATTTACTGTTTAATTGAAAAGCATAAAATAAAGAGTTAAATATTTCTCTCATTCCTTCTTGAGCTCACAAATCATTCTATTAAGATCCATTTAAAACGTTTTAAGTCTGAAAATGTATGACTGCTGTGCTATCATCATGCAGTTATGTGTGGGCATGCAGTATGTTATGCTTTATATTTATCATGATGTTTTGAAAAAGCAACGTTTTTAGCCGTGTTATTTTCTACGACGATGTATAATACCATGATTTTTTCTGTTTTTTTTTTTTTTTTTTTTTTTTTGCTTCCTTTTTTTCCCATAATGCATTGCACGACGATGTTTTCTCCTTGTGTAGTTTTCTTCGAAAATGTTTCATCCATTATATTTTTGAGCGATATTTTTTGCTTGTAACCATTTTCATTTGCCAATTGAATCTGAAAATTACTAAAATAAAACTCATGCCAAAGGTTCATATTCTTAGGTTCAAATTAATATTTCTCATCGTAATTAGTTTTGCTATGTACAGCGTACCGGGAGCTGAAGAAACGATTAAGACAACAACTGATTGAAAGGACTATTGACAGCGGTAGCTAAAAATTTTATAATGAAGTACATTCTGAGGAGCATGTGATTCAGCATCGCAATCAACCAATCTTGCATCACATAGCGTTATTATCCGAGAAGCCTTTTCGACCAGAATGAATCATTATCATGTTAATTATCTCTAGTATTTGCAGATAATCATCCTTTCTTTGTACTCAGTCTTGGATAAAATTAGGTGCTATTATTCTTTTGACAAGCAATAAGTCATAATTCCGTGCTTATCTGATAACAGAAGTGCATATATCCTTTCGTATTGCTTTCGGGATATTTCCTGTTCTTGTATTCCAGTAAATGAATGGGTAGATAATATAAAAGAATTAAATAGAACCTTATAAAATGTTAATGCGCTTTTGAGTAACAGTATTTTTTTTGTCTCGGGCTTAAATAAATCTCGCTCCATATAAACATTATCCGAAACGATGTGGTTCCTTTATGCGTGGTATCCTGTTGACTTACCTAACAGCCTACGAAAATTTAACCGAAGTCGGCCAATCTTGTCATTAAATATAATTATATTTTATCTCAATGATGGTATATATGGTTCCAGATTTTGTATTTATTTAGCTATTTTTAGTAGAATTATAATTAATTGTTTTATTTTCCCGTGCAACGTACCTCGTGACGAATTGCAAGAGAAAGCTACCCCGGAAAAGTAAAAATACAAGAGCGCTTGCATTTAAAATTTAATAAATAGATATCTCGTAATTGCTATTGCTATCCAGAAAAATCGAGAAAATAGATTTTACCAGAATATTCTCGTGAAAAATTAAAAAGCTTATAAAAGACGGATTAAAACATCTCAGCTCAGTTGTTGTTTTAAGTGAATTATATTGTTTACTTGGTGCTGTTACTTAATTGTAGAGAATTCACTGGGAAATCGAATTAACTTTCTCTGTATTTGAACTGAGTTGTATTCAATGTTTCAGTAATTCAAAATATAACTGCTGTGAGATATTGTGATATCGTACGAATATCTGTGAGAAAATATTTCAGCATATTGTTCTATTTCTTGTGAAAAGAATAAATTTTATTAACCTTTTATCGACTTGTGCATTCAGTCCATCACGAACCCGTACGCACGCAACAATATCAATGCATGAAGGAGCTAATGTGAGCTTTTGCCTCCAGCCGTTACAGTAGGTCTTGTTTAGCCGAATATTTAACAATAAACACAGTTTATTTCAATAGTTGTAATTATTGCAAATTATCTTTGAAAATAGTGTGCAGACAAAACTGAGACCACACTAAGGCTATACAAAAACACATTTTTTAGTAAACAACCTGCGTTCTTAAAATTTAAGAAAAAATTATAATATGAGCTAACGAAAAACTGTATACTTTAATAAATTTCTAACGATTTCAAATTAAATTCCTCTTCAGAAACACACTTTGTTTCCGGTAGAATGCATACATAGGTAATCAAAAAGCTGTAGAAGACTTAAACGCCAAATGTCATCAGAAAAATTCGGTACATTCTGTGTGTAGTTTCGAGATGGCAGTCTCTATCCGCTACAAAGTACATCTTTGCATCCTGCAGCATTCACAGTTATTTTTAGCACTAGTTGTTTAATTGTAATCGGTCTCAGTTTGTTTTATTTGCTTATGATAAAGTACGGTTGGTCTATCAGCCTAAGGGGAAGTATACCTTTGGAGAGGGCTTTCTGAAGGTTTGGTTTGGTTTATGTGATTATGGCAAAGCCTTGATAGCTATCTGCCTACGGAAAGGGATGCTGTCGTGGAGGACTTTCTAAGGAGAACTGACTCGTATACATGTTACACATGGGGAAAACCACGGAAACGCCCATACACCGAGCCCGTTCGCGACTTTCTGAAGGAAACTGGCTCCGCATTGGCACTTCCGAAAAACCACGAAAACATCCATCCAGCAAGCCCGTTCGCCTGGAATTGAACCCAGGTTGAAACTACCTGTGTTCAGTTACTTTACTGTTCTGCCGCTGGTAGGCCGTATAATGGTTTCATAACATGCTGAGATAGAGTATTTTTTTCTCCTTAATATACAGAAGTACAAGAAATGTAATAGTGTTAAAATGTAATAATTTTTGAAGTTGAATAGAATGGCACCAATAAAACATCTCCTAAGGAATTTCCCGAATCACTCTAAGTTTCCTGATTTGCAAGTGCCATGATGGTCTTTAGATCTTCAGCAATTCTAATATTTAACCATAATCTATGAATCCCAAATAACAAAAACATCTAGGGCGAGGCACACACATATACAAAAAGAGGAAACAAATTGTCACGATATCTGGGTCGTGGTTAATTAAAATTGCCATTATCAACTCCCATATATGAGAAAATGAAAGTTTCATATAAAACCAAAAATGGCTAAAGCAATTAATAACCTAAGTAATACCGGGTAAAAATTGCACTGTTGACTCAAAATTTCTGTTAATGCAGAGCCAGTTAAAAATTGCATAAAAGTAATGCACAAATTACAGTTAACAGGAAAATACTGTTAGCATTTTACTGGCATTTTCAAAAAAGTTTAATCAAGATTTCAGACCTCCTAAGTCTCCCGTCTTGGCCGCACACATGATCGAATGATAAAGTATCTTGACCAGACAAAGCAACGGATATTTGACATTATAGATCAAACTTAGAGTCCAGCTCGACTCCCCATGAGTTGAAAAAGAACGACTATTATTCCAATCACAAAGCTAGATAAGGAGGCTATATCTTCTGGAAAGCTTCAGATCTATAGCTTTAACAAGTATGCTATGTAAAATTCCTGAAAAAAATATTCTTTTTAGACTTTCCTTTTTACCTTGAGTTCAGAGATCGTTTGCTCAGAGAAGAGTATAACTTTAGGAAAGATCATAATACCATTGATCAAGTTTTATGTCTTATCAGAGAGTCGGAGATTCTCCAAACATGAAGACAATCCACCACAGAGTCGCGACAATTTGGGACCTGACTAAAACCTTTGACAGTGCATGGAGAAATTTTATAATAATAAAAAATTCATGACAGTTTGGCATAAAGCTAAGACCTTATCATAGATATCATATTTTCTGAGAAACAGACATTTTCAGGTGAAGCTTAACGAATATTTAACCTGTATCCTCAGGCTGGATGAGAGTATCTTTCGGGGATTTGTTCTGAGCACGGTACTTTTTACTTTTTATATAGCTGGAAGTAAAAGGGTCATATCCAAAAATGTGAGGAAGGAATGTTTGCTAATGACATTGTTCTGCGGTGCTCTGTTCCGAAATGGATCTTATCATATCATCCTTGAATTTGTTTTAAGCATCAGCCTTTTTCATATGATAAATATCCAAACTTCGGTTTTCTCACGGACCTGTACATAATGAGTAATGAAAGCATCACAAACCTGGTTAAAAGACTCGTAAGCGACTCAATATTCTTAATTTTACTTCTGGTAGAACTTGGAATGACGAAACCTTCAGGATAATGTATATTGCTGTGATAAGATGTATACTGAAATACATATTTCCAGTGTATTTCAGTGCATCCTTTACAGAATTCAAATATTTGTACGAGTTCGCTTATGTGCGCCGCAATTTATCATGCAAATCTCCCACCACTGTATCATGGAAGTAACTCGAACTTGATGAAATGCTTCAATAAATTCAAAATGCAATGAAACTAAAAATCGAACTTTTGAATATCTCAGTGAATGGAGAAATAATCAACGATTAATGAACAATAGCCTGCTCAGTCAGGCAGAGAAATGAATGTTATCGTCCATTTAGTGGAACCTATTTCACTGAACCCTGCGTTTGTTCAGTTGAGGGTTTACCAAATGTGTTCTTTCATAAAGAACTTATGTCTAACACAAACAAAAATTCTCATGATCCTGGCTATCTGTGGTCTAGAAGTTATATATATCATTACTAGAGATGCTGTTAGGATCTATGCCGATGGCAGTAAAAATAAGCTAAATCATACTGGAAGTGGTGTTTTATCGAAACCACAGATTATACTACTGCAATTTCAAGACGTAACCCAGGTAAATTCTTGGTTTTTCGAAGAAAATTAATTTCTATAAATGAAAGAACGGGAGCCGTTGTTCATGATTCTGTCTTTTGCAATATCTAGATCTTTAGAGACAGCTGTAGCTCTAATGAACATACAGTGTCTCACAAAAATGATCGGGCACAACAATATTTTTACTTTTTAAGAGAAAAGCTTTGCAGAAAACTAAAAAAGAATATTCCCCTTTGAATACATATTTTATTACCTATCTCTTTGTACTGAATAAATTCGGAAAAACGAAATGGTAAATTTAAAAAATAACGATTTAAACTGAAATGGAAGAAAAAGATACCACAAAATTAACCAGACATTTTCATAACTTCTAATTAAAATCATTTACAATAAATAAAAACGAAATTTTATGGAATTAGGTTCTATAAAGAAGCTCAGGAAAACTCTAAAAATTGTTTGCTTTTAGAATTGGAATTTTCGTTTTAGAAAATATTCGTTATTTTAGAGTTTTCTTGCAATGGCTCGGTCACGAAAGGAAACATCGTTAGAAGTCCGCAGATTAGTTATTTATTTGCATCAAAAGAAAGGTAAACCTATTAGAAAAATTGCTTACATACTTAATTTGAGAGATTCTACAGTTTTTGGTATTATTTAGCATTATAAGATACAGAACCGTATTCAAAACAAAAGAAGACCTGGAAGACCATCTAAGTTATGTCATGGAATGAAACGCTTTACTCTATGAAATATTAAAAAGAATCCCAGACTGAGTGCTCCTAGACTAGTTCCTGAACTTCGTGAATTATATGAAATATATGTAAATCGAGAAACTATAATAAGAGTAATGTGATCTGCAGGATATCATAGGCTAGTAGCACTCAGAAAAGTTTATGTCCGTAAAACAAACTGAAAACTTCGACTCGCTTTCGCAAAATCGATGAAACAAAGGACACTCAACTACTGAAAAAAAGTGCTGTTTGCTGATGAAAGCAAATTTAACATATTTTCGACTCAGATGGACGAGCGTTGGTGTGGAGAAAACCAAAAGAGGAGTTTCAGAAGCGAAACTTACCAAGTGTTAAACATGGTAGAGAAGGAGTTATGGTATTGAGCTATGGCACATTCCGTTGTTGGTAATATAGAGTTTATATATGGTATACTGAATCAGTATAAATACCTTGACATCTTGGAGAAAAATTTGGCATCGTCAGCGCAAAAACTTACTATATAAAATAGTCTTAAATTCTACCAGGACAATGATCCAAAGCATACTGCGCACACTGTCAGACTCTGCCCGTTATATAAGTATCAAGAAGTAATTAAGGCACCACCCCAGATTGCCAGATTTTACTCTTTTTGAATACACTCACGTTTGTGAAAATTGCAACACCATGAAGGACTTACGCGAGTGAGTTGAAATTTTCAGGAAATGCAAAGTAGCGCATGATATGCAAATGATTAGAATTGCAAATCCGTAGCGCATGCGTATGCTGAGCAACGCCCTCTGAACGGCTGATGGATCCGAATAAATAGACGGCTGTAGCGAGGCGTGTATGGTTATCGGTGGTTATCTGCTAGTGGTAAACGTTAACTCAATCTGTACTTATGCCTCTGTGATGTAATGTATACCTTGCAAATCTAAAATCTGTAATCCAACATAATAGTCAATGTATCCCTCATCAGCCCTTGTATGGCAGTGTAAACTTTAATTTAAGATCAAAATAAACTCCCTGTGCGGCCCCCTGGGGTCCCAGGGAGTTGTTACCTCTAGGTAGGGCGCGGGACATATGCCTGTTTACCTATGTTAGACACCAGGCGTCCCCGTCCTCCGTCACCTGTCACCTGTACTTATGCCTCGTCGACGAAAGAGAGCTAGATTTGAACAACTTACAGAGTTTGAACGAGGGAGAATCATCGGCCTTCGTGAAGCTGGATTGTCGTATCGTGCAGTAGCCTCTCGTGTGCAGCGTAACAGCAGCACAGTGATGCGCGTTTGGAAGCAGTGGACGGACGAGTGTCGAACAACTCGGAAATCCGGGAGTGGACCCCGAAATGTGACGTCAGCTCGCGATGATAGACACCTGGTCCGCATGGCGCGGACGGACCGTACAGCTTCCTCTAGACAATTGGCAGCACTGTGGTCAATAGCTACAGGTGTTTCATTGTGTGCTTCATCAATTCGTAGACGTCTGCTGCAGTGT
>KK116227.1:606240-667080 GCA_000611955.2 Stegodyphus mimosarum | reverse complement strand
TAAAAAATCCTTCTTTGCAGCGCAGCAGGTACAACTTCTTCCTTGGCCTGCGTGATCCCCGGATATGTCGCCAATTGAACATGTGTGGGATGTCATTGGTCGGCGTCTTGCTCGTGATCCTCGTCCTGTTGCGTCAGACGAACTTTGTCGTGTAGCAGCACTTATTGCGGCGCGTGGTGGCCACACAAAATACTGATTCTGATCTCTTGTTCTTGTTTGTTTGCTTTGAACATTTAATCATTTATTTGTACCACTACCACTCAACTGTGTATTAAATTGCATTCAATTATGACGATTCCTTCTTGGTGTTGCAATTTTCACAAACGTGAGGGTATATTTGGCAGAAACTAGAATCGAAATTTCAAAAACATAGCATATCTTCGCGGCAGATAATACGAGTAATTAATAAAATAAGTCCGGAAGTAACAAAACAAACTTGTGGAGTCAGTGCCCGAAAGATTAAATGAAGTAAACAAATGTAAAAGGTATCCTAAAAAATTGCAAGAAGCAAAAGCAATGTTAAGTTTTTGTCAATTTTGGCTGTTACTAAAAGTGTGCGATGTTTTTTGTGAGAATATGTTTCCTCATTAAACAAATGATAGTGATTTTTGAATTTAATTTAGATCTTTTCGAAAATGTATTTAGTACAAAAGATATTGAATTTATATATAATTGAAATAAAAACCTTTCTTTTTGTTTCAATTTATTTTATTTTTTATATTAATTAAAGAATACAAAAAGTCAAAGTGCCCAATTATTTTTGTGAGCCACTGTATATAGGACTAGAGTCGAGTTGGAGATCACGTGGGTATTAAAATTAGGTTAACATAAGTTGAATCAAGTTATAAAATAAGTTGTGACAAATTAAAACGTGTTGAAACACCTGGCAAAGAATACATATACTCATTTTCAGTGGCTACCTTCTCAGTTAAATGTCTTCGGTATTAAATGTATACAACTATTGGATAAGATACAGATAGAATGCAAATTTACGAATAAAATTAACTAATCAAGGTACAATTTATTTTATAAGGAATTCTGATAGCTGTTGGGTATGATTAAGAATAAAGTTCGAGATAATTTTCTAGGATTATAATATTTCAAGCTATTCATGCTCAATGTATCCACTATCTTCAGAATTACACGTCTCTACTCTGTCTAACAATTCTTTGTTGGAAATTCTACAGGTGACAGGCTGAAGATAAAAATCCCAGAATAATTTTGTAGAATTACAAAATGTCAAGTTATACATGCTCAGGGCGTCCACTGTCTGCAGAAGTACATATTTGTATTCAGTCTAGAAATTTTCATTGGAAGTTCTAAAGCATTTCTTCACGTAGGTTACTACATACTTGAATAGTACGAGTTCGTAGATCGTCAACATCGCGCAATAGCAAACTGTGCATCAGGAGTGTCAAATGGCTTTTAGACAGGAACTCCAATAAGACCATGTCAGATGACATCGGTTGTCTACAAGAACTTCCTCCATGACCGAAAGTCCTGTGGCTGAAATTTTCCGACAAGAAATTTTTCACGTACGCCGACTGATATGGAGGGACGTCATCATGTTCAATACACATGGAGCGCAGACTGACTAATGACAATACATTTAAGAGATTGTTCTGAGATTGCTGGGTGTGCTGCGTTAACTATGAGGAATGAGGTTTGCAACACATTTGTGTATTACATTACATTTAAGAGATCAGGTACTGTTACTTGCAGTACAACAGTAATATCTCCATCCACTTAAGGTTCGCTCGCAAAATACAGATGCTGTGAAGCGAGTGTTCCAAATTCGGCACCAAACCTTTACAGACTGCTATACATGCTAACAGTTCTCTTAGTCCCAAGATGAGTTTTTCAAATGTCTCTCTCTGCAAACTTTGTCGAATTTAATAAATCACTGCGATTGAATTTCGCATTTCGCATCTTCCATCCACATAGTGTTAACCAAGAAATTAAGCTATACATAATATGTATTAGCCACGAATTTGCAATTTCGTATCTTCACGAGCAACCATTTGGTTAATGTGGCATACAGTCGAGCTCGCAGCTCATGCAAGATTTGCTATATTGTCCCAAATATAATACTTTACGTAGCACTGATGTCTCTCGTAATACCGTGTGATTAAGCTGATATGCACACCTACAAGACTAGCCTACTTGAACCAAGGTGACTTTTAATATTCTTTGGTTTTCTAAGCATGTGAACGACCCTGCAGTAGGATGAGAACAATTGGGGAAACGTAATGCATACTTCTCTGCCCCCAAACCGTATTTTTCGCACAAGGCAACCATCTCGCCTTACTTCTAGTTCGAATAACTAGTCATACTTTTTTTAAAAGATCTAGTTTGAGCATTATTTGACAATTTATGCTTCCCGATGAGAAAGGTAGCAGAGGTTTCGTTTCTATGCTACCTTTGTAACAGTTTTAGAGGCAAACTTCATTTTAAGACTTTATGCTTTTCCATGTCATTAAGGACACATTTACGCATATGATCAGATGCAAGAGATTCGTATTTTTTCTATTCACGTTATTAATATTTATACTACATTTATCAATAAATACGTGACGTTCTAAACTTTCGCTATTGTGTTTTTTTTTCTGTTTTTCACAACTTTCGTGAAAGGATAGCGAACATCTAAAATGCGCCTTCGGGAACACTGCAGTAAGTCTTATATAGTAGAAATTGGGTTACGCAAAGCTTAAGATGGCTATCTGCCTAAGGAAAGGGATGCCTTCATAGAAGACTTTCAAAGGGAACGTGGCTATTATTACATTCCACTAGAAGAAATCCACAAAAATCAGCAATGCAGAAAGCTCATTTGCCTATGTCGAATCTACAAAACTACCAGTATTCAGTGGTCTTACCCACTTAATGAGACTATTTAGGTCATTAGTGAGACCTGTATACACATCTAAGGTAGAAATTTACTTTAGGCAGACACAAGTTCTACAATTCTACCTTTTTGTATTCTACTTTTCTGTATTTAATTATGTGCTTAAGGAACTTACTTTACATCCGATTATTGTATAATATTCAAAATTTCTTTCTAACAAATAAAATACATTTTCTTACAACCATATTATTGTTCTATTTTTTTTTAACTTTTGCTTGCGAATAAATGTCAATTTGCATCACTCGGAAGAAGAAGACCTCACTTACATCTGTATATATAAAATACGTGAGTTCACGATCAATTCTCACTACACATTTGTCGTTTTCAGCATGTTGGCAACTCTGTTGATCACTTGTTTTGTTTTTGTTTCCTGGAGTGACGCCTCTCCTAATGTAGAAAATCGAGGTATTTTTTCATTTTCGTTACGCACTTGGCATTTCTTTATTAATGTAGTATAGTTACAATTTTTATATTTCTAGCTTAATTAACTGAAAATATTAATGGAATGTTTAATTTATAGTGCAAATATCAAACCTGTATTGAATAAATATGCTTTCAGTGGTACCTTTACTAGATTCATGGACATTTCTTAAACAAGATTATTTAATATAATTTCGAAGATTATTATAAGGTATAACTTCTCGTATATCATAAATGTTATTTTACTTCATAATAGTTAAAAACATTGCTTGTCAAGAATATGTCAATATAGCTAGCTATATGTAATATTAAATGATGCTGAACGGCATTTAGATTTTATTTGTTATAATATTTGTTGTTCATTCACTGTTTGGAAAATGGGCAAAAGAAATTGTTATTTCTACAAATTTAATATGTATATCTAATTGCTTATTAGCGAGATTTAAGTACTACAATTCCGTGTAATTCGATAATACGTATTTAATTTCTTGTCAATTTAATTTCTTCTATCCGCAAATTGAGATTTTTTCAAAAGAGAAATGTAATTTAATTGGTAACTGCTATCAAGTTTGAATTCTCTGAGAGATTGTTATTAAATTATCGTTGCATATTGTACGCTGCTTTATCAGATGATATTCGCATATAACCTTTCAGGTTGTGCGCCATTGGTAAACCGAAAGATGTAAACTATTCATAAAAAGAAATAATAAGGTCATCAAACGTAACTGTAGCTTTAATGTAAATTCAAATAGGCTTATGAATGGGAACTAAATTGTACGCTTCTGTGTCCGCGTGATTTGTTGCCATAAATCAGTTGTCTTCAAACTGTGTTTAACAGCACCTTGAGGTTCCGCGAGTCGAAATAAAAATTCTTAAAGAAATATGAAGTACTCGCTTAGTTAAATAACGTTTATTAATTAAAATGTATGAAAATAAATTTAGTTAGAGTAGTTTTCAAATCTAGTGTTTGGTCATTGTATGTCAAAAAGAGTTAATAGTGCAATGTTTTGCAGAACTAAACCGTTTCCTCATGGAAAATGACTTAAATTCGGACAATCGTGTGAAAAATTGCACACTAATTTTTTTTTCCATTGAAAAAAAAAACCGTAACAGAATATTTCCAAGAAGTAAAACTTCAGTTCGAGCACTCATCGGCAGACTTGTCTGTGAAGAAAATCGACATATCAGCAAATCTGAGTTGCTGAGAATACCTAGAGGGTTCTCCCAGAACTACACGTGCATTTTAATGCCACCGTATTCAAGTAAAAATTTTTCTAGACGTATGTCGCAACAGAAAAAAGTATAGAAACAAATTAAATGCAAAATAGGAAATGCGACTGAAGACATCAATAGGTCTAGATTTCGAAGGTTTATGTAAAACAATTGTGAGCACACGTCTGTCACTAAACTAACCGCAAGGGTAGGTGACTTATGAAGGACGAGTTAATGCTATTAATGAGTAAATTGCATTAATTTTACATTACAGTTTAAAAAAGTGATAGCCTTCAGTTTATTGACTTAAAATATATACAACATGTAAATGTACTTCAAATATATTTCTCTAAGGATGGAATGGGGTTCTCCGAAAAAACTTTGCAGTTATAAGGGTTCGATGAGTCGACAAAGTTTGAAGACCATTGCCTTAAATTAACCAGCCATACATAAGACTTTACCGCAAAGTAGTTATTCTCCTGCGAAGAAATATAATGAAACCTTTCGGCCTTTAAAAATCCTGTTGAAATACAATTTGAAGTAGCCAAGCACTATTTAATAATTCATATCTTAAACTCGAGCTATCTTTTATAAAATAGCTAGAAAAGTGCTTCACATAACTCATGTATCTCATTATACGTTGGATGATCTCGCATAATTGAGAACAGCACTTTTCAGTTAGAGGCAAAGGTCATTGTCAATGGCATATCTCGAAGCGAAACGAACTCAAAATAACTTTAGTAATATGCGTAAGATTACTGCGCTACTAACGGAAACATACATAACGTTTGTGAAAAATATTACTTATCTCCAGCCAAACTATTCGAGATTAGCAGTATTTTATTCTTGTAACAAGATCTCCAGATGAACTACGGATAATTCCTTCTTTCGGCTCTGCATTTAACATCAGTATAAAAATAAGAATATAAATGTCGATAGTTAATTTCATCTTGTGGCTTTTCAAGCAAGTTTTCGCCTCAGATATTTAATTCACTAAAAGGCCCACTAGTGACCGAGCGGTAAAGAGTCTGAACATTTGTAGTTCCGTCTGAGCTTTCGAATCTCGCTAACGGACTCGCTGCATGGGCGTTTCCGTGGTTTTCCCTATGTGTAACGTGTATAAGAGTCTGTTTCCATGAGAAAGTCCTCCTTAAAGGCACCCCCTTAGGCAGATACCCCCCCCGAGGTTTTGCCATAATCCCATAAAACCAAAATTAAAACTATTCGTGAAAATCTAATGGTAGGCTATTGGTAACATGTGGTAATTGCCAAATTGTAAACTTCATCTGGGTTTCATTGTCAGTCTCCCTCAAGATGTTTGGATCAACATAAGAAAAATCGCAAAGTATTCGCACTACAAATTTACTATATCTGACACGCGTGCTGTCATTTATGAAATGCTTCATTTGTGGAAAAATATCTTGAAAGTTTTACACCAGAAGTTATTTAATGTAAGAATAATGAAACCTCGAAGGAAATTAAGCTTTATAACAAAATTAACGTAAAGTATTAAAAGTGTTTCTAAATTTTTCGTTATTACACATTGCAAGAACGATTTAAAAAGCATTCATTTCTGTTGCCTCTATCGAAAATCTTCGTTTACTTGAATGAACACACTGTTTTGTGAGATTGAAGAAAGTGTTATATAGTCAATTTTAATTGACATGAAAATATTTAATCTCAAGATTTCGGTAATAGTTTCGTTGTTTAAACAGAAATGGATTATTTTGAAAAATTGCTTGCCACAAAAATACTTTTGGAAATGCTAAAACCTTGTATTAAATGAAAATATTCCCTCACTTGACTGCAAATGCACATTTGGCCTCTAGGAAAACTTAAGTCTGGATTTTTCAAATATTCGGACTGACGGTTGAAATTTCTTTAAACGTATTTTTCTGTGGAGGCCATTTACTGCAGTCAAGTTTCTTTACTTTAGTGCAGCATTATAGTAAATGCGGGTTTTAGCTTCGAAACTGGTGAGGTTCGAGGCCTACTAGAGATCAAGCGTTATCAGACCACTGAACACTAATATTTCGAATACGAGCGAACGAGCTGATTTGATGTGTCCTATTTTCCAGCGGCCGAGGAGTAGAGTCTTTGAACACTGGAGTTCGCTCTGAGGCTCTAGTATGGCGAACGGGTTGGCTGCATGAACGATTGTAATTTTCCACATGTGTAACGTATATACGAGTTAGTTTACCTTAGAAAGTCCTCCATGAAGGCATCATTACCCTTAGGCTGATACCGTCGAGGCTTTTCCGCAATCACATAAGCCAAATCAAACCTCTTTTCGGTCTGTAATATGGCTGTGAGCCAAATTCCCTAGCGCCCAAGAGACTAAGGAACTCTTCCCTTAAACAAATACCCACAGTGTATTTTCAAAACTCTTCTAAACTTGAACTTGTGTGGATTGTCGAATTTAAAAATTCAGATATTGAAAAGGCCGGTTAAAATATTTACGAATAATCTGTAATTAGACAATTTCGGTAAGTTACGTAGATTCGTATTAACTCGGAAATGCGTATTAAGTGTATTTCATGAAACGAGAAGGAAAATATTATGCACATCAGTTGGATTTAGTTTATACAGGAAAAGTTGCTGAACATAGTTCTGAGGAATTATTTATTCTAAATTTCAACATGGATCGCAAAGCAAGTGAATAAGCCGAAAGCAGTTCTAAAGAAAAGCAAGAGTTGCCTGGAATATTAGGGTCTACGAGAAAATGAGACATCTTATTGCTTAAAACTTGCAAATTCTATGAGTTCCTATGCACTGAAAATAGTATTCTTTCTCAAAGATGAGAAATATTTCATGTACAATATATGAATGATAAATGAAAATTATTTTAAAGATGACATCTTCTTAATAGCTTATAGAAATGGAACTTAACAAATTAAACATGCGTAAAATTCTAAATTTCTTCTGAAAAAGACCCGCAGAAAAGATAAAATGTTTAGATTAATCCTTCAAATACTAGCAAAACCAGAAGTAAAGCAGTTGTGAGAGTAAATGATTAGAGAAATCCTGGAGTGGTTTTTCCCCATTCTGAACTAAAACGTTCAGGCCATAAACTTTCAATATCGTTGATTTAAAATGTTCTAAATTTATGTAGGTCATCCATTAGCTATTGGAAAAATATGCAGCTGATGTAATGCCCTGATGTTTCAGAAAAGGAATTCCTATATTAACCGATAATATATTTAGAAGTTGGGCTTATGGCGACATATCCAATATACAACGATGATACCATCCATAACTCGGCTGTCTTGTGTTGTCGCATCCCTTGCAGTTCCTGGAAAGACGAGACTTCTTTAATGTTCCCTTCTTCAGGCCAAGGGGCAAAAATGATGAGGGTGGCCTTTTTTCATTATGAATATTAACTTCATTAAAGCAAGCTTTTATGCCTTATGATTTGTTTGTTAAACTTCCCGACAAATGTCTTCTGGACAACGTTTATTCAATTGTCAATGTTTACTACATTTTGCATTGGGCGTTTATTAGATTTGCCAGTAAATGAACAACGTGTTTCCGCGAACATATGAGTGTTCTACTCGTATGTAATGAAAGTATACATGGCGAAAATTTATAGCTGAAGTATATTCACACCTACCCCAAAGATGTTGAAATACGAGTTGAGAACTAATTTGAGGAAAGTTCGTTTACTTTTGCGTTTACTAGAATTCACATGGTAGACGGGATTACGGAGCGCGGTAGTTTGTTGATACGGGTTTAAATGAGACCTCCAAACAATAATTGCTGAAAAACTCTTCAACTGCGAACCTACTGAAAATAAATCTTAAACTGCCGACGATAAAAATACATTTCATAGCCAAAAGATGTGGCCGTCATCGCCTGCATCGCTTAAGTGTGTATTTGATGTGAATTCTAATGATGTATCTGGAATACTAGCACTGATTTAAAAATTTTTCTTTGCAAGAGATCAATCTTTATCTGGTTTGACTATTCAAATATTTCAGTCATAAACAAAACTCTTATTGTGAATTCCGCAAATAAGGAAAATGTGTAAACATAATGAATCTTAAATGTTATATTTCCAAATGCTGAGTTTTTGAAATTTTGGCGATCGATATTTTGTACAAATGTATTAAGTAAATTTCGTTTTGATTCGCCTATCATATTATTTATCGAAGCAAACTATGACTTTTCTTCTTGCTTATCGACTGTATTTTTCAATACTTCATTCAATCGATACATTTTCAATCGTTTTTCAGAACCTGCAAGATGTTCTTGGCCTCAATTTACTTGCAATGACGGTGAGTGTATACACTTTCGAAGGTGGTGCGACTCCCAACCGGACTGTGAAGATAGTTCCGACGAGTTGTACTGTGCCAAGATCACTGACGAAGACGATGGTAAAAACAGAAAATTTTAACATTTTTACACTTTTGGAGTAGATCTTAGTTTTTAACTCCTTACTATACAAATAAAGATTCAGAAAGTGATCTTTTTCCCCCAATTGTTTTTCTGTATTAAGGCTCGCCCTCTTTATTTTAGAAAACTGCAGCAGATATCTGAAAGAACTCTGTCATATTTACCCGGGAAGCGGAAGTAATTTAGATGGGTTATCTGCGTTAAGAGGTTTAAGAAAAACAAATCGGATTAATTTGTTTCTCAGATAACTTTCGTTCCTCATGTCAACTCTTCTAATTGTACTTAATTTTTTCTTTGGAAATTTTAGCTAGTTACTTGTATAAATTTTGCTTTAAAACTGAAATACGTTTTTTTCCGATACTTGAAATGCGAAAATGCATTTAAATGATAGTGCCACATTTATGTTTAATGCATTCGGGTTCTCTGGACCCATAAATAAAATTACTTATTTTGCGTTGACTTTCAAGTAATTAACGGGAGTGATTAACTTTGTTTAAAGACAAATGGGTACTTAAAAGTAAAAACACATCGACCAGTTCTGCCTATTAAAGTAAAGACTCCAAATTCCGCGATTTTTCCTCAAAAATGGAGTCTTCAAACTCGGTGGGTTTGATGCAACCTTGATTAGACGAGTTATTGAGTAAAGACTCCCTTTTTTTTCCTCCATCAAGCATTTTCGAAAAGTAGTGATTAAAATTCGAGACATGTATATTACAGAAGAACCTGTTGTTGAATATTTCCAGTCTTGGAATCTTACTGGCCTCAAATGTGTTAATGGTCACGATATGGCGATATTATGGAAAAAATAATGGAAATTTTTAATGAAAAATTAAATATGAATAAATGATAATATAATAAATTTGAAAAAAATAAGAATAAAGTTTTTCTTGTATTTAGTAAATGGTACAAATAAATACCTGTATTCTCTTAATGTGCCGTGAACATAATTCTGAAGCAATTCTGAGTATCTTAAATATATCTCTTAAACGAGAAACTACTTCTAACAGAAAGATTCCGTATTAACAATAAATGAATAAAATTATTCGTGTGATTTCTATAGCCAATAGATATAATCGGAGCAGTGACAATATATATTTTGAATCTTTGTTTAGCAACAGATATATTATGTTAATAATATAAACCCCGACATGGAAAAATTCTGATTGATTGTAATGTCAATACTTATTAACCACCTCGATAAAACTGCTTTCAAATTCTGTTAATCTATAAATGATAGTCGATTAATAAAACCAGCGACTACTCTCGGCTTCTTATTTTCTCAATGTAAAGAGCAATTACAATTCGTGAACATTTAGATAAAAATCGTAACGATTGAAATTTGTGATTGAATAAAATTACATCAACATACCATCGAATAAATTTTTCAATGGTTGCAGCAAAATTTATGCACTAGATTTTAAACAAATCCTCAGTAAAAGATATTTGAAATCCTTCAATTTACTTAGCTAGAACTAATAACACCAGTAAAATAATTTAACTTATTATAACCGGTGGCTTAGCGATGAATCTTATTTTTGAGAAGTAGTTACTTATTGTGTCTGAAATACATTTACTTCAGATCCAAACAAGTGCAGCAGCAGCTTTTTCAAATGTAGAGATGGACCTTGTATACCGATAGAAGGAAAGTGTGATGGTTTTGCTTCTTGTAGAGACTCTTCAGATGAAGTTGACTGTCGTAAGTATAGAATTATTTTACTCGTGTTAAGATCTACAAGATTGGTTGGAAGAATACCTCGAAATGATCAGTGTTCCCTCATAAAACTGTCGCAACATCTATGTGACCCGAACACTGCTCGAATTGCCTTCATAAATCTGCCCCTCTCCCAAATGTAACTACCTCCATCCTTATGGTGTTTAGTTTAATTAGTAAGTCTTGAATCTAAGTCTATGGTGGGTCATAAGGCATTAATTAGTAAAGCCAACGAAACTTCTTTTATATAAGTGTTTCAGGCAAGAAGATTCCGTATTAACAATAAATCAGTTATGCAAATATAATGAAAACATTCTAGTATAACTTGCATATTTATTCTTTTATTGCGTACACTGAGTGAAAGAAAATACAGTTCTATATTTCCCGTTCTGCTGGGCCGATTGACGAAATTCAAATTGCGTTTTTCATGTCTCGAAAGCGCGAATTAGTATATGTATTAGATTTATATGTAGCACTGTTCAAATATGGGTATTTTGACACAAAATCGGACTATATCTGATTCAATCTATTACCAACTCGTATACACTACGAACTCTTACAACAGTGAACGATGCTTTTTCTTTCCGCTTATATACAATGAAAATAGGTTTCTATGAATTAAGAAGTTAGCCTAGTTAATTATTCTTGGCTCAAACTGAGAAAGATGCGCCAAGATAATTTTAATTACTCCATAAATTTCTTACTAAGAATTAAAACATTTAATATCAAAGTACAATTTGAGTTATAGAATCGAAATATGGAAAAACATGTGTTATTTTAGAAAGTCTGATTTTGTGTCAAAATGCATGTTAGGTCAATGCTATGTAAAAATCTAATATATCCTAAGTGGCGCTTTCGAGATGTGGAAAACGCAAGTTAAATTTCTATAATTGTTCCAGTAGAACCGGTGATATAGGATTGTCCCATTTTTTTTCTGCGAAGGTGTACATAACCTTCAGACTGATAGCCTCGCTTGCTTTGCAGCAATAAACATTAACACAAGATTTCTGTCGCTGAAATGTGCCTGACGTAGAATTTAACTTTGTCTTTTGAATTAGCAGTAACTGTCGAGATTTGTTTATATTCTTAAACGTTTATAAAATCCACCATTTATGTTAATAACTTCATTTAATTATTTTCAGATTCTTCTGAAGTGCCGGAGGATATCACATATTTTGCAGTTAGATCTAACCCCACTAGCTCTCCAGTACAAAAACTGAATCGCAGTGACTTCATAGAACACGGTGTAAGCGTCACTACACAGGCCTATAATGTAGCTCAACTGTCTAGTGATAAGTTTTCGTCTGAATTTCTTCCTTCATTTGCTGCGGCAAATCAAGAAATACAAGGTAGGCTCAATGCTTTTCCTCATGAAAACCACGTATTATCGGATAATATTGACCATAATGTCTCAATCCGAGAATCTAAAGAAAATTTAGACTTGGAGTTCGAATTGCCCACATCTGGCTTTAAAGAAATGCGTGTGGCAACCTTTTCTTACCAGAGACGCAAAGCTCAAGATTGGTTGTTATCTCGTAATGATGTTGACGATGGTTGGGGAGAGGAGACCTCGCGAGTTATTGTTGCCCTCGCTTTATCCGATTTACCCGCACTTATCACTCCAACAGAAAGGGGTATCTTGATGAAGAAGCAACTTCATCTTCAGCTGGCTGTAGCTCTCACCAGGTTAGTAGATATTTCAGTATGCCACTAAGGTTTAATTTCTCTACACTGAAAAGGTGCATGCTAGTTGAATTGATAAATCAGACTAATGTTTATGTTCAGGCAGATTAAAAGGAAAGTTTCTATCAAATTTTTATAATCTTCATAGGTCTAAGCACTGCTTTGAAATTTGAAAAAAATCTAAAACGTCTTAATCATGAAATACAATCTTCAGCACTGCATTTCTAAAAAGTTAAAAAATTTTTCTTCTTGACAGTTTTTATGTCAAATCAGTTTTTTAATTAATGTTTTAATTAATGTTTTTATTAATATAAAATTTAATCTTCAACGTAACTAAAATAATTTAACTGTTAAGGAATTATCTAGAAAAATCTCGGAAGATATCTAAAGTAACTTTTCACTTAGTCATGCATATTAAAATTTATTATGTACTTAATGATTCCGGTCGTTTACGACTATTAAATGTATATACTTTTCGAAAATATACAGAAAGTCATAAGATCTTGATAATGGTGCACATCTCTTAAATTTGTCGAAATTTCTAGAAATGGAAGTTCCAGTAATTTAGTTTTAACATACTTTCCTTACCGTTTGTTTCCTTCTAGAAATGCAACAACCCCGGTGACACTAAGCGAACTTGCGTTATATATTAATGCTCTACTAGCAACTTGCAGCAACCCACGAAACTTCTACGGTACAGACTTGATAGAAATCTTCAGGCAGAGAGTGGATGCAGTTCAGAATAGAGGCTATTTTGTGAGTCCAGTAATTTACTTGACACTGTGTGTTAATAATGCTACATCTCCTAATGATCTGAAAAGCCTGGAGGAACTCCATTTAAGCAATCATACTGCTCAAAACAGAATTAGTAAGTTCCTGACTTCAATAACACTATAATTTATGAACTAAATGCTTAATTTCAAATGTAAGGAAACTAAGCCTTACCAAGTATCTCATTTTTACTCTAGGGTGATCTGAGAAAGCGTTTAAAATTGCATGTAAAATATTTACTAAATACAAACTGATTCTTTAATCATTCTGTAAGTAGAATAAAACTAAATGCGGATTTCTTTTTAAAACGTCTACGAAATCGCCTTCATCCGTAGTTAATTTGCATCTAGATAAACATCTCGATCTGGGAAACTGCACTTTTAAATGACTGAAATTACTAATAATTACAGACCTATGAAAAATCGTCTGTTCCTTAGCGGCAGCTAACGACGTAGACTTTTCAGAGTTCTGGAACTTTCCACAAATATTCTTGCAGATCTTCCGAGTACAATCACTAGTTCAAAATGCTACGAACGTTAAAAACAGAGCTAGCAAAGCCTATCTAAAAGCCGAAGCTTTCATTACTCCGAAATAGCTTTGAACTAACTCGCAACACCTTGGAGCAGATCCTCTATCCGGTCTTGTACAGTTTCACCCGGCTGACGAGATATTTCTAGGATGTTCTGCTTCTCGCCGTTACTGGAAGGCAGGCCAAATACGGTTACCGAGCATCTAAAATTAATTTGTTATTCATTTGCAACATCTATTACGGTGATACAACTGGACCAAAATGTCGCCAAGCTTAGCCGCTTTTGACGACAAAAATTACTCTGCAAACCTGTTGCCAGCTTGGCTATATCTCACCAATATAGCGAGATAGATATTTACTTCTTGCTAAATACTTTCTCCTGAGTTTGTACTTCTCCGGTAAGCTTCGCTTCTTTAGATTTTCATGTCACGTTGTATGAAAGAAATAAATCACACAAAATTTATCTGTGTACAAAATTCATAAAAATGTAACGTTTAGTTTATGTAATTAATTGGATACTTTGCCACTTGAAACTGATTTAATTTTGACATTTTGCCGTTTTCTAAGTGTACGTTTTACGGTTGCTACTGGCGTCGTTTTATGCACCCTGAGCTCATACGCGTAATATTTGTAAAGCACTCTATCAGGGACTGATTCATTCTCAGTAGCCGAGCTTTTAGACTTCTGAATACTGGTAGTTGTCCTTGGTTCGAATCGAGAAGAACCTAGTTGGTTTTCGTGGATTTCTCCATGTGTAATGTAAATCTCAATGTTTTCCGTAGTACATCCTCCTCAAACGTTTCTTCCCTTAGGTAGATAGCACTCGTGTGGTTTGCCATAGTCAAATAACCCAGTTAACTGGCAAATAATCTAATTTATAAGAAAGAAATAATCTAATTTAAATTCTGTTAGCAAGTTTGTGCTCGTATAGAAGCGCTTTAAAATGAAATCTGGGGAAGATATCTCATTGATTATCCTTAATGCCTCTCAAGGAATCATTTTACTTAATGTGCTGTTAGAGTGCTCTTAATGTGCTTATTTCATGTTCCACATCCACGGAAGTAGACGGAAGTCTGGCCAAATTTGCGCTGATTGTTCATACTGGATGAAGGTAAAGGTCATATTTTAGGGTACACGTCACATTTTAGTTGAATAATCAATAGACAAATTATTGATATAATATAAAAACTGAGCTGTGAGGTCTGATTTATGGCAGTCAGTTTTGCATAATTTTGGTAGGTGCAAATCCTCTTCGCTTAAATAACAAAGAATTGTAGTACCTTATCAAGGACAACCGACGTTACATGAAACCATGATGATCTTGGAAATTCTGATGCTATGCTTGTCGATTATTGGCGCTAAATAATGCCGTTTGGCAAGAGCTGGACGAAAATGTTCAGCGGAAAATGCATTACCATGTTTCCTAAAACTCCTTGAAATTCTGAACTGAGCCCTCGCGTAGATACATTCAAAATTTAGTTTAACTCAGCAGTAGCAAATAGCTAAAAGATGACCAGCCATCAATAATTTAAAATAAAATACTAAATAAAATATAGAAAATTGCTAAATCCCGTAGATGAAATATACTTTTACTAACAAGTCTTAAAGCAAATTATTTTAAAAAATACTGAGTAAATTCTTCCGGCTTTCAAGCACAGGTTGATTTTGTTGAGCAGTGATATATAGCCTAGATGAAAATTTGAAAATTGGCAAAATAAAGTCCAATATCGTGACTGTTGCAAGAAACGCTGAAAGTAGTGCTGGTATACTAAAATGACTTTGAAACAAACTCACTAGTGTTGTAAGGATTTTAAGTTTTACTAAGGTTTATTTTAATTTAAACCTTTAAATTTTCCCTTATTTTCCTTTTCCGGCCAGAATAAACGTGAATAGATTTAGTGTATGCTTAAAGAGGTTGCAAACGTTAGAAGTATTTTAAGACGTGGCTTTTAGCCAAGAGTAGTAGTGAAAGAGCGATTTCTCGCGAACTTTATACCACGCGTGTGATTTTCGTTGTCTACCTTTAACGTCAGAATTTAGTTCTCGATGATATTTGAAGACTTGTTGTAATCTTTGCACTCTGCTCACTACATACGTAATATTAAAGGGCCAATCTTCGCATTGCTATTTTCGGTAAAGTATCTTAGTTCTTATTACTTAGTGTATTTTCTGCGTTTTAGACCAAAAGTATTGGTCTCTGTATCCGGAAGTGCGGGAGCGTCAGTACCCTGTGATAATAAAGGGTAAAACTTAACCTTCATCTTTGTTTTATTTTCTACACATGGCACAAACAGCTTTGAGTAAGCTCCCTGTTCTGACTCAGGACTCCAGTTATGTTTGCAAAAGCAACCAGAAGGAACAGTAGTCCTGACAGTGTCTGGATTTATTCAAAACTTACCCATATTAAAAGTTTAGGTACATTTGTGTGTGCGCGTTATTGTACATTTATTGTCAGTTTAGTACATTGATGACTGTTTAATTTTGCTACTCTTCTCAAAAAAACTTCTGTAACTTTTAATGTTTCTCTGAATTGATGACAGGCTTTCATGCAATGGCAGCTTTGGCAGAAATATGTACTGCTAGGATGTCTAAATTTGAAGGTATCCAAATAAAGCACTATTCTCTGAGAAACCTTCTACATGACGTATGGAATCAGCTACCAGAGAATGTTTACGAACTAGCACTGCTTACTCAGGTAACTTATTTTACATATATCTCATTACTATCACTATGAATACGAAGTAAAAACCATTGGACATGACTTATAGCGTTTATATGAGCTTTATTGATTTCGTACGCTATGAGTTCATAGTTGCTTTTAATAAAGCAGCTAAATGATCAGAATGAAATCTGAGTTGTATGGAGACAAATATAGACTTTTACAAAAAAATGGCTACGGATACCGCAAAGCGGAAAAGGCAAATTCTTAAAATGCAAAATCAGCAAATCGCTCGTAGCGAAGCTGTTATAACCTTAGGGTTCTAAAATAGAATTGCTGTACTAACTAGCTTGACGAGAAATTTTCGTATTTGGCAATAAAAATTGTCAAGGCCTGGGAGGTTTTAATCCCATATCTTCTGACTGGTCATAGGTTAAGTTCATTTATAATTAAAATTCCCGCAAGTGGCTGAATACTAGTCGTTCGGTCCGGGATTCGAAACCCGACAAACTGGTTGGCTGTATGGGAAGATAGCCCTCCAGTCACTAATCAAGTAAACCAAACTGAAATTAAAATAAAGTACGCAAAATAAACCCTTACGCGCACAAAAGGGAAGCTACCAATTTGGCAAAACGGCAGTTCGCAACAAAATTGCGTCAAATAATAGGATATAAAGTTTAAAATACTTTACTTAAAAATCAATGAATCGACTAATCACGAATATTGGTGTTCATAATATATTGCTTTATCTTTTCTTAAGAACGGACACTTCCTTATCTTTCTCATGTATACTTGTTACATGAAACTGTATACAAGTTTCCTTTAATCTTTCTTTGCTTTGTCGTATCAAATAATCTAATGGAATGCTTATATTTTCATAAAATTAATATTTAATGCGGAGGTAACTTTTGACCATGCTTTATTGAAAGTTTATTACTTTTTGGTTTACATACGCTTATTTCCTGTAATAATTTTCAGAAGTGCCGCTTAAGATTTTATTTAATAGTTTAATAGAAATTGATGTTTGTACTAAAATGTTTAATGCTGGTGCTTATTGAAAATGATTTATTTTGAGTCATCAATAAGATGATCCTTTCAATAAGGTGCTTAATTGAAAATGATTATTTTGCATTAATGATTTTATTTAAATTGATAAACTAAATTCTTATCTATTATACTCGGTAAACCTACAGTTGCATTTCGGTACAGAAACGTGTATCATGAAGAGTACAGTGTACCGAAAACAACTTATTTCAGTGCCTAACTTAAGTATGAAACTTCAGAGTACTGTGACAGTGTCTGTACTATTTTAATTTAGAAATGCAGTATATACGTATATCCGGATACTAAGATTTGATTTCGTTGAATAGAAGTCTGATGTAATTACGAACACCTTCGATGACTAATTGTCTATGGTCTTGTAAAGATGCTTTTAATATGTAACCGGTTCTTCATAACATGAACTTCAGATTCGTTTTCTAAATTTACTTAAAATGGAGCAAAATGCACTTAAAGCCTAAAGTTAAGACTTGTTGATAGTCTCTTAAAGCACTTTAAATAGCAAATGTACATAAAGTTTTAAAGTATTTGTAAAAACACTTATTTGTACGTTCACACCTCCGAAACAAATACTTTAATTGAAGACTAAACGTCTTTGTTCAGATCATGATGACTTTCTATGCACTTTATTTTGAAAATGAAACTGAATTAACATAACATTAAATGAAACTTTGACATCCTGAGGATACTTCCGTATTAGTGGTCTCTTAATACAAAATATAAAAAATGTATCTTTATCATTCCAAAACGATAATTACTTAATTTGTCGGGCCTTACTGGCTGATGCCTAATAAATCTGCACATGTCTACTCTTTACCAAGGATAGGGAAGCTTTAACAAGGAATTTCAATTGAGTTCAACATGATTTTAAAAATATTGTTTTCCTAGGCCTTAAATGAAGCTCGTATTAATGATAGCTTCTGGAAAAGAACTGAAGTACTGGAACTGATTTTGCATAGCCAAGCTGTAAATGGTTCCTTTGGAGATGTACTATCAACTTATTACGTACTGCCTGTTCTAGCTGGTCGATCCCTGGTTTCTCTCGGATCTCACTGCTTGAATTTTAGCTCAGGTAAAGTTTTTTTATGCTATTTTATTGAATCAACAAATGAGTTTATGAATAGCTTCTCATCTTTTACATGTAATTCAATTACGTTAAACAACTCCTAGTACTGTTCTGTTACCAGGATCGAATTCAGAAATAAATTTAGGGATGAATGTGTTCCTATATATGTAAGCTAAATGTATGTGTATACAAATACACACATGTGCACATAACACACACGCTCGTACGTTTCATGAATTCGGTCCTGATAACACAACAGCACCGAAATCCTTTCTATTCAATATATGAGGTACGAAAGTATATTTTGGGTAACAGCAAAGAACTTTAAATTTGTGCATCAATTGAAAGGAAACTCAAATTCCAGCGCAAATGATGCCACTATTTGGCAGTTATGAAATCAATGGTCAAATAATAGCAAGTTTAGGTCCTCTTAATTTCGGTTTAATTGAAATTGTACACCATTTCAAAGGCAACATATCTGATAATCAAAATTTTAACCCTTATCCAGAATATATATGCTTGTGTCTAGGAAAATATTGAATTTGTCTATTCAAAGTCTATAGCTAGCTTATGTTCAGTATCTTCGCATACCTGTAAAATGATATCTATGGTGCTTTTGCGGCTTCAGGACCCAACCATACCAATTACGCACAATTGTTCTGCAACGCCAATTAAAAAAAGGGAATTGTATTCGAATTAAAAGATTAGCATAAATGGTCCCTTAATATTTTACTAACTTGTGTGTATTATAAAGATGACTTTACCTTCTTGCTAGAAAAGCAACAATGGGATGTTTGATAAACAAATATACCTTCCTGATTGTTCCAACCTGAACTTGTTAAACCTGAGTTTTGTGAAGGCAAAATCTTGCGCCGGCATTCCGATGAGAATCCTGCCATGGATAGTCTAGTAGTTAGCAAAGACTCGGAATCAGAAACCAACGTTGTAGATTCAAATCCCGTACACAATTGACAGTATTGAGTGTATGCACCTCTTCTCATAAATGCAATTTAGTTTCAGATTACACCAGACCAAGACCAAGAACCAAGAACTTTTGCGACCTATAATAATGGGTCCAGACCTTTTGCCGTCAAGATATTTTTCCTTACATGACTACTATATCTCGCTGTATTATGCTCTTATTAAATTTATTTAGTTTAATAATTGTTTACCTTTTGTACACGTAATAGAAGTTGCTTATCATACGTAAAGTTTACAAATAGGAGATGCAAAGAAATTGCACATAGAAAATTATGTCAGTATTAAAGAAAACTGGGACTAAACCTCATATAACAGCAGTAATATTATCGATTTTAAAATTGTGCAAGCAGGAATTTCACATTTTTATGAAATCTGAATAGAAAATGGAATTACTCTGAAAACTTGTCAGCACATCATTCTTAAAATTAATGTCATGCGTAACAATGTATTTGTATAAAATTGTATAAAAACTACATATATTATTCAAAAGCTGCAATACGAGGAATTTACTAAAATGTAAATATTAACTATCTGGTCCTTTAAATGACAAAAATTTGAAGTTATTTTATGCGCCATGTTAAAAGTACTTGGTAGAAATTGATAAAGGTTTTTCTTTTAAAATTTAAGACTGCCAGAGGTACGCAATAGGTACACAAAATTATTAAACTTAATAATATGGCAAGATGTAATATAGGCATAAAAAGAAAAATTTCTTAAATATTCAATAGGTGAGCATAATTATTAAACTAAAATACAGCAAGATACAATAGTCAAGCAAAGGAAAATATGTATTGACGGTGAAACTTCCACGGCGAATAGTCCCATTACCTCGGCGGTTACTGAAATGTTTCTAAGCACGTTACTGGATATTATAGAGGAGGAGGGTATTTTATTCCGAAATAATTCTCATTCGTCCAATAGTAAAATCAACACCGCCCTGCATTTTCATAATTTTCCAGTTTAGTTTTTAAATCACTTGTACAAAAAGTAAGACAAAATCGCCTTTAATGTTTCTGTCATTCCAAATTTTCTTTAATATTTCTGTCGAGCGTTTTAATTCACCCAGTCCTCAAGTGGATAAGAGCGCTGAACTCTGGCTGTTCAATTTTTATTCTAATTGCGACAAACGTGCTAATTTGTGTTTGTTTTCCAGGTATATGAACCAGTTTCTTTTAAATTCTTCTACAAAGGCATCTCTTACCTTAAATAGCTCTTGTATACTTTACCATAATTAACCTACCCAATACTCGAGGGTAAAACTAGTCGATTCTATGTTCAAATACCGGCTTGATGGATTAAATTTGCATACCACGAAAGTCTTTCTCCATGTATAACGGTCCCCCCCCAGCGGCAAGGCGGTAAAATCTCTAATCACTGGTCATTCCGACCTAGGTGCGAATACACTCGCAACATGCATACGAGCCAGTTTCTGTTCGAAAACCCTTCACGAAGGCATCCCTCTCCTTAGCCGAATAGCTCTAGTGTGCTTTGCTACAATAAACTAAACAAACCACGTATAACGGGCATCTTATTACACCAAGTAAGTCATGGGAATAAGATTCGAGTTTTCAAAAATTTTTCTTTTCTGGCTAATATTCCTTAACATGTATACGTCCATCTTTAAAAGTAATTTAATAATCACTTAAAATTACTTTTTAAGATTCAGTTATGTTAAAAAACAGCAGTGCTCAACATCCATAATTATTGAAGCATTTAATAGCTGAATTAATTGCTTTCATATAATCCAGTATCAATGCTTGTAATTTTTTGAAATTTAAATCCAGAAACCACCAGTAGTTGTGTTCCATTTATTATAAATCTTGGCTAAAAATATTTAAATTACAGATGCTTTAATTTTTTAAAAATTGAAAGGATCATTTTGTAGTATAAACCGTCTTCTTTCCTCGCTTTTTAACTCGCTAGGTCGATCTTATTGGTGTTTTAATTGTTTCTGTAAGAAATTTAATGAAACTTTTAGTCTTGAGCAGTTTTAAGTAATGCAGTTCTGAAATTCAACTTTTCAGCATTTGTCTCTCATTAGATGCACATTATTATAGGTGTGAACCCGGAAATACATTTTAACAGTTGCTTTAGAAATTGGTCCTTAGCAAGACATGCATTTAATCACCTTCGTGTTTCGTAATGTTATGGTTATATCTGAATGTTGAGTATTCATTATAAATTCAATATCCTTCAGTCTGTACAAGCATTTTTACAAATCCTAAACTAAAATTTTTAAATGCCAGTACAGGAAAATTATTGCAACGTGAAATTTGGAAATTTACGTGTAAAGCGTGTACATATCTCTGAAATGAAGGTGAGTAAAATGGTGCAAAAAAGGTGCTGCTCAGACCTGCTGGCTGAGCGCAAAAAAATGCAACCATCCATATGAAATGGAAATTGAAATTTGTGTCGATTGTAGCAGGCAAATATAGAAATACATGCGCGAAAGGTACTCGGAGCTATAAAAATTGTTTTTGATTTTATAAAATCTATTTTTTGCGCCATCTTTCCAAAAACTTAAATTGTAAGAGTTCGGTTTGAACTAGCAGTATTTGCTTCAAAAATATCTTACCTGCAAAATACAAACTGTCTGTTTTAAGCTATGTTAGCCAATTTTAGTTGAATAAGAGACTTGGTCTTGTTTTCAGTCTCGAATTTGTGGATTGAGAAATGATTTAATTTCAGTGCCGTAATTGCTCTTATTTCTTGCATGGAATTTATACTTACTAGGAGTTCAGAAGAACTTCCTTTTTAAATTGAATCTATGTTCCAAAACACCATTTTCCGAAATACAACTTCTCAAATTTTAAATTTAGTTTAGTATTTAATAAAAGTAAAAGCTTAAATAATTCTATTTACAGATAAATTATAATTGATGGAGTCTCATAATTTTGGTAAATAGCCAAATTTACAAATACTAAATCCAGAGCAATACCTAACGTGATTTTTATTGCTTGAAAAATGTAAATGTTCTTAAAATACGCCAATTTTAATTACGTGGGCTCTCTTACTTGCGAAAGTTTAGGTAAATGTATTGCTTTGGGCACTAATTCGGCTAAATACAAAGAGCTCTCTTTAAGCAGATGATTGCCTTTGTATTACTTTGAAAAATATATCCAACGTATCAATTTCCATTATATCGGTGAATAAGTGTAAAAGAGTAACGCGATACCGATGAGAAATGTTAAATATGTCCTATTTTCACAGAATGCATATGCCGAAACATATTTACCATAGCTAGTATTATGAGGTGAATGGTTTGAAACTCTGTATGGCTCTAATTTCGTGGGAGCACGTGTTAGTTTACTGAATTGAACATTGCTTCAGCATTGTATAAAATGTGTACGGATGTACGGACTGATAACCCATTCATTACATTATCAACAGACATCCTAAATTTGAACTATGTTGGCTAATATTACCTTAAGGCTCAATGACTAAATGCTGCTCAATCTGGGTAGCGATCAAGCAGTAGCGTCTTATGTTATACTTTTGAATGTCTCCTTATTCTTGTCTTCATGTTTCTTTTTAGAAGACGGAACTAGCTCAAAAACGAATAGGATCTATGTTCAATATTCTTTATATTTTGGAAATCCGGTTGAAGTTTCCCATACGATCCAGCTGAAGGCATATAATGGCAGCAATTTCTTGGATATTATGAAACTAGCTGCAAAAGCAGACACCATTTACGAGTAAGTGTTCTGTATTAAATTACTTTAAAAACCTGACCTTTTATCCATTTATTTTGAGTCATTCAGTTTACTTTGATTTTCATTTAAGGTTTCGGTATGATGCGTCACAAGCACTGCCATTCGTCTACTCCATCGGCGGTGTTGCAAATGATGTAGAACGTGGCTTGTATTGGATGCTGTACGTGTCCCCAAAAAATGACTTTTCGAGAACCATTCTAGAATTGTATAACGGAGGTAAGCACATAAGCGTTTTTCTAACAATCGTCTATGTGGATATGTACAATAAAGCTACGCTGCTCAGTTTGATGGTTAAGGAAGAAGGCTGCATCGTGTTGTGCTCGTTTTTCGAATCTCCGAGAAGGGTGTATGCAGTTTTCTGGCTTAGTTTAAATACTTCATTATATTTATACCCTTGCGAAACTATCTAGATTCTGAGATGAAAAAACGACCGATTGGTTCAGTTATTCTTGACGAATGCTTAGCTAACAAGTATCGGGCAGTTGAAAGAAGAGAAATTTAAGCATAATTATTAAAAATGATTTATCGCTTTCCAAGTCTTGTTTCCGTCTTGGGTCACTCCTTTCCAGGTAACGAAATTATAGAAAGTATCTTAAATTTTAGGCACGCTGATTTAGCATTCTTCTGATGCATTATCTGGTACACGCGCCCCATTTTCAAAATGATTGGTTTAGAAATGTAAATTGTTTATTACTGTGAATCACGAGTTTCGAACGCAGTAATATATCCACATGTTAACCCTATCATTCTTCTGATACTACCAGTGCCACGTCCGCTGCGACCCAGGCAAAGTAGCCCATGGACGATTTTAATGGTCTCCCACTTTCCAGGTGATCCCGGGAGGCGAAAACCGTCTAGGACAGCCTTTAACAATATTTAGTATCCAGGGATCATACAATCGCGAGACTGATTTGTCAATACCCTTACAGTTTATGTCGAGCCTGCACGGACCATGGTAAGAACGGTGCTTCTAATCCTGTGAAGCAGCTAATCTCCACTCCCAATAAAGACGTTATAAGCTGCCAACTCAGTCGGCTATGCTATTCACATTTCAACTACTTGTGTAAAGTCAAGGTGCCCATGCATCCCGAGTTTCTAACGAAACGGGAACCAAAATTTCGTGCGTAGCTTATTAAAATTAAGTCTTACTAGCCTGAACTTGATACCTCCCAGTCAACTATTTGGAATGCTTTGCACTGGCAATTTCCACTTACTCGTACTATTTGCAGAATTTACATTTAGAATCGATGATATCGAGCAGTATGACTTTAGTAATTGCATGAAAGTAGCAATATTGGATTATGTTTTCGCCCAATGATTTTGTCTAATCGGTGAAGTCATTTGCCTAGAATCGAGAAAACCTGCGTTAAAACTTCAGTAGGAATGCAGAACTGTTTCTTTCGTAAAACTTGTCCTGGTATTTTATACCTGAATTTATGTGCTTTTAATATATTGCCTTAGTTTCTTTCACGTATTTTAATACGCACGCATATGTACGTTCTTGGAGATATCATAAAAAATTTTGCCGTTTTAAAGCGATAGTCATGAAATTTATGCCAGTCAAGACAAAACTCCTTGTAAGCAGGTTTGATTTTCCGGATAAGTACCTAATTAAAACATACCATAAATAACTTCTTGCACTTGGAAATAACTTGGAATAACTTTTTGCAATTATATAAATCACTATTCCTGTGCAAAAGATCGCTTTTAAAAAGTTGTAACGTTAAAACGCCTGTTACCGTTATTTACAACTACACCCATTCCATCAAAATATTCTTTTGTAATGCTTCTATAAAACCGATTTGAAGAATGTTTTAATGCAAAAGAACTAAATTTATCTGGATTCTAGTTATTAGCAGCATTTTGCTTTCCGGCTCAAGTAAAATGAATCAGTTTAAGTTGCTATTAATATTATGACCTTTTTTATGTCAACAGAAGTGTCGTCTTTTAATTAAAAAGGTAATCCTTTTAGTTTTGTTAGGATAAATGTATGGTTAGCTCCTAATTAGGTTCATCAATGGCGCCGGTAAAGTCGCTGAATACTGTAGTTCGTTCCGGGGTTCGAATCTTGGGGAATGGGTTGCTTACATGGACGTTTTTGTGGTTTTCCTATATGTAAAGTGTCTACGAATCTCTTTCCTTCAGAAAGACTTTCACGAAGACATCCTTTTAGACGGATAGCCCTCGTGTGCCTTGCCGCAATCAAATAAACAAAGTCTTGTTTCCGATTTACGGAGTTGCAGATCAACTGGCATGTTTAAAAATGGGGGAAATATGACTATATCGCCGGCATAAAATAAAACAAGCTTCAAGAGATAATGCGTAGGGTTAATACACATATCATCAGTTTTTAATACCCATTCCGTTATTTAAGTGTGTATTGTTTTGAATATAAATAAACTTAACTAAATGAACCTACCGTCCATATTAAATTGTTTGAAAATAAATTGTTATAATAAACATTTCAACTTTACTGATTAAACAGGCTTCGGATCAAGCCGGATTGAGAATCATCAGCGGACGTGATTTCCTTTATTATATAGTATGATTGTATTGCTTTTTGTGTGAAAAACGTAAAAACAATATCACGTGTTTATTTGTGGCATGAGTAAACTTTATTGCTTAAATTTCTTTGAATTCAAAACCTATTTCTGTTCTTTCGACGTAATTGTATCGAAAAGTGTTTTAACTTTGTTAGGGAACAAACGATGCATTAATACTGTATAACATATTTTCAATAAAACAGTGATAAATTACATAATCACTTTTGCTATCATTTTTACAATGTATCTTCGCATAACTCAAAAACGAGTAACCTCAGAACGCTGACAGTTTTGTATATAGGACTGCTGTAACTTGTAGATTTGCACCTCTATTTTGGTTGCAATCGGCCGCGCCAAAAGTTATGTATATATTACGGTGAAACATCGAAATCTGGAGAATGTCGACTTTTGCCGGTGAATGTCAACATTCACATAGTCGCTTGGCGTATGTCCGAAATATTTTCCAAATACTCTTATTTCTGACTTACACCGGTGAATGTTGAATATATGAGAATATTATATTTTCTTCTCGGTAATTCAGTCGCGAAAAAACACACAAGTACTTAAAACACACAATACATTCAAAATGAGAAAGGAATAATAGAAAATAAAAAAACTTAATTATACAGTACGTAGTAAATGAGAAAATAAAATAATAGTAATAGAAAACTTACTAAATCATGTGATTCAAATCTGATTAATTGCAACAACTTAAACTTTATTATGAGACTTTGAATTGCCCAAGAGGCCCTTGCTTTTACAACTGCATTTATGGGAAACAGCCAGTCGCCTCTCTTTTCGACCTACACCAGAGCATATCTGTGATTGTCGACATACACCGGTGAAGGTCCGAATGTATAAGAATGTAATGCAATATTCGATCTTTCACCGACGTATTTGGCGAATGTTGACATTCTCCGGTGAAAGTCGACATTCTCCAATTTCGGTCTTTCACAGTAACATATTATACACTGTTACTAGACTTCGCGAGCTCGAGTTTCTTTATTCTTATATGTATGTAAATTGTGCATTTTTGCTTTAAAAATGAATTATGTTATCTTCCGGTTAAGGTTTTTTATGCCTTTAGTTAACCTGCATATTATAATTGTAGTATTAAAAATTTAAAAGTGGGGCTAAGCCTAATTTTTACCATGGCATGCGTATTTGTTTAAATTTGGAACTTGGAAGAAGAGTGGAGTTAATCTAGAGAAACTGAGCTTTGCAACTCCGAATTAAATCATGCTTAATCCATTCCGGAATTATTTAAGTTATTAAATTATTCCATATATTGACTCGGCATAGTGTCCACAACAAATTAAGTCGGTTTCCACGCCTTCAGTGTTTTTTGCCGAGTGAGACCAGAAGTAAACTGAGTTTTGTTTACCGAAAAATCTGCTTTCTTGCCCGCTGGCCGAATTGCTTGTTTTTGCGTAGAAACTGTAATTTTAATTGTAAAATTTTTAATGTTAACTGTATTTGGTGTTTTGGTTTTCCATATCTTGCAATTTTTAATATTGATATTTTGAGTCGTTATGCATTTTTGCCTTGTCGCGAAGTCAGAACTGAATTGAGTGAGAAATATCTAATGAAATTCGAGGAAATAAGTTTAAATGAAAGGCAGGAAAAACTGCGTATAATTTAATATTACGTACAAGGAAGTCGTGTGGTGCATACATCAGATTTGTTTTAATTTTCTTCGTTTCATTTAGAGAATGAACAATTTTAATTTATAAACCGGAGAGAATACTCATGATAAACTGAATTTTCAAATTTCTTAAATAAAACGTTATATTCCTATCGAAGGATTTATTTCAGTTGAATTAATTTACTCAAATTGCACATTCGGAAACCTTATGTGAGCTACTGGGGGCTTCTTATGCCTTCGTGGTGTAGTTCTCGGCGCGTATTCGAGAGGTCCGTGACTCGAGTTCCGGCGAAGGCATTGCTCAATTTTTCATCTGTTCTGCTTTCACAAAACACCTAATGTCTCTGCTAGTTGTAATAGTAATCTTTAGCAAAATCATAGAAAACACTTAATTTGGTATAAATCTGAAGACGTTTAAATGTTTTTAATTTCACTTGCGATCAAAGGAAGAACTTGTCATCGAAACATCAAAGAAAAGTGTTCACATGTCCTTTAAAAACAAACTTGGCTTGACTGATATTACTTGTTTGTAGCTATATGTGAATGTTGATTTTAAGCAGAATATTCAAATTTGATTTTTTTCTTTCAGATTTTCGACATTTGATTCCTCAGCCTGGTTATACTTTGATTTTCTGGAGGAGGACTATAGAATAACCGTTCCTGCTAACATGTTAAGTTTTAATTTTTGTTACAAATAAAATTTTCAGATTTACTTCTGGTTTCGTCTATTCCTCGTTTCTCATTCAATTCAAGAACAAATTCTGATCCATTGAAAACAATTTGCACAAAAAATGGTGCAATTCTATATCTCCTTTCTGCTCGGCTGATTGGCGAAATTTAACTTGTATTTTTCATGTCTCGAAAGCGTAACATAGGATATAGGTTGTTCTAACATATGTAGTTTGACTCAATTGACCGTTTTTTCGACCGAGAGACATACCGACCTTTTCCATATTGTTTTTACGATTCAAATTATGGTTAAATACTAAATTTTGTAAAATTTGAGAAATTAAAAAATTGGTGCCTTTTTTTAACCCAAGAGTAGTCACTTAGCGAAATTCTTAATTTATAATGTATTTTCCTTTCCCTTCTTTGATTCTGCACGAACGGAAAGATATGCGCCAATGCATAAATTCACGTTTTTCCTGCGAAATTTTGAACTCTTAATTTTTTCCAAGTATGCGCAGAAATTTATACTTTACGGTAATGGTAATTTTATAGGTATTTTAATTGGAACCTTTTTTGAATAATTTATGGAAATTGCTAAAAACATTAACTTTAAATAAATTTGATTATAGCTGCGTATTTTATTTGGATTGAACCTAAATTTCGATCTGTAAAACAAGAAATCAAGTTTAATAAAGAGAGATTAATATATACCAGATTCAATTAACACGAAATAGATAAAATTCTGAGAGCTAATTGTTTTAAGAACTACTTAGTTCCTTTTTGACTGAACTTGGCATAATTTAATCGTAGAATCAAAATGGGGAAAGAAATTGTGGAGGTATTTATTTATGAAAGTCTGATTTTGCCAAAATGCCTATGTTAGAACAATGTTATATATAGCTTAATATTTCCTAAATCGCGCTCATGTAAATCACTTTGAAAACACTTACGGAGCTTAATACGACGGTTATGAAACACCCGACACTTAAGCTAAGAAGTTGTGAGCTTATAAAATTACAAGGTGTAATATTTAAAACACATTCTTGAAATAATTCATTTTCTATAAATATCTTTAATGTATTTTATCTTGGAGCAAAATTGGTTTTAATTCAATTTACAGCTTGAGGAAAGAAAGTTCAGAACGCTTGATAACGATTCCATTTTGAAAGCCACTGCAGCCAATGAAACGGTCCTTTTATTTCAGTAGTTTTCACTAACACGTCATCTCGTAGTTTTTCTTTCCACTTCAGGTCAATATTTAATAAGCTGTGTAATCAGAATAGGAACTTTTCATATCTACTGGTTTATGACAAAGGTATTGTTTACCATTAACACTAGAAGCGTCAGAGCAGTCACTTTGACTGCTTTCGTCATTTCACATTGGATTCCTAAAAAACCCTTTACCTTAAGAAGTCACAAATTTTTGGATTTTAATTAAAAACCTCGATTATTGCTACCAAATAGGAATCGAATAAAATTAAAATTAGCGAAAATATTATTAGTTATACCTAAAAGCGCCACGAGTATTCATATTGACTGCTAATAATACTGGGTCAATTTATATTGTTACCTGACTTAGAAAACCCTTTTTCTTCCAAAAAATCTGCGTACACATTCCTTTCATTCACTGATTATTTACAACAGAATATACTTCACTGCAGCGTAGAAAACACCTTTCTCAGTGAATATCTACTTCACAAACTACAGCTTGTAAATGTGAATCTCGAAATGTGCTAAATGAATTTGCGGATCCAACGTCTTATGCAAAAAGAAATTTCTGGGACAATGTGTCGAGTGCTCGGAGGTTGTTTGTGGATGAATCAAAGTTTCGCCACATTAAAACGTGCACGGAAGCGGAGAGTTTTGAACAATGAAGAAATTTGGACAGTATCTTTAGAAGAGCTTGATGCTTTAATTGATAGTATTCATGCAAGAGGAGCATATGGTTGCAATGATATGGATTATGATTTTTTGTGGATGAACATATTGACGCCTCCTTTTTTAAAAGAAACAATGTTCCGCAATAGTTTTCGAAATATTACGAAATATCTAAGATTTGACCTTAAAGGCAACCAGGACTAAATTTTTAGAAAGTGATGAGTTTGCTCTTTTTTCAGATGTTTGAAAACAACACAGAACTGAGATTTCCTATAAGCCAGGAGAAAATCTAATTGTGGATGAGCAGTTATTTCCATCCAAAGTCAGGTGCAAGTTTATATAGTATATGCCGAATAAATAACTCTGACAAATACAGTATCAAACTTTGGATGCTAGTTGATGTGGACTCGGTTTATCAGCAATGCTTTTCTATATCTTGGAAAAGATAATAGAGAAGTGAAACTGAATGTCTACCTGAAAATGTAATGAGTCTTCTAAGCCGTTAACTAAACTCGGGTAGAAATTTGACTGCCGACCGTTCTTCCTCGCTATCATTAGCTGAAAGATTTAAAATGAAAAACAAGTTTTATGGGCACAATAAGAAGTAAGTTCCAGATGAAGTAAGGAAATCAAAAGCCCGGCTTTTTAAAACAGTTTTGCTAAAGAATGGCGAAACTACACAGACAGTTTATCAGGAAAAAGAATACAAATGTCCTAATAACTTTCCACTCGAGTATAAATGTAGACTCGCAAAATAAGACTAAACTTCCAGAAACAGTTCATCCAGATCAAATGTGGAATTAATATCCAGATCAAATGTGGAATTAATATCCAGATCAAATGTGGAATTAATATCCAGATCAAATGTGGAATTAATATCCAGATCAAATGTGGAATTAATATCCAGATCAAATGTGGAATTAATATCCAGATCAAATGTGGAATTAATATCCAGATCAAATGTGGAATTAATATCCAGATCAAATGTGGAATTAATATCCAGATCAAATGTGGAATTAATATCCAGATCAAATGTGGAATTAATATCCAGATCAAATGTGGAATTAATATCCAGATCAAATGTGGAATTAATATCCCTGAGCAGATAACGCGTAAATATTCTCTTCAGCCTGCTTCACGTAGACGACCTGTGCATGTTTTCTATAATGGGCTGAATTTAGGAGAAATGATGCAAACGTTATCTACCATATATTGAGTGATAAAAATATTACAAGGCACAGCTTCATATTTCAGCTAGCAGAGGAGTTACGAGAGATTCATTTAAACAGCCAGTATTACTGACGTCTTTACTTGGACTTCGTAACAACAAAAGCAGGGATGTGTGTAAACATTTTCATATTGTGTGTGAAAAATGCACTTCCAGTATTGAAAATTGGTGCTGTGAAAAAATTGCAAAAAGTTACAAAATGCGTTTTATTACGGGTAAGCTGAAATTTATAGTAAAATATTTATTTTTTATAAAAATAATCTGTTTTTTAAAGAAATTCTTAAACAATTATAAATAATATTCCTAAAAGCATTATAGAGCATTTGCATTTTGATACATTTTAATCTCTGAACAGTCAATTTGAGTGCCGTTGGCACTTCTAGGTAGGAAGAAAATGCTAAGTTTGGCTTAAATCAGAAAACCATTAAGGTTTTAAAATTAAATCGTCGTCGTCAAAGTAAATAGAAGTCTTAAGTGTCACGTCTGTCTATAAATTTAAACAGTATCCTCTAAAGTGCGTTTGAAAGGCCTGAATTTGTACTTTAGATACTAAAGAACGCAAGTCTTTGTAATTAAAGAGTATAGTAGGTTAAATGGATCTTCGAAAGTTTTAGAAATATTAATGTAGAACGGTTTAATATCCATGCGAAAGCAAGTAGTGAAGTATGTACTCTTTAATTTTAATGATTATTGAAGGGTGCAACTTGAAAGCATTTCTGATTTTAAAGTTTTTTAATACTTTGGTAGTATGAAAATTTGGTAAATAAGAATCTTCCTTGCAGGGTTGATTCGGAAGTTCTGTGCTGAAAACCATTTCAAATGCAGAATGAAATGTGTAAAGCTATGGCAAGTATTTGACGGAGGAATAAGTTGATGATTAAAGTCCTCGTTGCAAATGAGTGCAAAAATTTAAGAGCTATTCCTTCGAATATAAGAAAGGGATTATGGAAGATGCAAATGATAAAAATTTTACAGCTTTCTTCAAAGAGAAGCTGGATCTACAAATGGTTTGAAAACTGCGATCAGGGTACAATAACCTCTTGGGATCTACGAATGGTTTGAAAACTGCGATCAGAGTACAATAACCTCTTGTCAACATAACCTAGAGGGAAACCAAGAGGTAACCTAACCCAGGTGGAAAAGGTCTGCAACCATTATTTCCTAAACTGGAATACATCTGTGAATGGTTCGGTGTTATTATTTTGCTCATATGGGGTAACTTTCTGCTTATGGCTTGTAGTCGTATTTCTGTTTTTGACAGAGGGTTTGTTTTAATGTATTCCGGCAACGCACAGTAGTGCTATTTCCCTAACGAGTGGGAATGCCTTTGTAGATGGCTTTCTAAAATAAACTGGCTCGTACCCAAGTTCCATATGGAAAAAACAACGAAACTACCTCTGCGCGCAACTCTTTCACTTGCATTCCAACCTAGGTCAGAAATACCAGTGTTCAGCAGTTTTATCCATCAGTCCTGACGCATTTTCCCTGGAGATGATTCTAATCTCGAAACATTCTCTTTAATTTCCACGAAAACCTTTTTCTAATAAAGGCTGTTTGGGCTTTAATCAACACGTACGTCAGTGTCATGCACAAAATTTATAGTCAGTTTTATCCTCGACTGGTAGTTCCAAAGTTTTATCTCTTATTTTATCAGATTTAAGTTATAAATACCGATTCATCCTTTGGTCATTACAAGAATGCTGAAAATTTTACCTTTGAGCAATAATATGAATCATGTGAACCTGTTTTTGCACAATTTTAAAAAATCTGTATACACCACATTACTTCTTTGAACGGAATTAAATTGTACGCATTTTGCATTTCATTTAAACTTATTGGATTGAATTATATATACTTCATCGATAGCGCATAAACCACAATAGAATAAATGCATTCTTAAAAATTCACTGTTTACTATAGGGACACTCTGGGGCTAGGTTCACTTAACAGCGTTACATATCATTCATTTTATAACTCATCAGAATGCTCAAAAATTACGTATATTATCTGGAGAATCAAATAATCGTTGCTACATATTTTATTCAAACACTATAATCTAAAACCATGTGTAAAAGAAATTAAACGAAAAAGTTTCTCACAGACGATTCGTTATTTCTCCTTCAATTAATTCAGTTCTCACTTCGCAACAAGGCATACATAACTCAAAATATCTATATTAAAAATTACGAAGTAAATCTTAAACACTTATTTCCTGTAATAAATTCCAGAATGGATTTAGCATGATTTAATTCGCAATAAGAAAACTCGTTATCTTCGTTGTTGCTAAACTTAGTTTCTCTAGATCGGCAACAAATCCAATATTCTCATAAGTTTCAAATGTAAACAAATATGTCCGCCGTGAAAAAATTGATTAGGCATAGCCGCACTTAAACAACTTTTAAATTGTTGATAATTCTAAAAATCCTGCATGCAGATTTACTAAAGGCATAAAAACCTTAACCGGAAGACAAGAACAACATAATTCCATCATTTCTAAAGCAAAAAATGCACAATTTACCAACATATAAGAATAAAAAAACTGAGCTCAGTGAGCCGAGTAACAGAGTAAATATATATATATACATACATGTATTTATATACTTGTGGTGCGACCGATTGCAACCAAAATAGGAGGTGCAAATTTACATGTTGTATCAGTCCTATATACAAAATTATAACGTATTGAGGCGACTGGTTTTTTGAGTTATGCGAAGTATATACGTACGCACATACGCCACAAAAAAAATTTAAATTAGTTTTATAATTTGTTTGGGGGAGAGTCCTTTATTCTGTTTTTACATATGAATGTCACTCAAAAACATCGTTAAATTGCATTCTGTAGCGGTCAAAGTAGATATTTTGGTTGAGATATGATACTCGAAATTTTTCGCGATTACAATATTTCCTTTTTACTTTGTATAAGGAAGTAAAAAGGTTTTGTCTAGAGTTGGCACAAATTACTCGGGATTGAAAGTATGGATTCGTAGAGCTAGCACAAATTACTCGGGATTGAAAGTATGGATTCGTATTGTTTAATCTCTGTAGCAAAAGTAAATTTCAAATTGTGTTAGAAGACTCAAGAGCCATGTTAAAAACTGAAGTTTGATAATTTCAAATCTTCAAAACACTCATTTTGGGTAGAAAAGACAAAATAGTGGCCAAGTGCCTTTAACCTCCTAAATTTCCATAAGTATTTCAGTGTAGTACTTGTATGGTATTTTCGTTCTCTTTCATTACGAAACATGTGATTATCTTTTCTCTTAAAATTTTGTTCAGAGATCTGCGCTTACTTGTGAGTACCTATCCTGGCTTTACAGAGACTGAAATCCACCGAAAGGGTTAGTTAAATAAAACAAATAGTACATCTGATGTACGCCTGTGCATGGAGTCGAATAACCCCTAGACGGCACTTGGGAGTCCTGAAGTTCATAAGGCTTCGGTTCTATATCGGAGTTCATATTATATGGGCTGGCGGGGGTTATTGTATCATTCTGTCTACAAACAGTTGCAGGTAATGTTTAAATAGTGAGAGATATTGAGAAGGTGCCCGGCTAAAAGCCGAACATTTTGATATTTGGGTAAACGGGGAAAAGTGGACCACGTGCTCTTCAGTTTTCCTCCTGATAGCTGGTGCGACGGAGGCTCAAATTTGTAGCACAACCACGAATACGGCATTCATGATGCTGCCGCGATTTGTCAGAAAAGACTGTCATATTGTTGATGTGTTCTCCTACCCTTGTTGAACTTACCATAGTAAATGCTAATTCCTCCTGTAGCGTTAAAGAAAGCCGGTAACATAATCTTCGGCACAAGAAAGGAGCAGCGGTGATTTTCCAATGAAAAATCAGTATTTCAGCCTTCGTTTTATACTGCTTCGTACTGTCACTGGTTCTGTATGTAATAGGCATATGCAGTTAAAAGCTATTTCTTTCCATATCCCAGCATATTCTAGCTTTCTTGGAAATTTCGGTTTCTTGAGCACTTCCTTCACTATGTAGTACTTTTAATTTGTAGTTGTGTACAGTAATTATCCTAGGACAGTGTATCTGTTAATATTATTTTCTGTAAAGTATTGATTTAGTTTTTTGGTTTATGTGATTACGGCAAAGCCTCGAGGGCTACCTGCCTAGGGAAAGGGATGCCTTCGTGGAAAACGTTCTAAGGGTAACTGGCTCGTATACACGTTGCACATAGGAAAAACCACGAAAATGCCCATACAGCCAGCCCTTTCGCGGGATTCGAATCTGACCAGATTACAAAATCACAAAAATGGCCATGCAGCCAGTACGTTCTCGGGATTCGAACTTCGACCGGACTACCAGTGTTCCGCGACTTTACCGCTGGGCCCAAGGAATTCGTATGGAAAGTATTCGTTTTAACGAAATGCGTTTTGTAATAAACGATATGTAAAATAAAACATACAACTCGACAACCTTGTATTCGGCGTAGATTTTGTATATACAAGGAATACAAGATTGTTGATTTGCCTGTTTTTGTTTCTCTTTTTTTTCGGCGTGTTTCTCTTGCGTCTTGAAACGATATGTAGTTTGAAATCTCTTAGCAATATAATAATATAAAATGATAATTTAAACGATCTCGTTCTTCCAACAAAACTACATGGAATTGAAAACGAAAACGAAAATTGAAGGAATGAGACTTTCTATACCATTTATGTTGCAAGTCCTTTTATCTACTAAAGACGTAATTGAAGTTCAAACTTCAGTGAATTTTCCTTATTTGTATTGAATTTCAGTATTGCATTTCTTCTTGTCTTGAGCAAGAGTAGCCTCCAAAAAGATTTCTTTTCATGATGGTTTATAAAAATCTCTATTTGATTAAAATTATTTAGAGAAAAATACACTTTGTTATCCGTATGACTACACAATTAAGCAATCATCTTTTATCGTATAAATTATACAACTTTATGAAATTTTAATTATGTTACATGTAGTTTTATTCCTTTGTGACACAATTTTAAATAAATATGAAAAAATAACCGGATTTCATGCAATGTCAATATTTGCGAATATATTTCGAAACACCATTGGAGGTAAACATCTGCTTTACATAATCCTCATATTTTGTCCCCAGTGCATATCTCTAAGTAAATAGCTAAACATCTGTGTCTTGCAAGTTTCAGAAATTGTATTTGCAGCTTATTGTTTTGCATGGAAAATATTAAAAGTGTTTACATTTCTATGCATTACTTTGTGGAAATAGTCCCATGTTTTTGTTCTTTCTTTAGCAGAGGGTTTTATGCATTTAGTTATCCGCGAAAAGTTAGACCTTGTCATATAGCATCTTGGAGGAGAGAGATTGAAGAAAAACAATCGACTCGCCGTAAGTGTTGTATGGTATTAAATGCTCGGTTATTCGAAGAAATGAATAGGATTGAATTTATTAAGTCATAGCAAAGCACATTACAGCTATCTAAATAAGTGATGCCTTCGTAGAGGAATTTGTAAGGGATATTGGCTTGCATGAACGATACATGAGAAGCAAAAACTTGACCGTAGGTTAATTTAAGGAGCCGCTGTTGTTTAATGCGTAGGTTTATTAATCGAAGTGTAAGGATGTTATAAAACAAATAAAAGAAAAAAATAGTCTAAAAAGCTTTCAGATTTTATATTACGCCTAAGGGGGCGTTTTTTATTTACGTACTTACATGTTTTGAGAGAATTAGGTAATTGTTCCTTTGGGTTCAAAATACTTAAAAACAGCATGTATTAGAATTTAGTCTCGCGAGCTGGAGATAAGAATGTCGTTTTTCTGTACAGTGTTGCCATCGCTCGTTTTGAATACATTGAGATTGTTAATCAAGAATTCATTAACATTTTACAAAATATGGAATGAACAATAAAACAAACTGAAAATTCAGGCTTTTAGTTGTCCATATTTGGGTGGAGGACAACGTTATTCAAAATTCGATGGCTCTAGGTATCATTTTTCTTTAAATACAAAACAGCGCGATAACATTTGGTGGCAACAATTTGAAAAATGACTCGAACTTTGCTGCTGTATTCCTAGTAAATCTATAAATGAATTGATATTTTCCTGGCACCATATTGAGATTAAAATGATGTTTCATAAAATCAAATTCCTTTTCATTTCGTTTGACGTCTACCTGTCTTCAAATCACATAAATATATACGGATGTTGGAATAAATCATGATTGTCGGTTAACAATTACATCCACCATATAAATACCGTCTGCTTATGCATCCTGTATTCTCTTAAACTACTTAACAGTAAATTCTGTTGATACGCAATCGGATACACTCGTCAAATTTGTACAAATCGCAACACCGCTAGCTTAGCGAAATAAAATAAAATACAGTCGACACCAGTGTTAATACTGACTGTCTAGAAGACGGCCTTGCCCCACACAGGTGCACGGAGCTTTAATTCCTCCAATATTTCGCTATATTTGAAGCGGTACTATGCCTATAACCTTTGTTCAAGTTTCATAATTTTTTGCGTTTGCTAATATGCTTCTTTATCTATGTAATGTGTTTAGAATGATTCGTACTTTCTAAGGTATAAGAATTCGCGCATATCTCAAATAGCGTCTTAAGTTTCGCTTTACCATCAGGCCGTTAGGGAGGAACGTAATCCTACGTTAAAAAAAGGTGTAGACTGCTCTTTCGCTGGAATTTAAAGCTTAGCCGAACTACGATTTTTAGGTATCTTACTCTGTCTCTTGCTGCGAGAAATGAAAGGCTAGAATTTACCTTTCTTGGTTATTTTATCTTAGGCACATATTGCAATTTCAGGTTTAATATAAAATTTTAGCATTCTGAAAAAAATCCTCTAAATCTTCGGTTATTTCACAGAAACTATGCGAAAACATCTCTTCAGTTTCAAACAAAAAACTTATTCTATGAGGATAATGGCAAGTTTCTAAAAATTGTCTTAACTGCAATTAAAATTTCCTTGACTGACTGTGTGAAATAGACCCAGGTCCGATCACAGATGCACAGGCAGGCTACATATTTGATATTTGTCATTTCCTCAAGAATAACGTGAATACGATCCAGTTTCAGAAAGTTCCTCACGAATGCAACGCTCCCATTAGGCAGCTGGCCCTCATGTCCTTCGCCGTATTTTAAATAACCTAACCTTCCCCGAACTGTAACAATACTATGCTGAGTCTGTGTGAGCGTGCTCGAGAAGTTCTAAAGTTTTGTTTAAGTAAAAATCTAGGGCTGCTAACTCTAACCTTCTCAGTTCATATCTGAGGATTTGTTTCAATGGCGGGCACTAGCCATTTTTAGGCTTTCGTCATTACTGTGGCCATTTTATTATCGAGACACCTAACAGGCGGCCACCGTTACCTCCTATAAGGGAACAGATAATTTACATCCATACCTTTTCCGGATTCGAACCCAGGCCCTTCGGTATCGCAGTCAGCTCTCCTAAGCACTATACTGTCTTGGCGGCTCGTATCTGGTGTAAGACAACAAATTGTTGCGTTGGTCCTCTTGTGTTCCTTAGTGTTCTGAGGAAGGTTCTCAGTGGTTTTCTTGATTACTTGCATAGCTTTTAAAATAGTGAATATATGTATAGTGATAGCATACATATATCGCATATTCGCATTTGAGGATTAAAAGATAGCTGTTTACGATAAGATGTTATTTGAAGTACTTAAAAAGACTTTAATGCATAGAATCACAATGACATAAGGGAGACAAACTTGACTAAAACAGCACATTAATTTACTCTTGGGCATTCCTCATAAGCGAAAAATGTTCACAAATCATTTTGGGTACGACAGGCGCCCTCCATACTTTTGTGTAATCGACATCATTAGACAGTGGCTGAAGCAGGGTAATGCGCAGCGCGCGTTTGCACAGCAAGAGTAAGGCAGGAAAATTAAGTTCTCATTCAACAGCTGAGATTCAGTTTAATTCTTTGGTTAAATTTTGCACTGCGATTTCACAAGAGCTTACCGCATTGCAGATGACGTAATGTTGGTCATTTTTCAATTGGCGCACTTCAGAGTCCACGAAGGGACATAACCAAATTAAAAGCAGGAATTATAAGATCTATTACTAAATTAAAAAATTTCTTTCATATTTTATATCTGACACACGTACACACACACGCACACACACACATATATATATATAGAGAGAGATAGATAGATAGGTAGATTTTCTACACCTAAAAATATTGACTTTTTACACTTTACAAAATTTTAACAATAAAATCGCTTTTAAAATAAGAATTATCTCGTACTATGTTTGAAGCAGGATTTATAGTATATTTAGTGCTTTTATCGTGCAGTGAATGCGAGCAATTTTCCTTTAGAAAATTTTCCCTTGAAAATACCTCCTCCATTCCTTAGATATCCTTAATCTGCTTGGATATAATCCGATTCAATATTATTCTAAAGTACATAGATAAAATACGTAAAATATTTAATATGTAATATAAATTATTTAACCTCTTTGAATGTAACTTTATCCTCATCATTTAAATTAGAATTTTAGAGAGCGCAATCGTTATTGACGTTTCACGTTTGCATTTTCAGTGTAATAATTTGATATCAAATAATTAAAGAAATTTTGCATGTGTATAATTGTTTACTGCTATGGCAATGCTTTCGGTCATGACAAATGCATGTTTACTGCTATGGCAATGCATGACAAATGGATGTTTACTTCTACGACAAATGCATTGTTTACTGCTATGGCAATGCTATTGGTCCTAGAAATGCTACTTAAATAAATTGTTGCTTCTGCTCACTTGTTTGACAGGAAAGACATCACTTGTCCTCAAGGATGCCCAAGCCCAAGAAATTCCTCGCGGCAAGGAGCTCAAAATTGCGCTTGTCGCTGGCAAACCACTTGAGCACCTTATAGGTGCCAGTGCGATTTTGCTCAGTTCCATCCCCCCTCCCACAATTTTGATGGAGAGCACCTTGGAGGGGACGGTTCCGAGAGTTTCCCACTCTTCTCCCCAAGCCTTCCACGAGCCATGCCACCCCGACACTATGCATTTACAAACATGCAGGATTCGAACCCGGGCCCTTTGACACGGCAGTCAACGACGCTAACCACTACGGGTTGGTAGGCGCTTAAAGAAGTGATTTATTTAAAAGGAATGGGTTAAGTTACAAGTGTTCTACCATTTGGTTAAAATCCGTTAATAATAATGTATTGCAAATCGTATGCATTTGTCATTTTAGTGTGATCATGTGAAGAACATTATTAGCATGATTAGGCATTAAACGAGCATTAATGTCGCGCTATGCAACCTACGTATGTGTGGTTTGTTTAATATGAACTTTAACCTATGCATATATTATTTATTCTTAAATAGTTCTATAGTAGACTACGAATCAACACGAACTTCCTGAATACTTCTTTGAAAAGAAATCAAATGAAAAATTTCTAAAATTTCATATGAATTTGTTTGGCTTGATGCAGTAATTTTAGTTAGTAATTTTTTAAGTAGCATTTTAAGCAATAATTTACACTTTGGAGCATATTTGACAACGTTTTTATGGACAAAGACCCTGAAACTTTGTTCCACAGACAATAGACGGCTAGTCAGAATCCCTTACTGGAAAGCTTTATTATAAAAATTCGAGACGGAAAAAAATTTGGAATGATTAATTATCGACCTTGGAACTAGACACCTCACGAACGAATCTCTCCCAAAAATCCTTGAAAACGTTCCACAATGTATTAATTCCATCCCGATTTCTTCTTTGTGGATTTTTTTTTCATTGTTGGTTGCCTCGAGATTAATGTGTTGGCGAGGGAATTCATTCCCGTGGCGCATTCGATAGCTGCTATTTGCTGAGCCCTGCGTTATTTATTACTGTGCTGAAAGGTCCCCCCGCGAAAAAAAGGACTATTCTCAGAGTAGAAGGCAGGAAAAAAGTAGATGAGGGTAGAAAAATGGCTTCTCCAGAAAGGATTGCAAAGGTCTGGAGGGTCAAGAGGGAAAAGTGGTCATCCGTCATCGCAGGCAGGATGACCCGTACGAATGTCCATCTGCTTTGCTCTTGTGTCTGAAAGGTTATTAGTTGTCGACAGTTCAAGAAAGACTGTGATATTTTTTCTCATTTCTTGCTGATTCGTCTGTATATTGCATAGGTTACTTTTTTCATCTGAAGTTATCAATAATTCCTCGCAAAGCTTCACTTTGACTTATTTCATAGAATTTGCTCATGTGTATACGAATATATTCTATTTGTGCATCTAGAGCACAGTCTCAATTATCAGGACTTAGAGTTCCGTTATGTTATGTTTGGATTAACGATTCTCATGCATTTAAAATAACTACTTTCATGTAAACACTTTGCTCCCGAGCATTATGGTATTCATTTTAACTAAAGAGAAATTTGTTTTCAACTATTGAAAATTAAGTTTTAAAGTGAAATATTTTCATTTTTTTGAGAAACTACTTTATTTTCGTTCCCGAAAATAATAACGCTCCCAAAAATAATGAAATTGTTATTATATCTGGATTCCAGTTCTCTCTGCAAGGTTGAACCTATCAATGGCCAAGCTGTAGAGTCATTGTGTACTGATAGTTCGACAGAAGTTTTGAATCCAGGAGAACGGTCGGGCTTTCGAACGTTTTCGTGGTTACCCCATTTCTGAAGTGGATATAAGCCAGCTGGCCTTAGAAAGTCTTTGACGAGAGCATTTCTCATCTTAGGCAGTTTGCCTTCGTGTACTTTGCCCAAATCAAATAAACCAAACCAAGCCTCCGCACCGTGGTTAGCAGTGCCAACTCTAATATGTTTGGTCCTAGGTTTGGATCCCACAGAAAGTTTTGCAAATGTCTAGTTCCTTTCAGGCATAGCGGGGTTTCAAATCCAGTCAAGCCGAAGGTTCTTACGATAGGCTGATGGTACGAAAAACTATTAGGAAACACTAGACCCATCTTCAAGGGTGTTTTCTATCAAAACTGAGTCAGAGCTGTAGAGACTAGTATTGTCGGCTTTAAAGTCCAGTCCCAAAGCACGAATATAATGAATGTAAGCAAGAATAAATAAATCTGAGAAGAAATGAATACAGCCAAAGATAGGTGAATTTAGTAATAACGATTACAAGACGTCCTAATACTCTAAGACATAGCTTATGCGGTGCTAAGACATGAGAGTAGATTTCGAAGATTTTTATTTAGAAGTTCTGAATTTTATTTTCAAACTTTTCCTGAAATAATTTAATAATAATTATACTATTCGATCATTTCTTAGATTCTCACACCTAAAAAGCTGTAGATTTCGATTTTTCTTGGGCAGCATAAGCTAGTATCAATACCCTAATAGACTTGGAATAATAATCGCTGTGTCTGAAGTTAACAATCTTTTTATTAAAGCAGAACTTAAACATAAAATGCACGATTCGCGCTTACATATCAGCCACCACTTGTGGCGAAGTAACAGCTAGCAAGTGAAACGGGTCCCGACGCCCGGTGTACATAATCTATTCGGGTATTCCCTGGACCCCTCAATTCTCTAGGACAAACAGCTTTTGGTGCTCCAAGAGCATCACCCTGGGGAGTTCATTTAGAGAAGTGCAAAAGCATATAATGCCAAACAAGGGCTAGCTGCCTAATATTGCTCTTAAAGTAACAATTAAATTCAAATTTAAGCTAAGCTTAGTAATTAAAGGCTACACAATTTACTTTTAAATTCTAAGTTGGCTCAGAACTTTTCACCGGCGTAATAATTACATGTCGGCAGCCATTATGCAAAGCCGAAGAATTACAGTGTTATGAAAGCTAGCAAAATCTAGTAAAGGGGTCTCGAGAAGTAGAAACAGACTGAAAACACAATCTTACAATTCAAAACGCTCGACTTAAGTACTCTCTAACTGATTTGCATCCTGGTGATTAAACAGAAAGTGATCAGTAAAGGCTGAAATTAAAAATAACTCGCAAATTATACCTACAACAAGAAGGAAGCAGAGACCAGTCAAACAAATGCAGCTGGTGGTCAATTTTTGCCCATCACACTTTAGTTCGAGGGCCACTGTAGAGAATATTAGACATTTTGAAAGCATTGAAAATTCACCTGGGCTCACGCAAGAACTGAATCAACGATCTACTAATTTCTTGCTAGACGTGCTAGTGGCTCATGGCACCAAAAGAGAAAGTCCATTAAAATGAAGATAACTTCACCAAATGTGTATTAAAAGAAATGTATCGGTAAACAGAAAAGTAATAGCAACACTATCATCATAATTTGATCAGAAGATAAAATTGAGGAGAACCAGAACTACTGGTAAGTTCCTGTTTGTGACCAACCATGGACGCTAGCTGAATGCTTTTGAAAGCATATACAAAACATAAAGTAACAGTCATTTTCCAGAGAATACAGTTGAGGTATTTCTAACTATTAGCACAAGGTAAAAGCTCAACTAACCACCAGTGTGTTATCTCGAGTGAAGAGAAAGTACAGCAAAGCTAATTTTGGCTTTCCAAGTGAAAGATCTAGAACTTGTGATCTGTGAGGTAGTTTTCAGTTTATATCCTGTCACGAAATAATCAAATTGTCGAATAAATTTATCCAAGCGTTAATCTAACGCAAACTTTCGAAAGCGAGTTTTCATGCTGAGATGAATTTATGCTCTCATTATGAGGAAGTTGTATGTAAATGAAGATTTATCTTCCCGTGTTCTGTACAAATTTATTGCATTATGTTTCTGAAAAAGAACTGTGTATTACAACTGTGTTACATTAATGAAATAGTCTATATCGAGTCCAGAGTTTTCGTACTTAAATGTTTATGGCACTACTAAATTTAAAACGAGTAGGTTACAGGAAAAGCGGAATGCTTATTGTGGTTAGCGGAAGAAAAACAGACTAGAAAATTTTGAAAGAATAAAATAATAATGCAGTCTAAGTTTGGACAATAATTATGATCTCTCAGCCTCACTAGAAAATTTAGAAGACGCTATCAGAGGGCATGCAAAGGGTTCTCAAATGACATTTATGCTTTTACAATTTTAATAACAGAAGTGGTAATAACAACACACATTAACGTTTTATTGGTGTCACATATCGTAAAGGCACAGATGTTCAGAATGACAGGCATTGGTAGCAATACTTTATATCGCCGAAATGACTTCCGACCGAGACGTAGAAAAATAGGAAGGAAATTTGAGCTTCATCGTAGCAGAAAGATTTAAAATATCTGTCATGCCACAACCTAGGTTCGAGATGTCAGTTCAGACAGTACCTCAAGCTATGCTAAATTGATACAGATTACAAAAAATATTACAGCTCCTACCCTTATAATTGTTACAAAAATATATCCATTGAATTAGTATAGTAATACATAATTAAATCTGTACAAAGCAATACTGTAATGAGAGTGCACACACACACACACATACATATTAGTACACAGAAATGAACTTAAGTGAGCAGACGAGTAATACACTCTATTACCATTCACTCCAGCCATCCACACCTCAGTATACCTATGTGTGTGTACAGACAGAAAATACATATATATGCATAAATATACTACACACATGCATTCTAAATCACAGTAAAAATAAAAAATAAAAAATACGCAGTGTTATGAAAGGCCCAGCTACAGTAAAATAGCTTCCTTGCAAAGTGGGGCTAGGTTGCCAGAAAGTGGCAAGGAAAGGCAGAGTTACCAGATTTGGCGCGAAACCGCCTGTTTGGCGATCTGCCATTGACACAACGAGAGCATTCTAGAACGAATTCTTACCAGTTTTCCTTAGAATGTTCTCGATGGCAGGTCAGAAACTATACAAATACTCTGCCTGTACGCGAAGTATGAGAATATCTGGGATATCTTGAATTCAATAGCAGTGACTTAAGTTCAGAGACTAGCTTGAGAGCGATCGAACTGAGTCGGGAGCTGTATTTGAGAGCTTTATCGTGAAGCTAACTTCACCGTTGTAGCCTGAAGGCTGTGTTGCTCATTGTTTCAGAGTGTTTACTGTGGTTTTTCGACGACTGTAAACATGTCTTTGGAACTCTCCTGTAGAATACTGGCAAACAAATTATGTTTTGATTCTTCGTCAAGAGTTGTTGTCAATCACGTCAAACCCACTAACCCGTAGAAAACAACAATATATATACACATAGATATACTGTGCAAACAAAGTTTAGATTACAGTAAAAAATTAAGATGCGTACAACGTTAACATGGTAAACACTTACATTTCAGTGGAAGAAAAGGAAATCGTATTAACTGAAGTGTCATATATATAATGTGCAATGAAGCTACGTAAAGGGCTGCCCAGACGGTATGGTGGTTAGAGGAACCTACTGCAGTACCGAAGGGCCTGAGTTCGAATCCCGGAGAAGGCATTGATATTTGTAAATGTATGGTGCCCCTGCGGTATGGGGGCACTTTAAATATGCTTCGAGTTGAAAGTCCTCTCAAGAAGTTGTTGGTAGAGGAAGAAAGGGGGAGACCCTCGGACCCGTTCTCCCAAGGCGTTTTTCCTCAAAACCGGGGAAGGAACTGAATGAAGTCATTTTGTCATCTGCATGATGCTCGAGGCTTGCCAACGATAGGCGTAATCTTGTTCTCCTTGCCACGGTGGTGGGCTTGTTCTGATGCTACTGTCAGACAAGTGAGATAAGTCTCAACATAACACAACACAACAACTATGTAAAGAAAAATTTGGGATTATTCATACTGAAACACAGTATGAGTATTGCAAAATGATGACGTAAAACCGTTCATAGTATTGCTATGCGAGTGTTATTGATATTGATCAAAGAATGTCAGAGCTAGTTACGAAAGCTCTTGGGAAAATTAGAGCATTAAAACGAACTGGAAGCAATGCTGATGGCCTGAGCTCTTTTCTTCTGAGCTGTGGCATTGTTTATTGCGATTTTAGTTCCTGTAGAAAGATAAGTGTCTTAGTTTCTTCAGATGGGCAGAACTTGTGTAAGGACATTCAAAGGTTAGGTGCTGATGCTTTAGCAATAGCACTTGTTAGTATCTGAGACGAAAACAGTACAAATAATATGTCGTGACTGTTAAAATACTGGGTGAGAGCTAAGCTGGTACTTAATAAATTTGTTCTGACTTCTAGAAAGAATCTGAATGTTATTTTTGCAGTTAAGCCTGTCTTCCACCTTTCTTGCCATTTGTGAAGAAGTTTCTGAAATGTTCATTTTTTCAGATGAGAAACGGGAGCATGTCAACAGTATTAAAGTACTACAGAACAAGTCAAAAGTGGGTATGATTTCAATGGAAAGTGAAGCGCGTTTAGCCTTAGTTATGTCTTAAGATATATCGCGTCCGTGTTTTTGTGGAGTATACAGAGTATCCCATAAATAGCGCCCAAACTCTGCACAGCCAGATTCCTCTTTGCGAATGCATAAAAAATGCCCAGAGGAACCTGCACGCCTCTGGAACCTGTACGATCCATACATTACGAGAAAAATGCATCACATAACATTACCTAATATCATAAGGTCCAGACTTCAAGGTGGCCAACCATAAGGATTGTCTAGACCACCAAGTCCTACCCAACCACCAAAAGGGACAGTTCATTCAGGCATTTACAAGTAGCAAGGGAGAAAGGGGCATGAGCTCCATCGTGTTGGCAAACAACCATGTCATTGATTCCTAAATTCTGCAGCTGCGGAAGAAGTCAGTCAGTCAACTTCTCCAGATAAGTAATCTGGGTCACAGAACTCTCAAAGAAGTACGGACCAAAGATGTGTTCTTCAGTTATCTCCGCTCTAAATTTTGTTCTGCTACGTGATAAAAGTCTCGCTAATTGCTGACCCTTTACCGAAATGTTTCCGAAGCCTATATACATCACCTATATCATGTTTTCGTTGTTGGGCTTTCGTTCATAGATCCACATACTTACGACTAAGCGCTCGTTCAAAGTGCAGTCACTGCTATCTAACATTGTTCTTTACCAAGTACAGAGACAATGAACTGCTCATCGCACAGACTTTATTCTCCTCCCCCGGTAGTCACATAGCAATGAAGTAAAAATTCACGTGAGGAGACTTGTTGCCATATCAATGATCAGGATGGGAAATTCAAATTTTAAATATCGTACCATCTCATATTGTTATACGCATTTAATTTAGGTGTAAAGGAACTTTCTGACCATAATGTATATCTGAAACCAAGTTACTTATTCTATTCTCTCAAGGCACCCATGTGCCCAGAGTACCTCAATAATTAAGTCTATTGAACACTGATGACTTGACATGGGTTCGAATCTTTTAAAAATGATTAGTTGTTTATACTCAGTTTTTTAAACGAGTAATATAAATAAGAGACATTATTACACATTTGTGAAGGCAACTTAAGGAACTAGTTCTTGTTTGTTTTTCTATTTTTAATTACGCAAGGAAACTTTTTTCACGTAGATTTCTTACATGCATATTTTTTCGTGGAAAGTTAATTGGTGGCAATTTAGGTTATTTTGTTTCAGATATTTCATTGAAAGCTAATAAATACGCATAGTAGATAAATTTTAAAATTTTAATTGACAAATAATCATGCTTCATCTGGTGAACAAGCAATAGGCTGTATATGTGATGAGTGACATATATTTTGAATATATATAATAGTAAAATCATGGGTGTCAGGACAAAGTTCTCCGAGACAGAGCAATGATTGGAAACGAGCAATAACTTGGATAGAATTTTATTTAAGTATAATTTAGTTTTGTTAGATTTCATATTTATATGTATTTATTAAACACTGGAGCAATGTTCCATTGGCTCACCCTCTATGTCGAACGCAATATTTCTATTGAATAACATACAAGGCACCAGAAGCGGGTATTGGTAATATGGTCATAACAGGCCATGCTTAACTGAACAAGGGAAAGTAAGAAAAACGTAAAATAGCTAAATCAAAATAATCATGTGTTAATAATTAAAAACATAAAAGTCAAGGAAAAAGACCAAATGCAAAAATTAAGACAAAAACAAGCACCATAGACAAAAAACTCGAACAACAACACAAACAATTGTTACAAAAAATTAATGAAAATAAATAGACCAAATAGTGATGGCAATAAAAAGCAAAAATCATCCGCTGATTCCCACTACCCGGCGCTCACCGTTAATAATTTTCATAACAAATTTACACAATTGTGCGAAATCTTTATTGCATAAAACGGGATTTTCAAAATCAATTTTTACAAGGAATTTTCTCCCTCCTTCCAGCATTCCTTCGTGGTGTAACAGTTAGCACACTCGGCGCGTATTCGAGAGGTCCAGGTTCGAGTCCTTGCGAGGGCATTTTTAATTTTTCATGTGTCCTGCTTCGAAATAACCTAACGAATCTACAAATTTTGCTATAACTATTTGACATATAAAATTCTTGAGGAGAAGAATGTTAAGGGTACCTATGCTCAGTTACTGCAAAGTCCTGGTGTTTGGATGTACTACATTTATACGTGCAAAATGTTTTAAGAACTGTAGAACTGAAAGTTCAACGTCAAATTTCTTACTTATTTACCTTTCAACTTTGAATCGAAAACTCCGAATACAATCTGAGTCACGAAGACGGATTTTCAGCAAGAAAGCGTTAAAAAGGGCCATAAAATGGATTTGTGCAGACAGTTTCCCAAACTCGTATGTTTTCTAATCATCCGAGAACACGTATTCTGAGTTGCAGCGTTTTGCTAAAGCTACGACTGCCTTTCCACTGTTAAGAGAACAACACTCCCCACGAAATCAATTTTGCCGGTCCATGAAGCATGTTCACCACCTGCCTGTGAAACCCTTTCGCTCTGTACCGCGAGGCGAAGAAACGAGAAAATTGCTCGTTTTTGACAGATGCGTTCAACGAAAGAAATAGATGCCGGGAAGAATTTTATTGTTTCGCCGAACTCCACTCGGAAGTTGCACGATACATTGTCCCGAGACATAAAGATTGCATCTGGGGGAAAAAAGGGCTCTGAAATCACATTACCCACGTTATATGTAATTACGAACCCGTGAACTATTGCGTCTCCAAGGTACTTTAGGGCTAAGAAGAGGGAGACGGTTCTGTTTATAGAGAGAAAAAGAGTGGAGGGGAGAAGTTAGAACAGGAGTAGAGTGAAAAAAGAGAATGAATGTTCTGGATTGAGACACAAAATGGCCAATGGTCATCAGAGAGAAAAAATAATCAGGCAGCTTCCCCATGTATTACTTAATTTCTTTTTATCACTGTACTTATTAAGGAGCAGAGTTTATTATGTTGTCGGTAAGTATGCTGTCCTCTTTAGTGTAATGAAATATGGAATTGTCTCTGTCAATGTCATAAAAATGTTCTATATTCATTTAAGGTATTTTTTCATAAAGTTATCATTACTACATTTTATTTACAATTTAATTATTAAAAATAGATAATAATTGATTTATGTAACAAATTCTAGAAAAGTATAATTACAAGTTTCCTTTTTAAAATACCTAATAACAAATATGTGATTAAAATCCAAAATTCCTCAAAATAAATTAGAATGTTTATGAAAATAGGTCATCGTGCTGTGGAAATATCTCCCCAGGACACTTGCGTTTCTCAGTCTACGTTTTTCAAATCGTAATCCTATAGTCCTCCCAAATTTCAAACAAAAAAGTATTAATTAACTATATGTACTGCGCTATAGCTGGAATTCTCCGAAGTTAGCAATTGCTCAGAGCAATTATCCGTCACTTTTTTATTTTGAAATGGACATTTTATGAAATTATTTACCAGTTACGCTACCCATGGACTCCCAAATCTAGTCTTAGCACCAAAAGAAAAAAAAATCTGATGATTACACCACATGACTTCCCTGTACGGAATATTAAATTATACGCATTTTGCATTTCATTGAAACTCATTGGATTGAATTAAATCTATTTCGTCGGTAGTGCGTAAGCCACAATAGAATAAATCACTCTTTAAAATTTAGTATATTTGTTTACGATAGCGACAGTCTGGCGCTAGGTACACTTAACAGCGTTACATCTCATTCAATTTACAACTCCGAATGCTCAGAAACAATGTATATCATCTCAAGTATTATCTAATCGTTGCCACATGTTCTATTCAAATACTGTAATAAATCTGAAAAGATATGTAAAAGAAATTAAAGAAACAAACAAACAAAAAAAAAAGAAACAGTTTTTCACAGACGATTCAGTATTTCTCATTCAGTTAGTTCAGTTATCACTTCGCGACAAGGCAAAATTACATAAAAGCTCAAAATATCTATATTAAAAATTACGAAGTAAATCTTAAACACCTATTTCCTCGAACAAATTCCAGAATGGATTAAGTGTAATTTAATTCGCAATAATAAAAGAAGGCGTTATCTTTGTTGTTGCGAAGGTTAGTTTCTCTAAATTGGCAACAAATCCTCTATTCTGCTAAGTTTCAAATGTAAACAAATATCGCTGCATAAGAAAAATGATTAGGCTTAGCCGCACTTAAACAACTTCTAAACTGTTGATAATTTTGCAAGTCTTGCATGTAAATTTACTAAAGACATAAAACCCTTAACCGAAAGATAAGAACAACATAATTCAATCATTTCTAAAGCAAAAAATGCACAATTTACCAACATATAAGAAACTGAGCTAAGTGAGCCGAGTAACAGAGTGGATATATATATAAATAAAGTTATATACTTTTGGTGCAGCCGATTGTAACCAAAATAGGAGGTGCACATCTACATGTTATAGCAGTCCTATGTACAAAATCTCAACGTTCTGAGCCTACACGTTTTTGAGTTATACGAGATACATAAATACATACGTAAGTACGTACACACAGATGCCACGAAAAAATCTCTTCATAATCCATTTTAAATAGGTTTTATAATTTTTTTGGGGGAAAAGAGTCTTTTATTCTGTCCTTACGTGCAGCAGTCACTCAAAACATCGTTAAATTACATTCGATAGCCGTCAAAATGGATATCTTCGTCGAAATATGGTACCCGAAATTTTTCGCGATTACAATACTTCCTTTTTCTTCGCACAAGGAAGTAAGAAAGGATTTAAAGCACTACGATTTGGTGCTTCTCACCATCATTTCGATGCACATTTGTCGTCGCTGAGCTGATTCCCCCTGAAAACAAAAATATAGTGTGTGGGGTTTTACTTATTTAATTCCAATTTCAATCGCAGAACCCCACAAACACTAACAAGCGAATAATCGCTTGTTAGTGTTTGTTAAAGCGTGAATAAACACGTAAGACTTCAGAAAGGTGAACTACTCTTTATTTCTCAGAATAAATACAATCAACTCCTAATTTGGAGAATACACAAAGCCTCCACTTGGGCTTGAACTTAAATAATTATGAATTTAAACTGAACTAAACTAAAGCTATCTGAAAGGTATAGCCGAAGCTATCAGGTTTCTACGTAGGTGGCCCCTAAATACTAATTAAATCGGCAAGTGCCTAAAGTATGGCCGAGCGTAGTATCTCAAGAGAGAACGTAGCCAAAAGGCAAACGCGCGCTAGTCAGGAAAATCAGACTTTCTCTCTCGAAATCGGAGAAACATCGACTTAAATAGTGCTATTACTCATATGTGTTAAGCGCATTCTTGAAATTACATTGTGGTAGTAAATTGTAAGCTGAAATTAGAATAAATAGGAAAGAAGCATAACTTGAAATAACTGTTAATAAACGTATTATAAACCTTACAAGTGAACTGTAGGGTTTAATTTGCTTCTAGTACTTCTGTGAGAAACGGATTTAACAGCTACTCTAATGTAAATAAAGTATTCAAATGCACTTGATGTGTGTGCCGATCTAAGACTTAAGCGTACCAGCACACATCCAGACACAGAACAATCACACAGGAATTCGCATGCTCATCCATCTCAATAATATAAATTTTCAGTTACTGAGATAAAGAATATTTATACTCTAATAGCCTCGAATGATTTAAAAAGAATACGAATTCTCTTTATTCAGTTAATTACTTAATTTAGATGTGAAATTGGATAAATTTTAATTAATTGTCTTAAACAAATATATGAAAAATTTACGATTATTAAATTTTTAATCTCCGGGTGCTTTATTTAATAGCCATTAGCCTTGCCATTTATATCTTTACTACAAGGTCCGAAAGTAGTTTCTATTTCATAAGAAAGCATCCAATAGGTGGCCACCTTTGCCTCCTATGAAGTGATGAACAATTACAACCGTGCCTTCTCCGGGATTCGAACTTGAGCTCATCGCTACTTTCCTTTTTTTTTGTTTGTTTTTGCCTGGGAGCCGAGTTATTATTTACACAACATTTGCTTCTGTGGATAAAAGCAAAATAGTGCACATATTACTATGAACTTCAAATTTTCGATTGCTTTGTGAATAACTGGGACACACTGTACAAATTGCTATGGACACACATAATGAGGCGTGCAAACTGATAAGGATACGAAGTTATGATGTATCGAAGTGGACAAGTGTATACATGAACAATGAACTTGCCAAAAGTGTACTTCGAATTTATCAAAAGTTAACTTAGAATCCAGTTTATATGAACATAGATAGTCTAAACAACATCATAAACTGTGGGCTATTTAACTATTAAATGCCTGAAATGATGTGACTGGCCTGCTCTGTGGATAACTGCAACAAAAGTACTGACACACAATCATTAGGTGTGCAACTGATAAGAATACGAAGTTATGACGTATTGAAGTAGACATTGGTTTAGAGACTGGTTAATATAAGTTCCACTTTCCACAGCATAGATCCTATCCGTGACAATGTAATGATTCATTGATTCTATATATTTTTTCATAGGGATTATTATGTAACAATAATTGTAAAAATGACATTGTCAATTTAGAATTTTAATATTACTATCACTGATTCAATGAATGCCGCCGGCGGTGGATGGTAGATTCTTTTTCCGTCGCATGGATATAACTTTGATTGGTGTAGAACCTTAGGTTGGAGGTCCATGCGACGACGTTTCGGTCACTAACCACAGACTAAGAGGCTAAATGAAAAATTATCTCCTAGGAAATGTGAAGTACAAATTAGATAGTAAATTGGGATAGTACTTTTGGGGAAATCAAATATTGGAATTTCTAATTAATAAAAATGGCATTAGTAATTAAAAGGTTTAATTGATAAAAAGTAAATGTAAGCAATTAAAACAAGTAAAACAAGAGAATCTTTGTTAATTCCACAGAAAGATATCGGTTGTTCAATAATAATAGTAACATATGCTAAAAAAGGACTTTCGAAGGGTATAAGAATAAAATGGTCCGTAGAATATTCTAATTTATAAAATGGCCCCTATATAAATAACGTTTAAGAAACACCGGTCTAAGCTTTCGTTCTTTTAGGTGTCTCATCACCGAGAGCATTGCCCAGAATGCATCACAGACGATACTCCGATATGTCTTCCGCAAGAGTGGGGAAGGGTAAAGTGCAACCAAGCCTTACGGCGGTCTGGAACATACCATTCCGTTTTCGACTGACCATCCTGTTTCTTTTACAATTATGCCGGCGGGTTGCAAATATGAAGTGTAATCTTTATTCAGTTCTACTACCAGAAAAAACTTCAATTGGTAAAATAATTGTTTCGCTTTAGCCAAAAAATAAATAAATAAATAAATAAAAATAAAATAAAGTTTAGTCCATTTCAAGCGATGTTTCATCAATATTCTTAACTGGTTTCAAGAAAACAAAGAAAAATTCGATAAAAAATATAAGAACATCCAGAATAGTGTCATTTGCTAAAGCGAGCGACTTTTATTCCGTAGTTATTGTTTAAATTTAATGTTGAAAGTTTCAAATTACATAGGAAATAGTTATGAAATGTGCCTTAAATTAGTAATTTTTTCCTCTATTTTGAACAACTCAGTAGTTTTTGGACTTGAAGGAACGTTTCTTTTTCATCTTATGAAAAGCATAACAATTATTTTACTAATCTGAAATTTTATTCTGCAGAAACCACACAAAAAGTTTTCAGAAACTTTTCATGTAAGCTATCAAATTATTCTCATAAAATCCTGAATCTTATTTTGAAAGAACTGAAACTGGAACTACGTGTTTAGAATCAATATTTCTGAATATGAAAGGGATTTTTCGAACTACCTATACGTTTACTGTATGCTACATAAATGACGAAAATTCGTAGTGTTCGTTCAATGTAAACGTCGTTCGTTCAACTTCGGTATACCTCGACTGTGTTTCGAAGAAATTGCATGTCTAAATATTTTTCGCACAATAAGCTGTTAATATGCATTTAAATCCAAGAAATTAGATCTAAAAGATTACGATCATGACAGTTTTTATCGTGGGGTTTGTTTGGTAATAAAAACATACGAAACTGAAATTTCTATTAAGAGCCCACTAGAAATGTAAAATGTCTTTGAAAAACAGAGACGAGACAAAGATGAGGCAAGTGCCTGAAGGGACAGGAAGGGATCCAAATTAGCTGCGGAATTTTAGAAATACATCACCTTTTAACCTTTTTTTTTTAAGAAAAGTATTTAACATTTATATCATTTGTTAAAAGATTAAATTATGATTGTTATTTTCCAACTCTGAAAGGTACCGGAAAGCACACTTTTAAAATAAATCATTTAAAGCAGTAAACAGGGAATTATATTTTTGAGCGCTTGCATACTCGCGTGCTTTTCTTCAATTTAATAACCAAGCGAAATAAAAAACTTAATTAATTGTTGATGATTGAATAATTAAACCCAGACAGGAAAAAAAAGAAAATATGAAAGCTTTCAGACTTTATATTACGTCCAAAGGGGCGCTTTAATCACGGGAAGTCAAAACGGAATTTGAAAACTGATACAGACATTCAGAGTCATTCGACGCAAAATACAGTTAGACATTGTAACGTCTTTACGTTGATACTCTACCAACATAACACCAGCCAGAAATGTAAAGGAACCTCGCGCATAAAATATCTGTGCATGAAGATGCACGGGATGTTAATGTTAATACACTGGTGTGCAAAAATTAAGGACGAAGTCGAAAAATTAGCATATCAGCTGAACGAAGAGGCAGAGCGGACAGAAAGACCAATCAGGAGGTTAAGTAAGGTGATGTAAGGTAGCACATGCGCAGATATGCAGGTAGACGTAATGGGGGAGTGTCTGAGTAGTATAAAGCATGTTGTCGGTGTAAGATCAGTATTTCTGGCAAAGAGATTGCACGCCGTATAGCAGTTAAAATCACACCGAGTTGCTGCCTCAGCGAGATATGCCGAATAATCAATCTGTTAGACGACATCTGGATGCTTTTACCCGAGGTCGAATCATTAGGAAGTTGGAGGAAGGCCGCAATGTGACAAGTGTGGCTGCACAGTTCGGAATTGCTCACAGCATCGTTTCACGACTTTGGACACAATTTCAAACTACAGGAACAGCTATCCGGGGGTTTAGTAGTGGTCGTCCACGAGGAACCACACCCGCAGATGACCGGTATATTGCCTTACAGGCCAGAAGAAACAGGCGGCAGACAGCGGGAGAAATCGCTAGACACACGACACAGGCGACTGGACGACCGATATCGCGTTTTACCGTGGCCAGAAGACTGCACGGTGGTGGTCTGTTTGCACGACGCCCTGTACGGTGTGTACCTCTAACGCCTGCCCATCGGAGAAGGCGTTCTCTGTGGTGCCGGGAACACCGGAATTGGAGAGACAATGAATGGGGACGAGTACTCTTTACAGATGAGAGCAGATTTAGTCTGAGTTGCGATTCTAGACACATACACATCTGGACAGAGCGGGGAACACGCAATAACCCCTTCAACATCATCAAAAGGGACTGTTTTGGAGGTCGCGGAGTTCTCGTTCGAGCAGACATAATGCTTGGTAGCCGGACCGACCTTCATATCTCCCAAGGAGGTTCGTCACCTGGGACTGCTATTGTAACGATGTTCTTCTTCCTTACATGCGTCTTTTCACAAGGGCTACGGGTCCTCAGTTCCTCTTCATGGACGACAACGCTCCACCTCATCGCACAGTTACTGTCGAAGAGCTGTTGGAGAGTGAAGGTATTGAACACATGGACTGGTCGGCAAGGTCTCTGGATCTAAATCCCGTCAATCATGTACGGAACTTACTAGGGAGATTCGTGGCAGCACGTAACTTATCGCCAGTAACGATTCCGAAACTGCGATTGGTGCTACAAGAGGAACGAGCAGCAGTGTCTCAACAGCTCATTAACAACCACATATCCAGCATGCGCAAATGATGTGAAACCTGTCTAGCAGTCAGGGGAGATCATATCCCCTATTAAAGACCGGATGTTACTTGCTGGACACCCATCACAGGGATGTTTCAGCCTTCAGTCGCATTGTGCTCCATGCTACTTTTTCAATAAAGCTTCTTTTTATCACTCTGATTTCTCTTTTAGTAAGTGTTGCTTACATTACTCATGTCCTTACGTATTGGGGATCTTATGGTATTAAATGTGTTGATTTGGAAAGCTTTTGTACAAAGTTATATTGAAAAAACCGTCTCGTCCTTAATTTTTGCACACCAGTGTAGATCGCTTTGAAATCTTTGAGTTTGTTAATCAAAAGTTCTTTAAAGTTTTATAAACTATGAAATACATAATATTCCAAATTTAGACAAAACAAATTCCATATTCGAAATTTAGGCTTCCAGATGCCCATATTTGAGTGGAGGACTACGTTACTCAAAATTTGATGGTTCTAGGTACCGTTTTTTTCACAGTGCGAGAAGCATACATAAAATCATGCAGATTCTTTATTATTTAATTTCTTTAAATATAATACAGCGATCAAATATTTGCTGGCAACAATTTGGAAAGTGATTTAGACTTTTATAGTGAACCGACGAAAATTGCCAAAAGGAAATTAATAGCCCTTCTGGCAAAATTTCCCCTTTGGACTAAAAAATCATATCATGCATTTTATATAATTTTCGGCTTTGTTATCTTAAATTTACTTAAAGTTAAGATTTACATAAAGCATCAAATAATAGATCATTGCAGCGGATGAAACTAATAATCTCTTTCAGGAAATTAATTTTAAATTTTAGATATGACTTGTCTGAGTTTTGTCTTGTAAGAAAAATTAAAGATAAACAAATTCTTGCAGTCTTGCAATAAAAAAAGTTTAATGATGCATAAACTACACGCTCAATAGATTTATTAATCCAGTATTGGATCTCAGTGAATAGGTTGGCTGCATAGATATTTTCGTTTTTCCCCCACGCATAACCTAAATATGAACTAAATTCCATTAGAAAGTATTATACGAAGACATCTCTCTTCTAAGAGAAATAACACTTGTATGCTTTTCCAATTAAACAGACAGATATGACAGGAAAACAATTTCAGAAATGAAAGAAATGAGAGCTATGTTACGACTAAAATGACGATATCCAAATTTAAACCTGATAGTTTGCGTATTCCACTTCCTAGCTGTAAAAAATCAAGGTTATTAGATTTAAGTTTTTAAAAAGGAAAAACGAGCAACTTTTAACTTAAACAGACCAATGATATCAAAGATCCAGGTATTCGATCAGATATACTGAGTTTTTTTTGGTCACTAAAGCAAAATCAGATCTTCTAAATATAATTCAGGATATTGCAGTTTAATTAAATCATATTTCAATTCGGAAATTGCATTAAGAATATTTTAATGTTGCCCACTACTAATATTAGAACTAAAGAAGCATCAGAAATCTTAGACTATAAAAAAGTTCGTGCAGTTTTAAAAACAGAATTTTCTAAAGCCTGAAAAGAAACTTTAAATAGGACCATTTTTATGAAATAAAAAACAATAAAAAAGTGCTTTTTTATGTTTCCATTTAAAAATAATAATTTATTCGCATGTATTGAATTTTTGACTAAAAAATTTATAAAATTGATTAAAAACGTTTTAAAAAAATTCGTATTTAGTGTAACTATCTTTGTTGAATATAAAAGTATACAGATACAGTTAATTTGAGTGTATGTAACAGGGATGGCCAAACTTCAAGGCGATGGGAGCCGCACGATAGATTTTATGAACGATCGAGAGAAAGAACTATTACGAAGAATAATTAAGTAAAAATATTAGCATTGTGTTTCAGATTAACTTCGTTTCAGATTAACTTAATAAAGAAACGAGGCTAAGCTATGTTTATTAAAAGCAAGTGGCATGTGAGATGACAAATGATCGCAAGTAGCTCGCGAGCCACAGTTTGGCCATGTCTGATATATAAACGCGCGCATTTCCCACCTCAGGTGAAAAAGTACATGCGAACGCTTCTGCTGTGGAAAAACTGCTATACTACACTCATGTCCATAAATTCAGGATAATGCAAAATCAGGCAAAGGAAGAGTTAGAAGCAAAACTAATTTGACTTATTTGTAAAGCTTATTTATTAAACAAAAGGTAAAGAGCAAAAAAAGATGCTATATGTTTAATATTATTAAAAAAATTAGCGATTTTTTCTCCCTGGAGCATACTACAAAAAAACCCTATTTACAAAAAACCAATGTTACATGGTTGGTATGATTGTTAATACATTGTATGTCTCCCAGACGATGCAATACAGTCCGTACAATGCCTAGGCATGCTGAATATCAAATTATCGATCTCATCTTGGGGATATTACCCCACTCAAAAAGCAATGCTATCCGAAGTTCCGGTAGACATGTAGGAGGAGGTTGACGGGCTGCAAGTCGTCGGCCAAGCATGTCCCATACGTGCTCTACTGGATTCAAGTCCGGTGAAAATGCTGGCCAGTCCATACGGGTGATATCCTCCGATTGAAGGCATTCGCTTACGATGTTTGCACGGTGAGGACAGACGTTGTCATCCATAAACACAAATTGTGCGTCCATGGCGCCCCGAAACGAATGTACATGTTGTTCCAGAATGACGTTCCGATAGATTTGGCTTGTCATGGTTCCAATTTGAGCACGCAGGTCAGTTCTGGAACCCAGAATAATTGCACCCCAAACCAACACTCCTGCACCACCGTAACGGTGTCGTTCAATGATGTTTTCTTGGTGGTAATGGGTATCTGGAGCTCTCCATATGAAAGTCCGGCGAGAATCAGACTGCAAGCTAAATATGGACTCGTCAGAAAACATCATAGAAGCCCACTGTTGCGGTGTCCACAATGCATGTTCTCTACTGCAGGCTAACCGCAGGCGACAGTGAGCTGCAGTAAGTGGAACGCATCTGACAGGTCTACGAGCATATAAGACCAATCTGCCCTAAGCGCATGTACAGGCCTTGAAATTGTCGTATCAGTGGCTAAAGAGAGCTGATGAGACAGGTCTGAGGCTGTGCTCCGCCTGTTCCTTTTGGCAGTAACTGCCAAATACCGGTCCTCATTCGGCGTTGTAACCTGTCCTGTAACGTCTGCTCACATTACCATCATCTTGGAATCGTTGCCAAAGCCTGAAGATGACACTCTGGGCAATTCCAAGTTCATCTCATACTTCCAGTTGGGTACGTCCACATTCCAAACGGCCGATAATTCTACCATGTAAAAAATCATCCAAATGCGTCCTTTGTGTCATAACTATTCGGTTATTGCACTGAAATGCTTATAAAGCGTCTGCGAATAATTTTGCTTCTTTGCTTGTATTCCTTATATATCACTCTCTTACACTCTCGTCATTGTGACGTACCATCGGTGTCATCTGGTTACTTCCTGAAATTTGCATATGATTCTTGAAGATGTGTGTAGTGATTTTACAGGTGATATATTTATGTTAGAGTTCGAGTTCCGCGTGACTCCGAATTATCCATAATTTATGGACATGAGTGTACATTGCAGAGTCATTAGAATATTTTGAAACCGGAGACATGAAACATGAGCAATACCCTCGCCTGGAGGAGAAACTGGACATCTCGAATACGAGAGGGCTATCATTAAACCACAAAGGCATGCTGGAAGTAGGGAGTAAATACCTTATAATGTATTTATTTTGTCAAACGCAGATTTCTAGCAGGAACACTTTACGTTAGAACAATATACTAACTTAAAGCAAATCTTGAAATTTGGAACTTTTTTTAATTTTATGAAACTGAATTTTAAACGACCTCTAGAACCGATGTGTCACGGTTAGCTAAGCAACTTTCACCAAGTGAATGATTTATGAGAGTCGTTTTATTTAGTCATTTATTTATTTTCAATATAACATTTCTTCTTGAAAAATCTGAAAGTTCTGAATAAAGGAGGAACAAATTTCAAGGACAGCAAAACATTTTTTGTCACAGAATGCATGATTGGTGTTAAGCTGTTAGGCGCTGAGAGATACTTCCATTCCTATAGATGCTTCGCCTTTCGCACATTAAGGAAACAGAGCTCTTTGCTGCCATTAATTTTCTTTTTATATTAATTTTATTTATGTAAATGCATTCTGTGTTTTTTATGAATTAATCATTATACGTATGTGCTTACTGTTATGATCAGATTTTTCCCTCAGTTGGGGATTTTATGCACGATGCATTTAGTGACTCTGCAGCCTTCTTAAACTATCTAAGTAAATTCTGATCTCATTCCTTTGACTTCATTTTGCGTTAGCACACCAGAGAGTTCCGTAACTCTACACTCTATTATGTCATCCATTTTCAGTGATTTTACTTTCATTGAAATAGACATGGTACGCTATTTGAGGCTGTGTCACCCAGTTCATAGTTTCGTCAAATCTATTAGCGATTTGGATTAATGATTAAGAAAACAGCTTCCAGTTCCTAACCACTTAATAAGCGACCAAGCATTCAGTAATGAAAAATGTTTGCTTCTTTGTGTTCCGGGACTGCTACACCATGTAGTTATGCACATCCCTTTTTCGTTGCAATCAGCCGCACCAAACTTACATATATACATCGCAACATAATATAT